>JARGCV010000049.1:6432500-6970000 GCA_034064705.1 Bothrops alternatus
ATTATAACTTTGATCAATTACTTTAAAACAAGAATTTGAAATGTAGGGAAGGCAAATGCATTTTAATTTGTGGAAGAGATTGACAATACAATGTGCTCAGTTTTCTTCCAAGAGATATAAAAACAATTTTGCTGGCATTCAACTGAAAAATTCAATTATAAAGTGTTAAATGAAAAGACTGAACTAGTAATCTGGCACTTATTTCTGATAGTAGATAAGTAATATAGATTATGTATGTAATGGACATCTTTATGTTTGTGATTTAATAGCTTCCATATTTTACCATCTGAACATTAATTACTTGCACAGGGGATACACTGTAATTTATAGTGATATGTATACAGATATAGAAATGGGCATTTAGTTTTTTGACTGGAGAACTGGCTTTATTTTTGATTCTAAGAAACTGATGCTACAGAGTAGCTTATTAATTATCTGGCTGTTTATTCATAATATTTCTTCATTAACTCAGCCAACTTAATACCTTAACCTACCTCAAATCATAGAGTGAGAAGGAATTGTTTAGGACAAAGAGTCTTACCCCTATGTCGGAAGAACCAGTTTTGTCTAGTGCAGCGGTTCTCAACCTGTGGGTCGCGACCCCATTTGGGGTCGAACGACCATTTCACAGGGGTTGCCAAACAACGCAGTCCGCCATTTTTTCCCCTTTTCCTTAGCTGTGCTACGCCATTTTTCCCCCTTTTCCTTAGCTGTGCTACTCCCTCTTATTCTATTGGCTTCTGAAAACCAATAGAATAGACTCTCTTGAATAGAGTCTAATTCTATTGGCTTTCAAAAGCCAATAGGAATTGTCCAGGCTGTCTCTGCCCTGCTGAGCCCGCCAAAAGTTCCAGTCTGCAAACGGTGCTGCAAGTTGTCTGCAGTGAAGGTGAGCTCTCTGGAAGTTTCCACCCCTCCCTGCTGAGAACTACTAAAAATGTAAGTAAAAGAGGGCCAGGGGTGGGAGGTGGGAGGCCGGCGGGTGCAGGGAGGGTTGCTGGCGCGCGTGGGGCCCGGCGGGTGGCTTACCTCCCTTGGGCTGGGCCAGCTGGTGGCCCAGCCCATGGTCACCCTGCGCTGTCACTGCCACAGCCACCCAGGAGCGCCTGGACCTGCCTGCCGCCACCCCAAATGGGCAGCGGCGAAGGCAAGGCTAGCGGGGCAGCGGCGGGCACAGGGAAGGTTTTTGGCATGCGTGGGGCCTGGCGGGTGGCTTACCTCCCTTGGGCTGGGCCAGCTGGTGGCCCAGCCTGTGGTCGCCCTGCACCGTCACCGCCGCGGCCGCCCAGGAGCACCTGAGCACCTGGGCCTGCCTGCTGCCACCCTGAATGGGTGGCGGCCTATGCCTCGGCCGGTGCAGGGGGCAGCACCGCGCATGCGCGGGGCAGTGCCGTGCATGCGCGGGGCAGGTCAGGGTCACGGCCTGAAAAAGGTTGAGAACCTTAGTTCTAGTCCCACCTTAGCCCTTGAAAGTCATATAGGTAATTTTGGTTTAGTGCCTCTCTCTTAATCCAACTCACCTCACAGAGTTGCTATTGTGGGGAAAAATCAGAAAAGGAAGGAGTATTGTATGTGTTCACTGCCTTGAGTCACTTATAAAAATAATAAATATGGGATAATAAATATTAATAAATAGTACCCATGACATAACCTCTGGGTAATGGGTTCCACTGTCTTTCTTAATGTACATGTCAGAGCCCCTCAAATGTATTTGCCTTAATCTTTCCCTTCTTCCCTTTTTTGCTTTTGCCTATGTATTTTTGGGGCTTGCTATACCGTTGGGGGAGGGTATTTGCATGGGGATTGTTATTTGCTTTGCTCTGCTCTGTACAAGATGCCTTCCCTCTAGACGAGAGGAATGAGACCTGGAAACATCTGCTTTATCTCCAGATGATGGAACCTGGCACCATTGGGAAATGAAACCAAGAGAGTCCTTGAGAAGTGTGCTAAATCTCCAGCTTCTCATAACATGGTGGCACCTGTGGATTAGCTGGATTCCAGCAGATGGTTGTGCATTGCCTTTTTGATGTAATTCTTTAGGCACCAAATCTCAGACCTTGCTTTGCTCTCTTGCCATCACTAACTCTTAATAAAAGTTTCCGTTTGAGACAATCCCTGTTTCAAGAGTTCTGCTTTTTTGGGAGATCCAGTTGAGGCAGGTCCTTGGTTCAACTTGAGTTTGCTTTCCTTCATTTTATTTTTGTATAAAAGGAAAAAAAGTGATAAAAAGCAGTAAAAGCAATGTCACAACATCATGCAGGGGAATTGCTCCTTTTTGGTGGGGGTATAAGACATCACAATGATATAGAAACGGAGTGTGACTCACATTGTGATGCTGCAACACTCTACTCTCTCCTTACTCCCTCTGTAAGATGTTGCTGCCTTTAAGTATTTTAAAAATGCTATTAAGTTTTCTCCCTTGGGGTCCCCATTTCAGTGTTAAACACTGCAAAATTCTTTGAACAGTTTTTAATCTTCAGATTATTCTCGTTGCCCTTAAACAATTATATGTATTGAACAAAGACAGCAGAGCTTTTACTCTCATAAAATAATCCCCAAATGTTTTTCCAATAGTTTGGAAAAAAGTATGTAGCCCAGTGATTCAATAAATCCCTAACTCTTTTCAGGTCCCAGAATTTCTCAAGATAATGCCAATGAGTTGCAAGGCATCCAGAAAACCAAGAACAAATTATATATGGTATGTAAAAATGCAACAAATAGATTAAGAGATCATTATAAAAAATTAAACAGGAGATTACTTTCAAGAAAAATCCTTTACAGGCACTTCTACATCAAATCTTTGTGCCAGCTGACTGGTACATTTCCATTACTTTGGCTGTATTTGTTCCTATTCCAGAAAAAAAATCTGATCACTTAAATTTGATAATTCATTTTCATAATTTAATTTTGATAGTCTATTAATATATAACCTTCATTATAGCATGAATCAGGGGTCTTCAAACTTGGCCCTTTTATAACTTGTGGACTTCAACTCCCAGAATTTCTCAGCCAGTGTGCCTGCCTGACGAATTCTGGGAGGTGAAGTCCACAAGTCATAAAAGGGACAAGTTTGAAGACCTCTGGCATGAATCTATTATCATAAGATAAAAAATGTATTAGACAAGTGATTTGTGTTAAATCTGATTACTAAATTAGCTCATCAAATCAATCTGATTCAGGAAATCAATATGATTTTAAAAAATGTTTTGGCATATATGTAAGGCCATCAAATTGCCAAAATAGTTTGAAAAAAAAGACACAATTTTGTTTGATCCAAATGTAAAAAAAAATTGAATGGCATTGCCTTTGGACTGAGTTTCCAAATCTATAATTTGCATAGTGTGTACATAAACACATGCTTGATATCTGGAAAATATAATAGATAATATATTCAATAATACATACATAATACAATGGCATAAAATGCAATTGGTATTATTATTATAATATCTAAAGTTATATATAGCATGTACATAATATAATGGCTGAAAATAGAAAAGTAATAAAAGAAGATACCAATTGCATATGTTTTGTGCTTTAATTGTATTGTTTTTGAATTAGTAAAATATGATCAAGAAAAGGAAAACTATTTCTTAAATCAAAGCAATCGGGGGATGATAGGAATCTTTACAATTCATTGCTTTAAAAAGCTGCCCAAATACCTGACTTCAGATTTAGACTTAAGACTATTTGTGTGGCAGTAGATAAGATATTCAGTTGTAAATAGTTATCAAACTCCATGGAATCAGACACTATGAAAAGATTGAGTAAGCAGCTGAAAGTCAAATGTAAAGGGATCCTTTTTGGCCTATAATCTTAGAGATTAATTCAAGCTGGACTAGAAACTGATTAAAAATTTAACCTTTAATAAAGTACTGCTAGTGACATCCTGTGACTTTCACTGTCATAAATAGAAATGAGTTCCTCATAGAATAGCAAAATCACCTTTACATTTTCAATTATTTGGGCAAATTAATGTAGACTTCAGACTTTAGGTATTGGAGATTTTGTTTAAATAAATAATTAAAAAAGCAATTTATCTCTGTTATACAGATTACTTGAATTGTGGAACCTTTTGGATTGATTTAGGTTCATGGTATCTTGAATATACAGATTTAGCCTGTAATAATGAGATTATAGTGAGCACAAAGTTAATTTCATCTAGCAGGATAAATCTGTTGTGACAGGTTAAATTGTTGCATTGCGGGTGTGCAATTATGATATTCTAGCTCAATTATGGGAAATAATGCGATGACCTTAGCAAATTTCCACTGAAAGCTGCATTTGCTTTCTTAAGAAGACAGCTAATTCCTTCCAGTGGAATATATGGGATATAAAGCAATGTATCTTATAATTGGCATAATTATTCTGAACTGAAGGTCTTTCAGCATTTATTTATTAGTCGTTACTGGAAAGTCATTTAAAAAAAGGTAAATGCTTTATTTTTCTTTTTAGTACAGTGAGATCACACTGGCTAAATTTACAGGCAACCAATAATTTCTTTGTTGGGTAGATTTGTCATATGCAAGACAGCACCATCAGTATTTTATCATATAGCAGGATGTGGTTTGGATCCATACATCTTGAAAAAAGTTTATGTAGAAGTACAGTATCAATGCAATTGTAGTGTTAGCCCTGCCATTTTTTTTTACTATACCATTATATATTATGATTAGCGCCCAACAAATAGATATAACTGGGGGTCTAACATGAAGTGCTAGATTATAAAAACATTGAATTATTGGACCTAAGGGAGGAATTCCCAACCTTCAGAACAGCAAGAATCACTGGAAATTGTGGAGCAGGTTGTAAATACTTTCATATCATTACTGTCAGTGTGGCTGTAGCTAATTATAACATACTCATTAATAAGAAGGGAAGTTTTCCATGGCCCCATCATGCTCCACACTATATTTATTAGCTTTACTTTTAATTGGAAGGCAGCCAAGCTTTCAAAGAAAGCAATTTTTAAAAATTCCTGGAAAATCTCACTAACGAAAAGCCCAAGCTCATTCATGGAAATAAACACAATGCTGGAATTTGCTTTGCTGAACTAGGTTCTTATTAATTTCTTAATTTAATCAAAGATTTAATCTTTTGCCAAAGGAAGTATCCACACGCATATTTTTGGACAAATGCACCAGACTGGCAGCAGCAAAACTATGATCACTAGCATTAGAAAAATCAACCAGATGTTTTTTCAAATCATAATGATGTGGTTAGGTGAGGTAAACCTAAACACGTATAAAGATTCAGAAAGAAATTTGAAAATAAAAGTAAATATTAACCCAATGGGTTGCAATCAAGATGGCAAACTGAGAACAGCTGGCAAAACTGGTAGAGGTTTACTATAAAAAGCAAGGATAAACTTGGATGCAGAGAATCTGGATACTCAGAATTTGTAATTAGATGGAGGCAGATCAGAAAAAAAGATGTATGGATAAATAAGGAGAAACCTGATTATGAAATAAAATAAAAAGGCTCTCATGAGACAGAAGGAAGCCAGCAAGGCAATTGGAACTGAGTCTTTCTGATACGAGGGGAAAAATTTGGAAAATATAGAAAAAGATATGGCATTAGGGTGCAGATACACCAGTATGCACCCAGATCTAAGAAATTCACTTGATAGACACAGTATTTTACTCAAAGAAGGAGAAGCTAATGCAGAAAGAAATTGCTAGATAAAAGAATGGGAAGTGATAAGCTTAGTGAAGCATCCTGAGGAGATTTTTTTTTTAAAAAAGCAAGAGATTTCAGAGACGTAAAGTGAGACTGAACGTTTATTTTGAGAATTAAGGAGAAATGAGGCAAAGATTTAAAGACAGATTTTTTCCCCCTGAACCAGGCAGCTTAAAAATAGACAGAAATAGAGATGGAAGACATAGAGTCCAGTTAGGAAAGCAAGTGATAAAAGGGTTACTCATGAGTAAGCGATAAAAGGACAACAGTCAATAATTTTTCCCTATTATATATCATTCTGCAGATTATATTGGAGGGAAGTGACAGATGGGCAACTTTTATTTTTAAAGGAAACGAACCCAGATGAAGAAAGGACTGAATGAGGGAGTATATATGATGGCTTGGGAACAGATCTTATTGTAAGAACTGCTTGAGTAAATCTGAAACAAATGTACATACTTCTTTTTCAATTATTATTTATAAATTTCAATAAAACCCATATTAAAAAAACTGATATATACACTTCATAAAATTGTTTCTAATAGTACTAGTTTGGTGGACAGAATAAGTAAACTATTCTGAATTATTTTGATGGGAAATAATCACAGTCAAAAATGAGGCCTAGCTAGGAATTTTGGTTGATCCCTTCAAACTGACAATGAAAAAAGGCCTCAGTGAATGGGATTCATGTGTGACTAAGACAGTTAATTTGAATGCCTGAAAATTACATTATAAACATGATTCTACAGATTCATGAATAAATGTGGACTGGACTGTGGGGGCACAGTAATTTAACACAACTAGAAATAACTAATAAATAAGATACAAAAGTATTATGTCACACCATTGGTTTTTTAAAAATACTATTGTGAGTATTGCTATTTATTTTAGGCTTTTCTCGATTGGTTCTCTCAAATCTAAATGATTCAGATCTAGATAATTTTCTACTCATGTTCTTATTCTGTGTAATACAGTATTCTGATTTTGTGATAAATTAATGAAGAATCTGAGATCTGCAGATACTCTTCTAACAGTTTTAAAGACATGACTCCATTGGTGGGCATTATTAGCAATTCTAGCTCTTTAGTCCATTTGCAAACATCCAAAAAATGTCCACTTTGAAATATTCTGGAAGTTTTTATAAGAACTTTAATTTCATGGAAACACGAAATTTTACTAGTTTATTCTGGTGGTTAAGGCACCAGGCTGTGGTGAGTTGTCCTGTTCCGTTTTCCTGAACAATGTAGAGGAAGAGATTTTAAATAGAACAGTGTAAAGGAAGAGATTTTTAATAGCTCACATGAAAACAAAGTTAAAGCCATTATAGAACTCTTATTGAGATTCATATGACTTCAAAACAATCTGGCTATGATAGAGTGAAGGTATTTGGAATTGATGGTTTAATTTACCATGAATGGTAACTGACCATGAGAGATCAATGGTCTTGGTTAGCTGGAAGCTCTCATGCTGTTTTGTAGCTAAGGATTTCCATCCCATTATGTGAAGATTTGAGCCTCTTAGTTCCTACTGTAACAGAGAGAAGCATCTACAAGTAGTCCTTGACTTATATCCATTCATTTAGTGATACTTGAAATTACAATAGCACTGAAAAGAGGGATTTACTTATGACCATTGCAGCATCCCCACAATCATGTGATTAGAATTTGAGTGCTTGGCAATGGACATGTATTTACATTGGTTTCAGATTCCCGAGATCATGTGATCACAATGTGTGATCTTCTCAGGCAGCTTCTGACAAGAAAAGTCAATAGGAGAAGCTGAATTCACTTAACAATTGTTCGATTTGCTTTGCAGCCATGGCAAAAAAAAAATCATAAAATTGATAAGACTCACTTATCAACCACCTTGCTTAGCAGCAAAAGTTCTTCCCCAATTGTGGTTATAAATCCGGGTCTACCTATAGTATTCTAGAATGCAAGAATGAAAAATTAATACAGTATTCTAGAATACAAGAATGAAGAATTTAAGGTTTTGAGAATTTGAGTTCTAGCATTTGTTTTCTTTCACATAGGTCTTTTAACTATGCCAATTTTAGGGAGGAGAGAGAGAGAGAGAGAGAGAGAGAGAGAGAGAGAGAGAGAGAGAGAGAGAGAGAGAGAGAGAGAGAGAGAGAGAGAGAGAGAGAGAGAGAGAGAGAATTGACTGGCTTTAAATGTATGCAATCACTTGCTGCTAGGATCTGGAAACCATAGCAACCAGAATTGCTGATACACATTACAGTATAGTAAGCCAAGTCATTTTTGGAGGAAAAAAAAAAGAAAATTAACTTTTGCTTTCAATTACGCTTGTGCAAGTCATTATGTCAATTGTTCAAATGTTTAATGGCATTAAAAAATTAACCAAAATCTATGCCAAGGCTTTTCATGTCTTAATAGGCATTGTGAGATTCAAGGACAGCATTTCTATCAAACACAGCCGGATTTTTCATAAGCTAATTAAGCACAAATAATCAGCAAATTCTATTTCAGTTCAATTGAACTCATATTTCCATGATTCACAATCTTTAAAGCTGGGGAAACTCAGCTTAAAATCATGTTTAAATCCTGGAGCCTATTCAAAACTTGATTTCTAGCATTTAAGAACACGTACCCATAGATAATCATCAGGACTATAGATATAACATGAAAGATGTATGAAATTGAATGTTGCAAGCCAACAATGTACATTGTGAGACCCAAGGTTGCACATATTCCTTCAAATCAGCAATATCTAGAGCCTCTCAATGTTTATGGAAATTCTCAGACATCCAGGTCATAGTTATCCCAAAGGTGCTTTTTCAAGAGACAACTGGACTTTCTTGTTTTTCTTTGAAGACGTTTCACTCCTCTTCTCCTCCTTGAGCTGAAGAAGCGTTTTGGATGAGGAGCAAAATGTCTTTAAAGAAAAACAAGATAGAGTCCCTCAAGTTCTTATTTAGCTATAGTTGTTAAGTATGACAGAAGCAACCATTACTTAAATACCAAAGGAGTAATCATACTCAATTACTTCAATTAATTAGAATTTGTTTTGTTAACTCTTGGCCTTATCTCTACCTATTTTTGGAAGTGCAAACCCCAACATTACATCTAAGGCTTTCATAGAAGTCAATGAACTCTTGTGATGTCATGGAAGAAAACGTGGTTGCTTAGTGTGCTGAATCTGAGAGATTACTATTTGAGTTTCTGGGAAATGTTTTCATAGCTAGTACTGTAAAACAGTACAATTCACATAAAATTTGATGCTAATGAATTCAGATCTTAAATGGTAGTCCTTCTTTCCAAAGTTTGCTATCCCACATAGTTTGAATTGCTTAGAACCCACAGTCTAATCTGGAAAACCATTGGCACATACAGTATATCCCTGTTCCTTTAGCAGAAAAGTTGTCAAATTCTAGAGTAAAAACTTTAGTATCTTAAATAAGTCTGACGGGATTTTCCCATTTTTGGGATTGCACAAGCAGAGCTGGACTGTTGTCAAAAGTTGATTCCACTCTGTCTTGACAATCTGGCTTTGGTAAAAAAAAAAAAAAAAGAACATGGAATGAGACCGTTCTGGCATTCCATGCTTTGCATTAGGATCTGGATCACTGCCAGATCTTCTTCCTGCACTGCCTGGACAAACCATACATTACAACTGGACAAAATGACAATACAGAGATAAAGTTTGTTCCTACTTCAACATAATGTCTCTCTGAATGTACTAGACTGTCATTGCCTGTTGAGTTAATATTAGGATTGTTTTAAAAAAATGACTGTCCAGAATTTATTCTGTCATTCATAGTCATAAGCCTTTGTATAATGAATAAATCAAAAATAGATGTGTTTTCAGAATATTCTTGCCTATTCCATAATCCATAGAATGTTAGCAATGTGATCTTGGATGCTTCTTCTAGTCCAGCTCATTTATCTGTCAAGTCTAGATTGTGAAATTATGAGCATTATCTTGTTGCATGCAAAATGAATGAAGTTGTTTGGTAGTTTGAATATTTTTAGCAGAATTTTGGGGAAAATATATCATCTTTGTAGCTGTTGCTCTAAGTTGGCTTTTTACCAGCCTTAGCAGGGCACACCAATCCAGCAGAGCCTGGCTTTGATCCCTTCCTCTGGCATGATTGATTTCACCACCTTAAAGAAGATAAGGAAATATTCTTGCCAATTATCCCATAATAACTCATCCAAAGGACTGGAACTTGATTCCTCACTAATGTGTCCTCTTTCTCACTGAATTGAAACAATACAATCTTGTCTTGAAGTGAAAACTCACATCAACACAATTAACTAACAGCACATGCTAAAAATTAAGCTAAAAGATATTTACATTCTTTATTCTGTGCTGACTTAAAATGAAGATGGCTAACAGATTAATGATAGATTAAGAAGCAAGAGCACATAAAGGAGATGCTTCTGGGATATAGAACTCAGAGCAACGTATTCAAGCCCTTTGCCAAATAAAGTAACAGTTCAGATGAAAGATTCTTTGTGCATCTTTCCAAGTAGAATTAAGAGTTCCAAGTATATTTCACCCTCCTATCTTCCTGCAAGGGCCTGAAGACCTGGCTCTCCCAATTGGTCTCGGACCCAATAGGGGAGTACATCACTTTAGGTGGTTGCTGGACTAATTAGCTGACCTCACTTCTCCCCTGGACTTCTAGCTGCCCTTCTGCTCATCTTTTTTTTTTTCATTTTCAGAAGGGCATTTAATAGGCTTCGTGAAGCCAAAGAACTGAATACAGGAATACCTTAACCACTTTTAGTACAATATTGAATTACATGTGAGTCTTCCAGTTTAAAAGAAAAATATAAACAAACAGTTTTTCAAGAACTTGCAAGTTCTGAAAGCTTCAGGTTCTAGGTACATCATACAGTATAAATTTGTTTCTGAAGATCAACACGAGTCTCCCTTAATAATCAAGGGGGGGTCTTCCTCCATGCCCCTTCCTCACTACATCATAGTACTTTTACAAAACTACCAGGTATTAATACATTTATAAAAACAAGGAAGATCTTCATACCTTGCTCAGGCTCTGGGGAATTATAGATGATATATAGGCCAGACCCCCCCATCTTGGCTTATTAAAAGAAATCGGGGGGAAAAACAATAAATGTATTATTCAAAATGCTTAAACACACCTGTAAAAAATAAAAAAGGGAAAAAAAGCAAATTAAAAAAATTCCTCCAAAAAGATCTAACAGGCCATCCTGTAGCAAAAGCTGTTGGGCTGCTTGTGATAAGACTACAAAAAGGGAAGATACAGGTAGAGAACTAAACAAGATTCAGCGAAGCTCCAAAAATCTTTATAAATACATCCATTAGAAGGACGATCAAGCTAATTATCATAATTGTCTCTGTAAAAGCTTCCAGAGTAACAGTCCCCATAGCCTCCCTGATTTCTGCTGCCATAATAGTCTCTGGATCCACCATATCTGCTTCTTCTGTTGTCATAACGGCCACCTCCATATCCACTGCCTCCTCTAGAAAATCCACATCCATACCCTCTGCCTCCAAAAGAGCTGCGGGAAAATTTTCCAGCCTGATCAACTCTGTCCATCCACAGACTCTCCATTCATGGCTCTCATGGCATCCTTGGCATCTTCAGGATGGCAATAGATAATAAAACCAAATCCCCTGGATCGTTGGGTCTCTCGGTCTTTCACCACAACCATTTCTGCAATGTCACCATAGGGCGAGAACAACTCCTCCAAATTTTGTTCATTGGTGTCGAAATTGAGTCCTCCAATGAAGAGCTTTCCTTCTCTGTTTTGAGAGCAGAAAAGCACCCCTCTGCTCATCTTTTTAATTTTAAATTTATGTCATATTTCATTGTACTTTCATTGTTTATTTGTATTGTTTTGTTCCTTTTCTATTTTTTTCATATGTTTTATTAGTTTTTTATAATCTCCAATGCTTAAAATATTATCAGCAACTTATTGTCTAGGTTTCAATGTCTAGTTTACTAATACATATTAAATTCTTTTCTCTCTACCTCCTTTTTCTAGCCAATTATAAAAAGTATCCCATGTTCTAGAATAAACTGAATCTTCTTTATCTTTCATTTTCAATGTCAATCTATCCATTTCTCATATCGTAAGATTTTTTTTTATTAACACTTCCTCCACTGGTAGATCTTCATTTTTTCAATATTGAGCAAATACAATTCTTGCTGCAGTTAATATCTGTAAAATTAAATATATACACTCTTTCTCATAATTACCTACAATTATGCCTAACGAAAATAATTCTGGCTTAAACGCTATATGTTTTTTCGTCATTTTCTCTTACCATGTATGTAATCTTAACCAAAATCTTTTAGCTTTAGAGAATGTCCACCAAAGATGGTAATAGGTGCCTGTTTTTTGTTTACATTTCCAACAATTATTTGATACATCTTTAAACATTTTTGCTAACCTCACATATGTTAAATGCCATCTATAAAACATTTTATATACATTTTCTTTGTACGCTACCACTTTTGTTATTTTCAAATTTCTTTCCCAAAGGCTTTGCCATTTTTCTAATTCTATGTTATGTCCAAAGTTGTTTGCCCATGTTATCATTGTTTCTTTAACTTGTTCCTCTTCCATCTTTAAGCTTAGCATATATTTATAAAGTTTCTTAATCAATTTTTTATCTGATGTCAGTAATATCTTATCAAATTCTGTCTGTTCTTTATAGAACCCAGATATTTTAACATCTTTTTCATATCTTGTTTGAATTTGCAGATATGGCCACCATGATAAATCAATACCCTGTTCTTCTAGTTCTTGTCTATTTTTTAATTTCCCTTCTTTATTCAAAATGTCTTTATAAGTCTCAATTTTGTCATAGTTTATTAAGTTTGGGTGAACAAACGCTTCCATTGTTGAAAGCCATCCAGGTGTTTTCATATAGATTTTCGCTTTTATTTTTTCCCATTCTAGCAGAAGTGCGTTTCTTATGTAGTGATATTGAAAGTACCTGTGAAATTTATTTTTCCCATACCATAGAAAGGCATGCCATCCAAGTTGTAGGTCGTGTCCCTCTAAGTAGAATAATCTTCCATCTCTAAGAGTTATCCACTCTTTTAGCCATGTTAGAATGGCTGCTTGGTAATATAGACTCCAGTCTGGCAGTTCAAATCCTCCATTTTCTTTTGCTTCTTGAAGCATTTTCAATTTTATTCTAGCTTTTTTTCTTGCCAGATAAATTTCAATATTGATCTGTTTAGTTCATCAAAGAAGTTTTCCTCCACTTTTATAGCTATAGTTTGAAACAAAAAAAGTATTTTTGGTAGAATATTCACCTTCACTGTTGCTATTCTCCCTAGCACTGAAAGTTGTAGATTTTTCCATTTTTCCAAGTCTAGTTTTATTTGTTTTAATAGTTTTATGTAATTATCTTCTTTTATTGTTGCTGTTAGGTAGATTCCCAGGTACTTGACTTTTTTTGACTATTTGAAGACCTGTTTTTTCTGATAACTGATTTTTTGTTTTTCTGTAACATTTTTAGTTAACATTTTGGTCTTTTCTCTGCTTATTTTCATATTTGCCACTTCTCTGAATTCTTCTATCTTTTTCAGAAGCTTAAAGCTTGTCTCAAGAGGTTCTTCTAGTACAGAGATGTCAAACTGCTGGCCTGTGGGCTGGATGCATCATCTGGAAGCCATGCCCACCCCATTGCCAGCAATGGGAAAAACATACTGATACATTGCGCGACGTCACGTGATGTCACGAGTTTGACATGTCTGTTCTAGTATAAAAATTAAATCATCTGCAAATGCTTGTTTTATATTTTTAATTTTTCATTTCCAATCCTTTAATTTCCATATCTTGTCTAGTGTTAATACCTCCAATGTTAGTAGGAATAGCAATGGAGATAGTGGACATCCTTGTCTTGTGCCTTTTTTAATATTAATTTTTTTTGTAAAATCTCCATTTACGATTACTTTTGGTGTTTGTTTATAATAAATTGTTTATATTTCCCAAGTCAGGAAAAACACAGAGCAAGTCCAACAAAGACATGTCCATGGCCAAAACCACAAATTCCACAAGCCAAAATCCACTTCCAAGCTCCACAAGGCAATGTCCAAAGTCCATAAACAGAGTCAAAGGCAAAATTCTAAGGCAAGGTATATAGTGGCTGAACAAATGCACAATCTGAAATGGAAGAGTTGTTCTCAGTGTCACTCTTCTCCACTTGCAGGGATAAATAGTCCCTGGCAGGTACAATTCATTAGAACAGGCAAGGCTGCTTCCTTGCAGGTAACCTCGCCAACCTCTCTTGGCCTATGTGCCCTAGGACTCAGTGGAGGAGGCAGTTCATCCTCATCCCTCCTCATTGGTTGCAGCTGTGCCCCTTCTCCAACGTCAGCTTCTGGCTGGTCTTCTGAGCCTCTTGGCTGCAGCTGTGTTTCTCCTTCCTGTTGTCAGCCAGCTGCTTGTCCAATCAAAGTTCCTGACCTCTCCTCCTCTTTTTTCCCATTCCCTCCTGGTTCAGAGACCCCCCCCCAGAGTCTTCCAGATGTTTTCCCACACCCTGCTCCCAAGTTCCTGAAGCAGGCTCTTCCTCATCGTCTAAGCCTGCTTTAGGGGCATTCATGAAAAAAACTTTGAAGGGATACTTTGTGTTGCTGAAAGTTTGTGCAAAGTTGCCTTATGAAGTTGCTCTCCAAGCAATGTGATCCTGCATGACTGAGGCCTCCTGTGACAGTTCCAATAGCTGAAAATAGAGGTTTTTACACATGCACAAGCAGAAGCCCCTCCGGTTATTGAATGTGGCAGTTAGGTCTGCAATAGGATGCAGAAAACTTCAGCAAGGTAAAATGTATATCTCCTCTACCTCAAGTCATCTCTATCAAGTGAAACGTCTCATTGTGGTGAATTGCAGCCGCCTCACAGACTTTAGACAAAAAGGACATCTAAAAAGGAACATAAAATGCCCGACTATTGTATGCATTCATCCCACTTTGACTATCATTTAGGATTTAATACGGCTTTAAATTATCATCTAATTAGAGTTCAATTAAATTCACAATTACATAACTAGAAATCATGCTATGGTAGATTGTTATAAAAAACAGATGGCATGAAAATTAGTTTGGACATTCAGCACAACAGTAACAAAACATGTAGACTCTGGAAAAGAGATTGTGTAATTTGGAAACCCTATATGGATGTGGTTTCTAAAAATCTGTTTATAGGTGCACACATAACTTAATCCATGCATTATGGGATAAGTATCCTCACAGTAGCCTCCTCAAATCGACTACTTTTTAAAGATTGGTAGCTACTGGTGCTCCACCACCCTGATAGGAAGCACGTTGATACTTACCCTAATGTCTCTTCTGGGGGGGGGACTAAATAAAACATCAGGCCAGATGTGGCCTCCTCAGGCCATTGTGGAATATTACAATGATGGTGCATATAACTGAATTGCTGTTATTCAGATCTGATATATCCAAGGCAAAGTGAATGGAAAGAGCAAATTGCACAAAGTTCTAGTATTTTAAAAAGCATTATAAATAGACCCATAAAGAAGGAATAGGCCAGAACCTCTTCAGTTATAAGCGTGCTACTCAAATGAAAGAAAAACCCTGATCAGGCATTTGAGTGTGCCATGATAAAAAAATATATATCCGAAGTTTATGTATGTGCCAATGAAAATACTTCTTTTTTATTCTTCTGAGGCATGCCCAAGAAATACTTTATGGCACGGTTTTGTGAAAAGCAATGACATATATTTCAGTTTGATGCTTAGACAATGTTTTCTTTGGAATTCAGAAAGAGATGCTGAGAAATGTCCCTTATAGATTCCTGACAACACTGCTAGTTAAAACATAGTAAAAAGTTAAATCAGCAATGAATTCCCTAAATATATTGCTAATATAAGGTACAAACACACACAAAACACCAAATATGGAAATATGAGTTAGTAAGAAGGGGAATGGATTACAAGAAATTCCTGTAATAGAATCAGAGAATAATTATTCAATTATGTAGCTAAAGTTGTGTAAAGGACATCTGGGCACTAAATCTTTCTACTCAATGAAGGAATCCAGATGAAGGTATCTTCAGCAAATGTCCTTCTAAACACATGAACATAAGGGGAGCATATTTCCCACATCTTTTCTTCGGCTTTTAATTGCTCTTTTTAAAAAATACATTTGCCAAATAACCAAAACATGTTAAGCAATGTTAGACAACTGTTTTTTTTCCCCACAAACAGAATACATCTAATTTAAGATGTAGCTTTGGCTTCAACCAGATATATAAAACTTTCTCTCTTGGCAGTATTCTGGAAGAATTTTTATGAGGCTAAAATGCATATTTGGTGTTATGAATCACTGTTTAAGAACTAATTCTTTCACTAGATACCTCTGTTTGTAAACTCATTATGAAAGATTTTTAATCCCAAATGAAGAGAAATAATAACAAGATAAATTATTAGTTCTCTTCTTTGTGGCAGCCCCTGAGATATTGGAACACTGCTATCATGTCCCTCCTCATCCTTCTCTTCATTAAGCTAGACATACCCAATTCCAGCAACCGTTCCTTATGTGTTTTAGCCTCCAGTCCCCTAATCATCTTTGTTGCACTTCTCAGTACTCTTTCTAGAGTCTCAACATCTTTTTTTACATCGTGGTGACCAAAACTGGATGCAGTATTCCAAGTGTGGTCTAACCAAGGCATTGAAAAGTGATATTAATACTTTGTGTGATCTTGATTCTATCCCTCTGATAATGCAGCCTAGCACTGTGTTGACTTTTTTGGCAGCTGCAGCACACTGCTGGCTCATATTTAAGTGATTGTTCACTAGAACTCCGAGATCCCTCTCACTGTTGCTACTATTAAGCAAGGTACCACCTATACTATGCCTGTACATTTGGTTTTTCTTGCCTAAATGTAGAACCTTACTTTTTTCACCATTGAATTTCATTCTGTTAGATATCACCCAGTGTTCAAGTCTGTACAGAACCTCCTGTATCTTAAGCTTATCTTCTGGAATGTTGACTATTCCTGTTGGCTTGATGTCGTCTGCAAATTTGATGAGTTCCCCATCTATCCCCTTGTCCAAATCATTGATGAAGATGTTGAAGAGCACTGGGCCTAGAACAGAACCCTAGGGCACCCCACTACATACTTCTCTCCATGTAGTTGAGATTCCATTGAGGATCACAGGCTGAGTATGGCTGGTCAGCCAGCTACGAATCCATCTGGTGGTGATGCTGTCTAACCCACATTTTTCTATCTTATCAGGTAGTAGGTTGTGATCTACTTTGTCAAATGCCTCATTGAAGTCCAAGTAAATTATATCCACAACATTCCTCTGGTCCACTAATTTTGTCACTTGGTCAAAGAATGCAATAAGATTTGTCTGGCATGATCTGTTTTTGACAAACCCATGTTGGCTTTTGGTAATGACTTTGTTTGCCTCTAGGTGTTCGCTGATTCATTGCTTGATTATCTTTTCCAAGATCTTCCCAGGTATTGAGGTTGTTCCCTAGTGCTCCAGGATCTTTGAAAGATATAGTACAGTGGTTCTGAGATCACATCTCCAGTTCTTTCAGAACTTTTGGGTGTAATTCATCTGGTCCTTGTTATTTCAACTCGTGTAGGCTGGACAGGTGCTCACTTATCATTTTCTTGTCTATCTTAACTTGTGTTTCTAATCTGTTTTTTACGGGACTGTTTTTGATAGATTGGACTGTTTTTCTCCGTTGTGTAAATAGGGATGCAAAAAATGAGTTGAGTAGTTCTGCTTTCTTCTTGTTGCTTGTCACCTTCTTGCCACGTTCCCCACTAATGGACCAATCATTTCCTTAACTTTTTTCTTGTTTTTTTACATGTTGGAAGAAGCTTTTTTGGGTTATTTTTGACTTTGGTTGCAAGCCTTAGTTCATTTTGAGCCTTAGCTTTCCTCAGTTTATCTTTACAGGCTCGGGCTATTTGCTGATATTCTGTCTTAGTTATGTGCCCCTCTTTCCACTTTCTATACTTGTCCTTTTTATCTTTCAATTTATCAGAAAGTTCTTTGTGCAGCCATGCTGGTTTCTTTTGAGAGCTGTTATTTTTCTTCTTTGTTGGTATTGTGCTAGACTGGGCTTTTATTATCTCACTTTTCAAAATTTCCCAAGCTTCTTGAGTTGTTTTCCCCTTGAGGATTCTCATTTATGGAATCCTTCCCAAGCCCTCTCTAAGTTTATTGAAATTAGCTCTTTTAAAGTCCAAGACTCTAGTTTGGCTGTGTTGTATTGCTTGTGCTTCCATAATTTTGAATTCCAATATTGCATGATCACTTCCCCCCAAGGTTCCTGTGGCTTCATCACCTTCTATCATTTCATCTCTATTAGTGAGAATTAGATCCAATATGGCTAATTCCCTAATTCCCTTCTCTACTTTTTGGGAGACAAAGTTGTCTGCTAGGTTTGTCAGGAATCTGTTTGATCTTCCACTTGGTGCAGAGTTTGTCTCCAGTTGATGTCAGGGTAATTAAAGTCCCCCATTACTATTGTGATGTGTTTCCTACATACCTTAGTTAGCTGACTAGCAAAAAGTTCATCTATTTCCTCTGTTTGGTTGGGTGGCCTATAGTATACATATTTATATAATGCTTATTTAATGGATGCTTATATTAGAGTTGAATAATAAATTTTATTTTTCAGAAGAATTATTGTATATAGTCCAATTATTGGAGTCATTTACTTGCATCTTTTTTAAAACATAAATTAATGCAAACCTAATGTGTAAAGGCTTCCAGTAGCAAAATAACCCATAATAAATTCCAACATTTTGTTTTAAATATGATTATAATGGGTAAGAAGACTCATATTCTGATCAGGATTTGCCCTTTATTTACCTTTACAAATCTTCCAGAAAATTGTTAAAGCATAAAAGATATCTCACTTTGACTCTTAGAAGTGACTTCCTGAAACATCTTTAAAGAAAAAAAAATTGCAAGGCTTCCCAATGCATGTGAATGTGATTAGAAATATAATCACATAATGTGTGCAATAAAAGAGCAAAATATGGGTGTTTACTATTATTATAAGTAGTATTACTGATAATGTATAAAATTTGTATAATGCTTTCAAGTGTTTGACTTTTTTTTCTCCAAAACCATAACCCTATGTAAAGCCAGCTTTACTTATGGTGCTCTATCTCAAATATTCTTATACTCACATAAAAGTTTCTGCATATCTCAGCTGATTTATTTTCTTACTGAAAAGAAGATTCAGTATTGCAAATTTTCATAGTGGCTTGTGATTTCCATCTTGTGGATAAAAGATAGCATGCAGATAATATTTCAGTCTTTTTGTTGTAATGTTCAAAAATAGAATTATTGAATTGGAAAATCAATTGGTTGGAAGCCACAATGATGGCCATTAGCTGGGTGTGCTAATTTTGAATATTCGTAAGATTTGAGAAAACAATCCTTTTGGCAGATTGTAATGCTTTATTTGAAGGCAAGGAAAAAAGTATTGATGAACTTTGTACACTAAAGCTCTGCTATTCTACCAACTCTTGCAATATTAGACAATACAGTATAAACAGTAGAGACCTTCAAGTATCTGGGTTCTATAATCTCCTAAGATTTGAAATGGACACCTAAACATTAGAACCAATGTTCTTCCTGCATAAATTCAGAAAGTTCAGACTGCCCCCAGGAGTTGTTAATACAGTTCTACAGAGGAGCTATTGAAGCTGTCATTTCTACTTCTGTAATTGTCTAGTTTGGTACAGCAACCAAACATGACAAGTACAGACTTCAACAGATAGTTTGGATTGCAGAAAACACCAATTGCAAGCCTGTCTTCCATTGAGGATCTGTATACTGCAGGCAGTGGTGGGATTCAGCCAGTTTGGACCACTTCGGCAGAACCGGTAACTAATTTTTTGTTGCCCAGCCCAGAATGGACTTCTGGAAGCAGTATCCACACAGAGAACTGGTTCTCATATTTGAATCCCACCACTGCTGCAGGGGTCAGAAAGAGGGCTGAGAAAATATCCACAGACCCCTCACATCCTGGACATAAACTGTTTCAACTCCTCCCCTCAAGATGTGGCTATAGGGCATTACATGCCAAAATATCTAGACAGGGACAGGTTTTTTTCCCTTTTGCCATCACTTGCTGAACCCCTAATTCCCACAGCACTGTTTTATATCTAAGAATATTTATCGATGTAATATGGCTGCTTGCTATTATCCTTCTCATCTTATCTACTACCTTTTCCATTGGTATCTTATGATTATATACTTTGTTGTTGTATATATACTGAGAGCTTATGCACTGGAGAAAAATTCCTTGTGTATTCAATCATGCTTAGCCAATAAAGTTTTCTATTCTATTCTGTTCTGTTCTATTTTCTGTTCCACCCCGTTCTGCCCCGTTCCGCTCCATTCCACTCCATTCCAGTGTATGTGTTTGTGTGCTTGTTTAAAATAACTGCTGGAAATCGAGTGAATGAAAAGTCTGACAGAGATTTATCTCTGCTCCTTTTTCAATCATGCTGTATTTTGGGGGGGGGGAATAGGGATATAAAAATATTATTATTATTATTATATTATTAATTTAATTTCTATGCCGCCCTATTCCGGAGAACTCAGGGCGGCTCACAACATGATAGAAATTACATTATATACATATAAAAAACCCTTAAGTTAAAAAAAAACCCCTTAAGTTAAAAAAAAAAAAAGAAACCAATCATTCCACGAACATACACTGGCTAGGGGCAAGATGTTAGCTGCCCCAGGCCTGCCGGCAAAAGTGTGTTTTAAGCAATTTATGAAATAAAAATATATAGGGATATAAAAATAGGGATATAAAAATTAAATAAAAGATTCTTCCTATTATTATTATTATTATTATTATTATTATGCACATTTTATGTTATTTATTTATTAAATTTTTATGTTACCCATCTCCCCTATAAGGCCACTCTAGGCAGCTTACAGATTATGCTTCATCACACAGTCAGCCAGATGTAGAGACTGGATTTGGCATTTTTATCCACCTATTGCAGCGGTTCTCAACCTGTGGGTCGCAACCCCATTTGGGGTCGAATGACCATTTCACGGGGGTCGCCAAGCACTGCAGTCCGCCATTTTTTTTTGGGTCAGCCATTTTTTTTGGGTCGGCCATTTTTTTCCCTATCGCGATGCGGGTCGTCGCGCCGTGCATGCGCAATGCGCCCCATCGTGCCACACATGCACGGTGCGGGCCCGCCATTTTTTTGGGGGGGTCGGCCATTTTTTTGGGGGTCGGCCATTTTTTTGGGGGTCGGCCATTTTTTCCCTATCGCGATGTGGGCTGTCGCGCCGTGCATGCGTGATGCGGGCCGTCGTGCCGCGCAAGCGCGGCGCGGGCCGGAGTCGAGCCCCGGAAAAGGCTGAGAACCGCTGACCTATTGAGTTCTTCCCAAGGACGTGGGATAGGTAGATGTCGATGTTTGATGGTATTACAGGATGTAAGCTGTTCTGGGTAAAGCTGCCTTTTACAATTGATTAATGGTGAATTTGTCAATGCTGATGGTGTTCAAGTGGTGCTCCAGTTGTTTTGAGATTACACCCAAAATTATCACTAGTATCATTATTACAGATTATTATTTATTATCCAGGTATTTTCATCTAAAGATAAATATCCTTTTTGTATACTTCATAATTCATTTTTTTCATGCTTTCATTTGATTCATCTCCTTCTCTTCTTTTGGCTCTTTGGGAGAGGGTTCTATAGAACTGATCCTCTTAATTTCTTCTGCTCTACCCATTTCTTATGGCCTGAAAAAAAGGTGTGCCAGCGGCACTTGGAAATCTTTTTTTTAATGACTCCCCTGTCCACTTTTTTTTTTGCAGTGCTTATGTTGTGTTGTATCTATGGAGATATGGGTCCAAAAGCATGGACTTGTCAAGGCTGCAAGATAGTAAGAGCCAGACAGTGATGTTGACTGTAAATAGAAAGAGCTATTTAAGGTGACCATCTAGCAGTTTAGAAGCATGCAAATGTGAGTAGATAGATAGATATCACTTCAGTCGGAAGGTAACAGAGTTCCATGCACCATGGTGTATAGTCATGCTGGCCACATGACCATGAAAATGTCTTCAGACAACAGTGGCTGCCTTATATAAGAAATGGAGATGAGCACTGTCCCCTTATGTCAGAAACAACTGGACAGGGGAAACATTTACTTTTACCTTCATTAAGGGCACAGGTAGATAAAACAGAAAAAAGGAGGGGGGAGCTTACAATCTAGATCAGGGGTGTCCAATCTTGACAGTTTAAGACCTGTGGACTTCAACTCCCAGAATTTCCAGGCCAGACATGGGAGTTGAAACTGAAGTCCCCAAATCCTAAAATTGTTGAGGTTGGACACCCCTGATCTAGATAGTAAGCAGAGACCACCAAAACTGTGGAAAAATCATATCCTGAAGAACCATTCAACAGGAACAGGAAAATTTCCCTCAGATAAAAGAAAGATAGGGCCACTCCATTTTGTCTTCTGTTTCCACCAAAGCTCTTTCTCCCAGGTGCCATAGTATCAAATACAATAGCAATAGCACTGGGACTTATATACCAGGTCATAGTGGTTTATAGCCCTCTCTAAGCGGTTTACAGAATCAGCATATTGCCCCCAACAATCTGGGTCCTCATTTTACTCACCTGGTCAGAATCAAACTCCTGGGCTGAGCAGTGAGGTAGCCTGCAATATGGCATTCTAGCCACTGCGCTATCACAGCTCTTATGGTACCATAAGTATCAAGGTCCAATCCATCACGAGTAGCTGGTTGACGGAACATTTTCTGAATTATTTTCTCAATTCTTCTTTTCTTTTTTTCCTGTTTCCGTATGTGCCTCTTAAGAAAGTACAGAAGGAACAAGCATGATTTCAAAAGTAATCTTCAGTCAAGATCCTCTGAAAGAGAAAAATGCCTCTTATGAATGGAAATTCACAAAAAGTAGCTTTCATACAAACACTTCTGTCTTCAGCCAGATTTAATTTGAAAAAAGCATTTGCAGGCCTTATGTGCCTATGGAAAGGTAAATGTGCTTTTTTTTCTTTCTGAAGGAGAATTCGGTGTGATATTTTTTGATTAAAGCTTTGAGAGGTGGATTAGATGAAGAGACAATAATTTGTTAAAGACTAGCCAGTTTTTCCACGAGTTGAAAAACTGAAGTACAGAAAGAAGGCTTGATTTTATTTACTGAATCTGCCTCTTGTTCTGAAAAGATTTTCATTTTAGCACAACGCCTACCATATTGACAAAAAAAGCAGAGGAAGTTGCCACTTTTCTCTTGATGAGTAAATTGATACACAGATATTTTTTTTTCTTGCAATGAAGTACTTGGTGATCCTAAATACGTTCTTCCCAGCAGCGTGGGAGGGGACAATACAAGTTATAGGAGAAAATGCTTGAGGGAAACAGAGGGCCAACGCATCATAAACCACTAAGCCTATCCCATTTCAAAGTTAATGGAAAAATATTTTAGAATAACTCACTGTCTAAAATCTTAGATAAGAAAGGTATCCTTTTATTTCTCCAGGGCTCAAGAAAAGCATTCAGAAATAATGGAAGTAAGGTTGTGAAATAGCTATAGGAGGTATACATTTTTTTTAAAAAAATCCCTAATATTTCCAGTGTTTGTTTTCAAGGACCATCTGGACATGCCAGGAGCCATATTATATTCCTGCTTTTTACAGGCCTTCAAGACAATGAAAAACAAATGAGAATAAATCCATAAATACAAGCAATGAGTTTGGAAACTGCCAGAGGAGAATGAAAACTATTACTTTCTAGGTCTTAGTTGTTGCTGCTTCTGGTGCAGATCTATAAAATTTGTATGAAAACCAAATAATGATAAAGCCATCACTTCTCTGATACAGAAACTACCAATAATATAATACCACATTTTTTTTACTTTGGAGAAAAAGGGGTATCTCACATGGACAGATAGATATTCTGTAACTTCTTTACTTTCCTGTGCCAGTGGTGAAGACTGTGGTATGTTGGATGAGGATGGTAGTGGTGGTGGGGGCAGCGATAGAAAATGACTATTCTTCAAATGTTATTTTTTTCCAGATTGTTAAAAAACTTGCCAGCCACTCAGCCAGCCAATCATGTTCTAAGGCTTGCTAAGCTACACTGAATGCCACCTCATCCTCATAAAGATCCAAAAAGATCTGGGAATGAACTTTGCAAAATAAGCAACTGGATGACCAGAGTCCATTTCCTTCCATTGTATACTTCCTATGTTTTCCCAATTATCCCATTTTTTTGTTTACCACCATAAATTTCTTTTGAGGAAGAACTGTTCAGGCTGCACAAAATCCTTCTGATTAAAGATGAACATCTAAAAGCACCTTGCATCATACATAATCTCTGATGTAAAAGGTTGCATACCTTCATTGGCTTCAGTATGTCAATAACATTTGACAAGAATTTATCAAAATGGCACAAATCAGAACAGTATCAGATGTTTAATTATTTAGTCACATCTGTAGATCACTAATTGGTGCTTTTTAAGAATGTACAGATGCATTTTAACCATCCCATTGCATAAGAAGCTTTTGGTTTCTTCATGCTTCATCTATATATTTGAGTAAGTACTCTTTATATCATTGATGATAACAATAGAGTGCTGCTGTTTGGATAACATTTTAATTACACGCCTTGTTTATTAGATACAAGTTGACTGGATTTTGTTGCCTTGATATATTTCCATCAATTTAATTTGGTAAAGTAGACAGTTATAATGCAGTTGCCAAGCGTTCGCCTGAATTATCCCTAATAAACATTTTAAGGCATCATAATATAATTTTCTGCTGTGGGATCCATGGGCCATTCCTTACCAATATAGGTTTAGATTTTTGAAATGTATAAACTTCAATGTATATTCCACTTCAATATTTATAATTTGGGGATACAGCTATAAAACACAATAAATGCACAGAAATATATTGTGCAAAGGGAAGTCCAATGAAAACCAACAATTAATTAAACAACCAAAACAAGAGTCTATCAACCATTCTAGACAAAGACTTAGGAATAGGAAAATATCTTTAAAGGCTCATTTAAATAGGAGCGGGGGAAGGTCATATGAAATTTGCACACAATAGTGCTCTTGAAGGCAGGTACTAAAATAGATGCCACAGGATAACATTACTTAATCAGTGAGATCTGGAACATGCTAATTCTGTTGACCATGTTAAACAGTCAGAAATCCAGAAATCCTTTTGTAGCAGAAGAATCAACCGTCCAGAAGAACCAACCATCCAATACATAAAAAAAATGCCCAAGAGAAGTATTGTCTAATGAAACAATTCATAAACTTGTAATCACAAATTATATTCTCCAGATAGCCTCACAAAATCCCTTCTTTGTCATAATCATGATCTAAAGAGTGCAACTTTCAAACAGGCCACATCTGAATATTATCAGATTTTAGACAATATTTAAAAGCTTGGCAGTAGCAATAGCATCCTTCTGAAGTTGGTAAAATGAGGTAAAATTAACTTGGTAAAACTGTCCAGAGAGTGCTGTAAAGTGCTATGAAGTGGTATATAAGTCTAAGTGCTATTGCTATTGCCATAGCTATTGCTATAGCACGTAGACTTATATACCACCCAATTGCACTTTACAGCACTCTCTGGACAGTTTGCAATGTCGGCATATTGCCCCCAGCAATCTGGGTCCTCATTTTACCAACTTCAGAAGGATGGTAGGTAGAGTTAACACTGAGCTCTGTGAGGATTGAACTGCAGATATGGGCAGTGTGCAACCAGGGCTCCTTACCACATTGAATTAAAAAAAATCCTTTAAAAATATGGAATGAATGACTATTACTAAAATCTATGTTAGTTAGAAAAGAGAATGATATTCTAGGCCAATGTTTTTTTTCCTCAGTTTTTCAAAATTTGGGATTCTTTGGTGAGGCATTGCTTGATTGCTTGACTAAGTGTAAACTAACATCCTTTGGGATACTGATTCATCTTTTAGCTCTTTCAATCATCTAAAGTATTAATGTCTTTCCTTAATGAAATCCAGAGGAATTATGACATATTTAGAAGATACATTAATGGATGTTATGCATAAACCTGGGAAATACAATTTTGCATAATTATATCATTGGCTTAATGTCAAATTTTAAAACTGGTAACTGCTAAAGAAATATTGGTTGTTCTATATTTGTATAGACAGTGGATTCTTCTTTTTTTTTAAAAAAAAAAATCCAAGGGTAGGAAGGCAAGCCAGGAATATGAGTCATGCAAAGGTGAGTAGGATAAGCTGTGTGAAATGATTTTCTAAATTTGGGTTCATATCTACGATGTGGTCTATGAGTGTAAATACAAGCCTGTGTCGAGAGGGCCATCATGTGGCAATTGAATAAAATATTTTTCTATAGAATCAAAGTTCAAGCTTTGTAATAGACATGTGGATTAAGCATTCAACACCTCTATGGGTACAAAACGTGAGTGTGATAAGTTTCCAATAATTTGTATATTCATATTCTGTATATATGAAAGACAAAAGCTGAAACAGTTTAAAGTATAATTAAAGGACATCAAACAACTTTTAATTTAATAATTGCAAAATCCACTGAAGGAGCACATCTCACTCAGCTCTGAAGATTTTTTTATCTGAGGACTCATAGAAATGAACTGCAAGCTTATATTTATTTAAAGCAGTGGTTCTCAACCTTTCTGAGGTTGAGACCCCACTTGCCCCGCCCATGCGCGCTGTAACCCCGACCCGGGGCGCGCGCGTGTGCGCGCGCGGGCAAAAAAAAATTGTTTAAATTTTTTTAAAAAATAAAAAAAAACCCAAAATGGCGGCCGGGACGGGCGGATCTGCGCATGCGTGGATTGGCCCATCGCACGCGCCATGCATGTGCACATCCGCCCGTCGCGGGCCGCCATTTTTTTTATTTTTTTTTTAAAAAAATGTAAAAAAAAACAAAACAAAAAAAACAAAATGGCGGCCACGATAGGCAGATCTGCGCATGCACGGATCGGCCCATCGCACGCGCACACCCGCCCGTCGTGGGCCGCCATTTTTTTTTATTTAAATTTAAAAAAAAAAAAACAAAACAAACAAAATGGCAGCCGCGATGGGCGGATCTGCGCCTGCACAGATCGGCCCGTCGCACACACTGCGCATGTGCAGATCCGCCCATTGCGGTCCGCCATTTTGTTTTTATTTTATTTTATTTTTTTAATTTTTTTTAATTTTTTTTATTTTTTTTAAAAAAAATTTTTCTGGTGCGACGGGCGGATCTGAGCGTGCGCGGCGTGCGCGTGCCAAAAAAATAAAAAAAATTTAAAAAAAAAAATAAAAAAAATTAAAAAAATTATAATAATGTGATAATACTAGAAAAATATTGTATGAATGATTGAGGAGTAGCTGAAGAATAACCATATTAAGTAAATTTAATTTTATATACATTTAAATTTAGGTGTAAATGAAATGAAATTTTTGCTTGTTGTCCAAGTTGAGGGCCATGTTTGGCCTTTAATGATGTATGAGAAAAATGATCATACTAGTATTATTAAAGGTATATCCTTTTAGGATTGCTTTCCTTTTTTTGCTTGATTATTCTCTGAAAGTATTTTATAGAAAACATGAAACATATTGGAGACCTTTGCCAGTGGGTCATTTTGCAATGGACATGAATGATCTAGGAAGGAAAGATGGAAGGGTAGGAAGGAAGGAGGGAGGGCAGGCCTTCTTTTGCCATTTTCTCTTGCAACACTAAAGGTTCTGGGACATGGTGTCTGCCCTTCTCCCAACAAGTCCTTTTTATTCAAAAAGGAATATTTTTTTGCTGGAAATGCATGATGAAATGTACGATTTTGAGAACACACAATGACCGTAAGAACCGTTCTTGATGAGAAAAAAAAATGGTTTGAGCAGGTAATTGCTGCAGATCAGAAAAATGACTGCCAAATTCACAATGCTCAGAGTCAATTGGATAAATGGTGCAACTATTTTACACAAGCTCACTTGTTCTTTCTCTGCGAAGAATAGCTATTTTGTTCTTTTATACTCCCTGTATATAAAAAAGTAATCACTCTTGGAGAAGGATATGTGTGATTATCCGAGCCATGGATCAGAGATGTGTGATTCTTGAATGTTCTGATGTATGTTCAAGGATCAGGAACATGCTGTCTCTAATTATTACTTTGGAGAGACGGGACACAGAAGTGGATGAATAAGCCCGAGAACAGCACAAGGAAAGGAAAAGAAGATAGCTATGGGGCCTTGTTCCAAGAGGACATCGAAACAAGTGAAAGCAGAAGAAATGCATTATGTACGTGATAAAAATGATGCTGGTGTAGGGAAATATAAAAATGTAACACAATGGCCTCAATAACACTAGTATGTACTATGGCCTTAGACTTTTCTTCTAAATGCTACACATGTCATTTTCAATATCTGTTTACTATACCCAGGAATTTAGAAATGAATTTGTCCTGAATGTTGTTTATATTAAGGTTTTCTACTAAACCAACAGAGCAATTCCACGAACTAGACTACCAGAGAATGAGTTAGATAATCAAACAATCTTTCTCAGATATCTTGTCCTGGATGAGTTTTGTTGAACTGGCTGCATATTTTTAGGTTAAAAATGAAAAATGCATCTACTGAACTGAAATCTCATTTCCTTTCACATGCCCATGCCTGCTTGTTTTTCTTCCTAGTGCAGTGGTTCTCAACCTTCCTAATGCCGTGACCCTTTAATACAGTTTCTCATGTTGTGGTGACCCCCACCATAAAATTATTTTTGTTGCTACTTCATAACTGTAATTTTGCTACTGTTATGAATAGTAATGTAAATATCTGATATGCAGGGTGTATTTTCATTACTACGAATTGAACATAATTAAAGCATAGTGATTAGTCACAAAAACAATATAGCAATGGTCGCTGGAGAAGCTTACTCTTCCTTGCTCAAAAATGTTGGGAGGGAGGGAAGGGGAAGGAAGGAAGATTGAAGGGGAAAGGAAGGAGATGGACAAGGAAGGAGATTTAAGGGGAAAGGAAGGAAGGAGAAAGAGATCGAAGGGGAAGGGATGGAGATGGAAGGAAGGAAGGAAGATTGAAGGGGAAAGGAAGGAGATGGAGAAGGAAAGATATTGAAGGGGAATGAAGGAAAAGAAGGAAGGAAGGAAGGAAGGAAGGAAGGAAGGAAGGAAGGAAGGAAGGAAGGAAGGAAGGAAGGAAGGAAGGAGAGATTGAAGGGGAAGGGAAGGAGATGGATGGATGGAAGGAAGGAAGATTGAACGGGAAAGGAAGGAGATGGAGAAGAAAGGAGATTGAAGGGGGAAGGAAGGAGATGGAGAAGGAAGGAGATTGAAAGGGTTAGAAAGGAAGGAAGGAAGGAAGGAGATATTGAAGGGGAAGGGAAGGAGATGGATGAATGGATGGATGGAATGAATGAATGAATGAATGAATGAATGAAGGAAGGAAGGTAGATAGGTAGGAAAAGGTGCTTTGTAATACTCGATGGGGAAAGATATTTTAACCCTCGGTGGCTGATTGAGGAAGCCAGGTCCGTCGGACCGATTTCCAAATAAGCCTGATTGGGGAGGCGGGAGTGTAAATGATGTATCAAAGGATGCTTCCCATTGCCCCTTCCTCTCCCTTTTTTGCTACCACTGGGGAAAATGCAAAGGCATGCACACGCAGGGGTAAGAAAGCACAAACGCCCGGATTAAAACTGGTGCCAACATTTCCAAATGAAATGCTCCGAGCTGCGAATCCTTATCCAAAGCAGGGTCTGCTTGAATATTTCTCTTCCCTTACAGCCGTTTTTTTCATCCCCCATATCTGAGAAGAGCTGCCGCCGGCCTGCCCCCGTAGCCAAGGGTCCCGGAGCAGTGTCTTTCCAAACTCTGGCACTGCTTGTGGCGGGGATCAGGGTGGGGGAGATGGATCCTTTCTTACAGCTCCAAAATGAATTTTCTCCTTTGATTTCGGGGCCCCATTGCCGGCCCGGCCAGCTGGCCTCCGACTCACATGCGGGCATCGCCACCGCCTCGCCCTATTCCCCACCCCCTGGCTGCTTCTGAGGCCTGGAGCCCAGCAACCCAGGAAGGAGCCACTCCTGCCCTGCAGCTCCATGGCTGTGCTGGGTACTGGAGGGATGAGGCGGCCTTCGATGGTGAGGGAGGCGGGCTGGGTGGTGCGGGGGAGACTCCCGCATGGTGCGGAGGGCAGCCAGGGGGTGGAGCGTAGCCGGGCAACCAGGAGGCATGGAGACCGGCTTGGCGCCACAGCTCAGCTTAGCTGGCAGCGGCAGCAGTGGTTTTCTTGCCCTTCTCCTCTCCTTCCTCCTGCTGTCCCCAAAGCAGCTCAGGTGGTAGCTGGTAGGATGAGGGGTGCATGGGGGGAGCAGTGGGCTGGTGGAGGGGCTTGCGGGCCGCATGGCACCAGCCCCCACCGTGGCTCCATTGATGGACGGAGGACCAGGCTGGGCTGCGCGGGGGCGGCGGGGATGGCAGCAGCGGTGGCAGTGGTGGCTGCTGCTGCACCATCAGGGTCCCCGCCGCCCCCGCGCTGCCCGGCCTGGTCCTCCATCCATCAATGGAGTCGCAGTGGGGGCTGGTGCCACATGGCCCACCAGCCCCTCCGTCAGCCCACTACTCCCCCCAGGCACCCCTTCTCCTCCTGGCGCCCACCCGAGTCGCCTTGGGGGCAGCAGGAGGAAGAAGGAAAGAAGGGTGAGAAAACCACTGCCACCGCCTCCGCACTGCCCGGTCTCGCCCTCTGCCCATCTGATGGACCCGCAGTGGGGGCTGGTGCCGTGCAGCCCTCCAGCCTCTCATCCAGACTAGCTGCTCCCCCCAGGCACCCCTCTTGCCCCAGCGCCTGCTCGAGCCACCTTGGGGGCAGTAGGAGGAAGAAGGGGAGGAGGAAGAGGATGGCAAGGAAGCTGCCACCAGAGCTGGGCACCAGGAGGCGGCTCTCCTCTCCTACCTTTGCTGAATCTCCTTCTTCCTTCCCGGCAGCCTGGACTCCGGTGCACCTTCCTGGCCAGCAGGTCCAATGGTCGGGCTGGCTAGGGATTGCAGCAGCTGGTCTCCCTTGGGTCGCAGCTTGCGGGAGGGCTGGTCCGCTTAGCGGAACCTCCAGTGGACCGCTCCCAACAAGGATCCCGGGATTTCCCCGGGTGGTTCCAAGGCCATGAGGCCCTGGCCGCACTTTTCCCAGGGGGTGGGGCACCTGGCACAAGACCAATCAGGAGCCCTGCAGGAGGTAAGTCCACCTGAGAGAGAGAGAGAAGGGAAGCAAAAGTGCCTCTCTGTCTCTCTCTCTCTCTGCAAATGGTGGAGGAGGCCATGCGGAGACAGATGCGGAGCGGAGTCTCGGTTCCTAAGACCATCAGAAATATGTGTTTTCCGATGATCTTAGGTGACCCCTGTGAAACGGTCATTCGACCCCCAAAAGGGTCGCGACCTGAGAACCGCTGTCCTAGTGTATTGTTTTTCAAAAGCTTTCTTGTTTTAAGAGAAGGTGATGCTGCTATAGTAGCATTGTTAGACTGTTACAGTATGAATATAAAATCCCTATTGATTTGTGACAAATAATTCAGAAATCGCTCCATAGAATTAAATTCCTTTCCCCCCACTTTATTGTAGGATAGATACTTGAAAAACTGACATTTTGAAGCTCCTTCCAATGCTTTGGTGTTTAATGTTTTATGAATGAATTTTAAAGCAAATATTTTGAACCTGTGCTTGATTTTACAGATTGATCATGAGCACCATAACAGTAATTTTGTGAGAATGCCCTTAGTATCCTATAGAATGCTTGTTGCTTTATCAATTCACAACTTGACATGGATTATACTAATTAAGTAATTTCAAGAAAGATAAAATAAAGGAAATAAAAATATGGTTGCTTGCTTTTTTCATTAGCTTTTGGAGTACAGTCCTTGATAAGTGAGATGGTTATTTTGGATAAGAAATGGCAAATTAAAGATTTAACTAATAGCAACATACATATGCTGTAGTATTTAGTTCAACTGAATTTACTCTGTGACCCCCCCCAGCTTGATTGCAAATCAGGATATTTTTCTCCCAAGAAATCCTGTTGACCTGTTGTTCTAACCTTTCTTTCTTACTACAAATTGATTTACTACATATTTTCCAAAACAAGCAACACTGTTTATACCAGTTGACCTTTGGAGATATAAATAAGAAAGACAAGTGGATGGAAGTATACTTCATTCTGTTTAGTTCCATTGAAATAAAATGGCAGGACCTATTGCCAATCAAAGATTGACAATGATAGAAAGCTTATCCACCCTTCCCTTCTTTTTAATTTAATTCTTCTTGAGCCCAATCCACTTCACTCAGAATGATACCATCACATAAAATTTTGGAAATCAGATCCTGCCACAGGAAGGTTGAGCAAAATCACTAGCCATTGCAATATTCTGTACAATATTGGCAGAAAACACGGATTTTGCTGTTGACATGGTGTACTTGAAAGCAAATTCTCAGGATTAGGTGTAACTTAGATTATATCACCTTGTATTGAGAGTTGATTAGAGGGGGAAAAGGCCTCTTTGAATACTGCTTAAAACATAGTTTTAAGTACAATATGGCCTGCCTGTCATTAATTGCATAAATTCCCTCATCATCTACATTTACCTCACAGAAACTTGAGTGAGGCCCATCTCACAATCCCTTCAGATTATCACTGATTGCTGAGTGGCTTGGCTTGGCCTTGGTGCTCCAACTAAAGAAGATGAAGGTGGCCCAGTTTCTCACCCTTGTCTTAAAGCCTGAATGACCATCTATCACGAACAGATTGAGAAGACTATAGTCAACTGTAAATTTATTAAAATAAACATGCCATTCAAATCAGTAGACATAGTTCCATGTTAATATACACCATCTTGCATGGTTACTTTGGTATCATCTCTGGGTGTTCATTGCTCTTTTCAATTTCTGGGTGTTCCTTGCTCTTTTCAATTTCTTCTTCTCCTCGATCTTATCTTAACTAAAATTTAAAAGGCAGCCACATACCTGTGCTGCCTGGAAAACATCTAATGTTTTCAAATCAAGCAAGATTTTTCTGTAAAAAATCAAAAAAGGATCTATTTCCCACAAGAAGCTGTTTACACTTTTAAATGATTTCTAAAACCACTTTTCTGTTTTTTGTAATTTTATTTTTATATTATATATACTGTAATTCAGTGCATATATGAATTATACTGCTTACAAGGTTTGTAGAACCATCATTCCAAACAGCGGTAATAATGAAAATTATTTAATAAAAATGAATATATCATATTTCAGGTATAAATCAGAAGTACAAGGCAAGCAAGGTAGAAAAGCCTTTGGCCATTCATGAGGGGAGGGAGGGAAGGAAGGAAGGAAGGAAGGAAGGAAGGAAGGAAGGAAGGAAGGAAGGAAGGAAGGGAAGGAGGAAGGGAAGGAAGGAAGGAGGGAAGCTGTTTGGTTTACTGAAAAACTATGATCTATCACTAAAAATAATATTTAATCAAAAGTTACATGTACCCATGAAAAAGCAAGAAAGTAGATAGGCAGCATATAATTAAAATAAACTAGTTTTCAATTCTCCTTGTAATGCTACCAATGGCTTTTGAATTCTGAAACTACACAGCCTTTTGGGGGGTATGTGCATATCAGAATGTATCCTAAATGAATGACATTCAGTTTTTGCTACTAAGTCATGTTAAAGTGCATAGTACATTCACAAATGTTACAGAAAATAATAATTTGATAATAGCAATGGTTCCAGATGATGTCAGGGTGCAGTTTTGCCTGGAGCAATACAGCAGGAAAATGCAGTTCTCTTGATAGCAAATTATGCTTTATTTTCCATACAGATGCACTTAGCAGATAGTTCTGGTTAAAAATGACTTTTTAGAACTGAAACACAGATATCAGATATTCTTGGCAGGGAACCAGTTTCTGAGTTTTGCTAAAAACTACCATGATAATTTTCCTTTAGTTAAATATTGCATGCTGGAGACTTATGTGACAATCAATTGTTTGTTTCAAATTAGCCTTTTTTTTAAAAAAAGTGAAAATATTAAGTAAAGTGACCCCAGCTGTGAACTTTAGATTTTATACGTTTTTATAGTTAAAAAAGTATTTTGTGCTTTAAATACTTTTGCTATTTTTGGATCCCTTCAATGCATCATTTGCTCAGTCTTTGAAGAGAAACACGGTCTGTCTCTCCAGAATACTTCTGGATCTCTTCAATGGATACAGAAATATTCTGGAGAGACAAACCATGTTTGTCTTCAAAGACTGACAAAATGTATATCCTCGTGATATTGAGGGCTTAATACTCACTTGCTGTATATAATTATATGTTGTATAGAGTAAGAGAAACTCCCATGAAAAAAGTTTTTAAAATAGAGGACCATTGATTTATTATAGTTGCATTGTTTAGTATCAGATTTATTTGAATTCCCTAGTCAGAATATTGCTTCCCAATGATGGGAAATTAATCCTGATTCACATACCAATGCCTTCTTTGCAATTATAAAATTATAGCCCTTGAGAGATGATGGATATGTGTTGTTTAAGTGTGATATTTAAATAATAATAAAAAGTAAAGATAGTATCAATAGTAATAGACACTTTGGGTGCAATGCCAAAACATCTTGAACACCACTTGAACATCATTGACAAACTCACCATCAGTCAATAGCAAAAGGCAGCTTTTCTTGGAACAGCTTACATCCTGCAATGGTACTTTTAATACCATCAAACAATATCTGCCTATCCCAGGTCCTTGGCAAGGACTTGATATATGAATAAAAATGCTAAATCCAATCTAATCATCTATGCTCCCAGCCATAATAATAATAATATTCAAAACTTCCCCAAATTATTATTATTAATTATTATTATTATTATTAATTATTATTATTATTATTATTATAGCTTTGATTGAAAGGCAGATTTCCAATTATTCTATTCTTCTTCCATATATGGAGAAGTGCAAATAAAGGAGCACATTTGTGTCTGAATGTAAACACATGCATTTCACATTCGTGCAAAATTTATCAATGTGATTTGATGGTGTTATTATCAAAGAATTTCTGGAAGCCAAACACTTTGCTCCTCAAAGTCCTCAATATGACTTTGTTCATTTTTGCTCATGTGTAAAACATTTCTGTTTTCTGGAACAAAATAGTCCATCAGATTTTTATTTTGTTTTCTATTTATAAAGGAAAAAAATAGTGAGATGCCTTAATACTATGTAAAAATCAAATTTTACAAAATTGCAACTAATGAGTATCTTTGATCTCCTTTTTGTTAAAATAAATGTTCTTAAATGGAATTGGACTTATTTTTCAGTAAAGATCTATACATCCAGCATCCAATTGCTAAGTCCACTTTAGTATCTGTATGGCTAAATAGAATAGAATAGAATAGAATAGAATAGAATAGAATAGAATAGAATAGAATAGAATAGAATAGAATAGAATAGAACAGAACAGAACAGAACAGAATAGAATAGAATAGAATAGAATAGAATAGAGCTGGAAGGGACCCTGGGGGTCTTCTAGACCAGCCCCCGGCTTAAGTAGGAGAACCTACACCACCTCAGACAGGTGATTGCCTAGTCCAGGGGTAGGCAACCTTGGCTCTTTTATGACTCGTGGACTTCAACTCCCAGAATTCCTGAGCCAGCCATGCTGGCTCAGGAATTCTGGGAGTTGAAGTCCACGAGTCATAAAAGAGCCAAGGTTGCCTACCCGTGGGCTAGTCTCTTCTTGAAAATCTCCAGTGATGGAGCATCCACGATTTCTGGGGGTAAGTTGTTCCACTGGTTGATTGTCCTCACTGTCAGGAAGTTTCTCCTTAGTTCCAGGTTGCTTCTCTCCTTGATCAGTTTCCAACCGTTGTTTCTCATCCTTCCCTTTGGTGCTCTGGTGAATGGGAAGAACAAAAGTAAAGGCAAGCAAATTTAAACACTCTTTGCCTTTGATATTAAGTGACAGTGCCCAGGATTGTAGCAAGTCCCGAAAACTAGATTTTTGCAGTTCAGTTGCTTCTTCCCTTTAACAAAACATGTACAGATTATTAGGTCATTGTTATCAAAAGCCTGATAAAAATCATTATCAAAAGCCTGATAAAAATAAATCAGCTGACATCAGTGAAAAGCAGTTAGATATTATGAGTAATAAATGCAATTGCTCTAAACTGGGATCTCTATACCAAGTAAAGTCTTTCAAATACCTAGGAACATTTCTAGGAACATTTTTCAAGCTCCATTTTCACTTAACAATAGATAAATTGTTTTGAAGACTGATGATCTTTTGGATGACTCATCTTCTTCTTTGGGAGAGAAATTTCCAATAATTTATTTTAATGAAGAGCAGATGGAGAAGTTATTATCTTTAGAAGAGGCCTACCATTCAATGCAGCAAGCTTCTTTTTCAGCAAACCCCTTTTTGCAAATCTATGCCTGTTAACTGTGAGAACTCTGACTGATGTTTTTGAACAAATCATTTTGTTGCTGCAGAAAAATAAACTTATAAATGACATTACCTGAGAACTTTGCCAGAACTTTGCTGAGCACAATTTCTGTAATTCCTGTGAGAAACCCATCTGTGATCAATTACTATGAAACCCAGTTCAGATAAGCAGGAGAATCAACCTACTGTGACCTTGGAATCCAGCCAGTCTTCTTCTGATCCTACAGCTGCTAAGAGACTGGGAACTGTGGGTTGTAATGGGACACTGCAAGGTAATCAGTTAAGCTCTTTGCTTACCTGAACAGTATTAACAGAAGCCATTGGGAATCTTGCTAAGAAATAATGTACATTCTGAGTCAATTTGGTAAAGCGAAATCACGATCTCTGGATCTAATTCTATTATTTCACTGCCCAGCATATTTTATCTACTATTCCACAGCTGTTATTTAAACAGATATTCTGGGAATATTTTAAATCACTCTTATCCAAGTTGCTAATGATATAAAAGCTGCAGAACTAATGGCTCCAAATCAATTTATATATTTAAAGGTAACTGCTGTGTTTTCACTTTATAGTTTTTATGAGGTTACCCGACTGTGTGAGAGTGTATTTTGCATATATCATCTGGCTGCATGGAGTAACTCTGATTAGGACTGGTAACCTAATCTATATGTTTTGTAACTTACCAAAAATGCATTGCCAAACTGAGATGGCCCAGCTGGTAGCTATATATAAATGGGAAGGAAGGAAGGAAAAAAAGAAAGAAAGAAAGAAAGAAAAAGAAAGAAAGAAAGAAAGAAAGAAAGAAGGGTAATGTTACCTTGGTAGAAAGGTGATAAAATGGATAGACAAATGTGAAAATGTTCAAGTCCTAGTAGAAAGGTAGTGACCATTATGTGGTCATTTGCAAAGAAGAAATGCTTGTTGAAGTAAAATCGGCTATATAAGTGGTATATAAACTTTTGCTAACTTTGTTATATGGAAGTAAGCATATAAGCATCTATAGTAGAAATATAGTGTAGTGTAGAATGTCTTTAAAAGTTATGTGTGGCAAAACAAGACAAGATGTGGGTAAAAAGGGAAGGATATTGAGTGATTATGGGTGAGATATAAATCAGTATGAAACAAGCACATTATTTTGGTTTGGATGTATAAAGAGAATGAATGAAAACTGAACTTCAAAAGAATACAGGCTATACATGTATACCTTCATAGTTGTCACAGCACCATTCATGATCATTTGCATAGTTATCACAATTTTTTAAGCTATAAAGGATTAGTGGTGTTGATTATCTTTATGTACCTATTATTCGTATCAAGGGTCATTTCCTTACTATTCATACTGAACCAGAATGTGAAAATTTGCCACTAACTATGTCCTCATATTTAGATACTTGAGATATATAACAGCCTAAATCAGGGGTCTTCAAACGTGGCCCTTTTATGACTTGTGGACTTCAACTCCCAGAATTCCTCAGCCAGCGTGCCTGGCTGAGGAATTCTGGGAATTGAAGTTCACAAGCCATAAAAGGGCCAAGTTTGAAGACCCCTGACCTAAATCTTTACATCTGGAAATTGCCAAATAAACTGCTGGTTTTTTTAAAAAAAAAAAATAATAGCCAGAAATAGCTTAGACTTTGTATTAAAAACTAAAACAAAGAAAGAAACTTGGAAATTCTGATAATTGTAGTTTCTGGTTTGCATTATAGTACAGTTATATCAAATAGGAAGAGAGCCTTCTCTGCAGCTGCCCCGGCATTATGGGACATCCTGTCCCCAGAAATGAGATGAGCCCCCCACTCTCCTGGCCTTCCACAAAGGGGTCAACATTTGGCTCTGCAGACTTATGTGTGAGGCACAGAAGACCACACATATATGTTCAATCTATTAACTAAAGCGAGAATGGCTGTAAAGCATCCTTTTCAAACTTCTTTTTTGCATAAGGAGAGATGCTAAAGAGGACTATTTATTAGTCACATTTCTATTAGCATGTTTGATAGAAGCTATGGGAAATACAGAAATTGTGGCTTTTGTCAGCAGAAAATTGAGCACAAATGGACTTTTTAGCTTAGCAACTGGAGCAATGCCTTCTTTGCTGTTGTGTTACATTCCAGAAATCTTTCTTCTGAGTTCCACCTGCAGGTGACTTTAATAACTGTTTGACATAATTATGAAGATCCTTTTAAAATTTTTCTGGATCTTAACACCTTCCAGGTCAAATAAATCTTTCATCTGTTATTGGGGAAAAGTCCCGAAACTGGAATAATAAGGTGGTAGCACAGCTGTGGATTTGTAGGAAGAAGAATGAAGATTTACCTAGGCAAAAGGGGTAAAAACATTTTAAGTCTATAAAAATAGTAAGACATCAGCCGGTTTCTTTTGGATTTCCAGTGTAACATCATTTTCCATGTCATTCTTGTTGCCTGCTATTTTTAAATCCACTTTCAAATTAATCTCAAGATGTGGCATGCAGTTTATTGATTTGAAGGATATTCACAAGTATCTTCCAGTTATTGAACCTGTTGGATGGATTCCTAGAACACAAAATAAACTAAGATGGTAACTTCACTTTGATGTTCAGAAGAAGGTGGTCACAGTTTTTGGTAAACCACCTTTAAAGTTGTTTGAAGACCATTGAACTGAAATATCATTGCACGGTTTTATTACATTTATATTGCATATAGAGTAGCTTATGCTAAAAAGATTAGTAAATATACATAAAACTATACTTTTTAGGTATTTTAGGAGTCATTTTATTTGAATTGTCCTTCTCTATGTCAAAGAGAAGGAAGAATCTGATGAGAGAAGTAAAAACCTATAAGCCTTCCCTGATTTTCTTAGACCAGCTGGAGGTGGCAAATTAATTAAATTCTGTGACTTTTATTTTTCAAAGCTATGTGAACTCATAGGGAGAATTGGATTCCACACTTTGGTTATGTCATCAGTAAAATTTATTTCAGTATTCTTATATAGGCATATACATCATAAAATAAATAATTTACTTGTCACGATGGACACTGAGGTAGTCAAAATGGCATGGAATTATTCAGGCAACATTTAAGGCATTGGTGAAGAACTCCAAATAGTGTTCTCAAAAGGGAGGGAAAGCCACAAAAGGGCAAATGATAACAAATACAAAGCTCAAGTGACATTCCTTGAAACAAGAATGATTATATAATACGTTCTACAATGATAAATTGGTAAAATATTTTCTATATTCAATTCAGGATTAAACTGAGTAGCACAGTCTGTACATTAAAAAATGTTGGAAAACAGAATTGGAATACTCTTTTTAATATATTTATTAATGACAAGATAAGGAGAAGAAGATAGAATATATTGTAATATCATGCAGGTTTCTTTTTTTAAAAAAAATAGCACCAGTTCAAAATGGAAGTGATGAAAAGCCACAACCCATCATTTTCTGTGACACTGAGAGATTGGAAGAGTAATAAGGAGGCAGGCAATCTGGCTGTTGATGGAATACCTATCCCATTAAAAGGTCACATTCCTAATAGATTCCAAGTAGAATCCATCATTTTAATGCTCAAGCTTGCTTGAGTTTTTAAAATCTCTTATTTACAATTTTAATTTATTTGTGCACGAACGCTGATTTCATTGTTTCATTGTAATGGCCTCAGTGTTTTAATGTTGCATTTCACTTATGTTTTTTAGTGTAAAAGAGTTTCACATCAGTAATTCTAGGACATGGCAGCTGATGAAAATACAGATGCACAAAAGTTACGCCAGGTTGCAAGCTATTCGTTAGAAATACACCTCTCTGTAGTCAGTTTCCTCCATCACATCTATGCTCTTTCCCCCCCCACTGTGGATGATATTCAAGTAACAAAGTTCCTGGAACCATTTGAAACTATAATAACAATGCACAATATCATACTGAATTGATTAGTGAACCATTGTTTCTTGACTGAATTTGTTTTACATAAACCATCAGTATAATGTTATCAGACATATTTTAAGTTTCTGAAGTTTTCTGGGTGACATATTTATTTCTAGGATTTAAAGTCACAATATTTAACTTTAAATTACCAAGGCAAAAAGAGTCTGTACAGTTACTGTACCTCTAACAGCAGTAACAACAATAAAAAATAGTTGTTGAGTTGGGTTCGACCCTTGCATGGACAATATGGACAAATTCTTGCCATCTTAATTTATGATGTAAGTGTTAACTCTGATGACTTAGTCCAATGACATTCCAATATACACTTCAAATCTATTTTATCTGTTGATGTCTTCTCCATTAACAATTTTTGCAAGTATGATGCATTCACTTCACATACTCAAAGTAAGTAAATTTTTCCTTGTAAACTATTTTCTCAACATGCCTACATCAACTATGTATGATCAAGAAGAAATTGAATCATCCACTTAGATATCATAATACCAGCTCATACTAATCATAAAATATCCTTGTGTGAAATACTTTTAACAAAGTCTCTATCCTTTAAATGACTTTTGGTAAATAAAATGATATTCTGAATATTAGGAATATCTAAATATTGTCTTATTTAATGTATTTCTGTTGAAGAATCAAACAAAGAATCAAGCAAAGAATGGCGGTAACTGTTTGTAGTTCTGATATGGTGTCTCTACATATGAAGATCAGCATTATGCTAAGGGATACAAGACACTTTCTATCAATGTAAGTCAAGGGTCTTCAAACTTGGCCCTTTTATGACTTGTGGACTTCAACTCCCAGAATTCCTCAGCCAGGCACACTGGCTGAGGAATTCTGGGAGTTGAAGTCCACAAGTCATAAAAGGACCAAGTTCGAAGACCCCTGATATAAGTGTTACATTCTAGAATCCTTTTAAGTTCATTCAAATACTTTTCTGTCACAACCTGACCATGAATGAATGAGTGTTCAAGTAACAATTTGCACGTAAGGCTATACAGTGAATTTGGTAGGATGTTGCTGTTGAAATTAGAAATTTGAAGGGTTCACAGGCATCATTGCATCTTGCTATACTGAAGTCTGTACAAATGTTTTAATAGTCTTTCAAGTTCAGTGCACTTATTTCAGTTGTTTCAATTAACATTATTGCATTATAAGTATATGTTTATTCTTTTGATGTAAGTTGTCTTGAAAATAATTTGCTTTAGAAGAGTACTCTAAATTCCATTAATACTATTAAACTTATTAGTATAGAAAAGAAGCCAGTTCACTAAATTTGGATTATAGCAAAATATTTATTTTAATTTTATAACCTCCAATAAATACACTGGAATCAATATTAAGGAATTTCTTTTCAACTACAAATAGCATTACCCCATCTGGTCTGTTCTTGGAGAAAGAAATATATGTGAATTCAAAATACTTAAAATGGATGGGTTTTAAATTTAACTTGTTTTGTAATTATTACAAAATTAGCCTAACCATTTTTACAATCTTGCCAAGAAAACTGTAGGGACTATCCAGGCAGATGCTGGGAGCCAGCACAGACTCAAACATAATAAAACAAAAGGAAATAAAACAAACAAAAACTGGATAAAAATTCAGATCTGCTCATATCATCATCATCATCATCATCATCATCATCATCATCATCATCATCATCATCATCATCATCATCATCATCATCTTCCTAGTGTTATTCCCTCAGGTGCAAGGTCCAGTTTTTGGATCGACGAATGCCGTCTTGCATAATCAAACACAGTATCCAGGTCATGTCTGCATTTTGACAGAAATGGTTTTAGATCCACAGGTTGTAACAAAAAACTGATGACCAACTTATTGCCTGGGACTGATGCGGGTTTGGTTTCCATTCAGCTCAGTACTGCCCTGGTAGGCGGGCACTATCCAGTGGCACCTCTAGGAGGAGAAGACCTCACCAGCAGATCTGCTCATTCCATGAAGAGTCATTTTGATAAAGGCTTATAAAACTACAGCATTACCAGTTTGAACTCACAACACAACCAGATCTGTGGTCTGTTGGAAATCCAGTTCTCATAGAAACAGATGTTTCTATTCCTTTCGGTATGGAATAGGTATAGACCCATATTATCATCTGAACTAAATGCTGGAGAAATTCTGGCAACAAGGAATCATGAAATCAGATGATTTGCCACCTGGCTCTGATTTACTCGATAAACGTTGGATTATGCTTTAACTTCAGTGGTGCATGCCACAGGCTGCCAGAGAGGAAGTGTCTTACATAAAGGAAAAATCATTCTTCTCAAACCTTAGTAAAAACCGAATAGATTCCAAAAGATAAACAAGCATGAATTTGCTTTAGGCCTAAAATTAAGTGGAATATGCTTTAAGACAAAAATGATTGAACCTGTGAAAATAGCTGGCCTTGCAAATAGCTATGTAACTTGTTTAGGAAAGAAATTGTGGTCTGAAATCTAATATAATGTTCCTTTCAAAAGAGTGCTGCAGTTTAAAGTGCCATACCAAACAGAAGTAGATGCTAGGGTTTATTAGAGTTGTATTAGGCTATTTTATTTCATTAAGAATGGGTGGGTGGAAAAAAGGGGACATGACCAAGTTTGCCCTGTTGTGTATGTGTGTGTGTGAAAGGGAATTAAGGGCTCCCATATGTTAAAATAATTTCTTATAAAATAATAATAGCTGTAAAATAATATAGCCTTTTTATATGTATCAGAACAATTTGGAGGGTGATTCAGGGTGGAAACTGGAAGACCATGAGTTTTAAATATGCCTTGGGCACAAAGGCAGCTGCGTTACTTTGAGCCAGCCTTTAGAAGGAAGCAGTGGCAAACCACTTCCGAAAAACCTTGCCAAGAAAACTACAGGGACTTGTCCAAGAACTGGACATGATTGAACAACTTTTCATCTTTATATCGTTCTATAAAAATGATAACAAAATACTAATACTTTTATTTGTGGAAATAACTGTAAATACGGGATTTAATCTGGTTATGTGGCCTGGGCGCCTCCTTGTGGCAATCACTGGATACAATACATGTTCTTAAGTCTGGGTTCTTTGTATTGTACCTGAACTAAGATTCCCACCCTCCTTCTGTTGGGCTAACCACAGTGGTGGGATCCAGCCAGTTCACATCAGTTTGGCAGAACTGGTCGCTAATTTTTTGTTGCCCAGGCCCAGAATGGACTTCCGGAAGCGGCATTCACACAGAGGACCGGTTGTTCCCATATTTGAATCCCACCACTGGCAGAAGGTCCCTGCTGGTGATTTTCAAGGAAGCAAAAAGTGAAATGCCTTGATCCTTCTGGAATCCAAGACTACAGTGAGATGGAAACAAAGCATGGATGACCTGTCTGCTAGCAATGAAACTGGTTCTAGTCAGTTTCTCTGCTCTGGTGATGCACAATTCCTATCTAAGTGGAGTCTTAGTATAAATAATTTTCACCACCATCCTTAGGAACTGAATGCTGAATGAGTTGTGGCTCTTGAATCAAAAAGACAGAATTAGTCTAAAGAAGGTGATGAAGCACTAATAAGACATGCAAATCAGCTCTGACATGAAAGTATGCTTAAAACAGAGCTCTTCCAACTGATGTGTTCCCTGGACTCTCTACAGAAGCCATCAAGAAACGTATTTAATATTTCAAATGGCCTCCTTCAGTGCAAGCTTTGCAAATCTCAGAACCACCTTGCCAATGGACTTTACACCACCCACACTTTGCCCCACATCTAACTGGAGGATTATTGTATTAGATCACGCTATTAACCATCTTCAAGAGCCTAAATTGGGACCAGAAACTCTATACTGCATGCACCTTCTATTCTTGCAAATTTACCCTGCAGAAAGGTATAGAGCTTTGGAAAGATCATGTCAAGCAGTTTCCCCATAAATGGAAGCTGACCAGAATATGACATCATACCGTCTAATTAGACATTGGTCTAATAAATTAATATCAAAGACAAATTATGCTACCATACAGCACCCGAATAAACTCCAATGAAAAGATGATACCTGCAGTGTACTATCTATTCTGATGCAGAAATGGAAAAATGCATGTCTTGGACCTAAGAACATCACACGTTGTTCAGATCGACAATGCTTTTGCATTCCAAAACAGTCAAACTTATTTTGCTTTTTTGTGTTTTTGTTATCTGCAATGATCATCTGTTAATGGTTTATGATTATCTTTAGACTGCAAGATTCATGTCAAGCTATAATTCAGTACAAATCACGTACTGTAAGACGAGAGATTGAGAGAGGGGATTGAAGAGGGATGGGAGAGATTGAAGAGGGGATGGGAGAAGTATTTTTTTTTGGGGGGGGAAGGTATTGGTGGACTTTGGGATCCTCCACCCGCCACTTTCTTTGCTTTGATCAGCTATTGACACACAATAAAATTGTCCCCAACAAATAAACCATACAAAAATTCACAGGGAAAAAGAAAGTTCACTTTTGATCTTACGCTGTGGAAAAATAGGAGCCACAAAGCAAAGCAAAGAACAAGAGAACAGCAAGTATATACTAAAGTTTTTAATGTAGGGTCTTGAAAAGCTTCATTTCTTTTTCAAGAAAACTCTACTCCCTATTACAGCAGAAAGTAAGCTATATCCTATCCAAAGTCATCTGATTAAGGAATGTCTTTTTCTAAGTATGCTTGCAAAACATCACGGTTCAAAATGTGGTGCTTCTGAACTGGAAAGTATTGGAGAGAATATGTATCAAATTACCTGAACTGCTTATAAATCTGTTTCTCAACTAGCAAAGGTTGAACTAAAAACAACAACAATGAAAGACCACTAGATGGCAATAGGGGCTCATGATTTAGTATTTTTTAAAAAAGAAAAGCATTGCCTAGCTTCCTCTGATTTTGTTCAATGCACTGGTGCTTTGAAAAGTGATAGCAAGTTGGTTATTGCAAAATATCCTTGTCAACCAGTTCCCTAAGAGATATGTTTGTGAAAAGGCTAGACAGCCATCTGCATGGGATACTTTAATTAGGATTCTCACGCTGAGCGAGGGGTTTGACTTGATAGCTGCAATGACCACTTTCAACTCTGAAATTCTGTGACATTCCTCTTTCACATAGCAAGCCAAATACTGCACATGACTGTGTTACAACATCAAACTCAGTTCGGATTAAAGGTAGCTGCATTGTTTTAATTTTTTTTCAACTAGCATTGTATTTTGTAAGCTGCCTAGAGTCGACTGGAATAGGCAGGTATGTTAAATTTAAGTATTACTACTACGAATACTACTCATGCATTTTCTCTGTATATAAAAATGGCTACATATTTTAAAACCCTTAGCCTTTCTCAATATGGGTGACATTTAACATTAACCCAGTCAAATATTTTATTGGCTCTGCTGCTACAAGGAAGATTTCAGGGCATCCCTATTGCTTCACATCCTTGATGCCATAAGATGCGTAAGTCTGTTTAAACATACCTTATATTATCCTGCATATTTTATTTAAATGTCAGACTGAAATCTTGGTAGACGTAAGGTAATCATTCTTAGTTAGTCGAATATGGAAGCTGGCAAAAAGATTGAGAAAGTATTGTTTATTCAACGTGTTTGGAATCTAGAGCTAAAACTAAAACAGGTTGTCTTTTATCTTCTCAAGATTTCAAAAGGGTCATTTAGGCCAGAGGTCCCCAACCTTTTGGGCACCAGGGACCAGTTCCATGGAGAGAGGTTTTTCCGTGGACTGGAAAGTGTGTGGTTTTGTGTGCTGCCTGCATCTTGCAGATGGGGCTTTGCTTGTTTGTGCGGACCAGTTGCTGGCATGCTGCGGCCTGGTACTGGTCCATGGACCAGGGTTTGGGGACCCCTGATTTAGGCCATGAAATCCAATCAGATGCAGGAATTTAAATTAAAGCAATTCAACAAATAATAGTCTTCCTTCACTCAAAAATATTTAATGAAAGTGAGCATTCACTCACCTACATTCTGAAAAATTAATCCCGTCCTTTACCTGAGTTTAAAAAAATGTTAGAAATCCCACTGCTTGACTGATTTTAGGGATGCTAGAATGTTCCCCCTCCCATATTTGACTGTCCTATTTATTTGCTTTAGTTATATACTGCCAAATTCCTTATGGACTCATAGCAGTGCCTATTAGCGCATTAATTGTCATTCAATTTTGGGTCACCTGCAGAATTTATAAGCATTCCCCATATCATTTCAATTCAAACATTAATAAAAGTTTTGAATAAATAGGGTCCTGAGACTGAATCTGGTGATAACCATCCCATTTAATGAAGATTCACTAATGGGCACTCTTTGAGTATGATGTCCCAACTTGCACCGGAAGGCAGGACAAGAAGCAATGGATGGAAACTAATCAAGGAGAGAGCCAGCCTAGAACTAAGGAGAAATTTCTTGATAGTTAGAACAATTAATAAGTGGAATGACTTGACTCCAGAAGTTGTGGGTGCTTCAATACTGGAGGATTTTAAAAAGAGACTGGACAACTATTTGTCTGAAACTGTATAGGGCTCCCTGCTTGAGCAGGAGGTTGGACTAGTAGAATAACTCTGTTATTCTTTTATTCTGCTCTTCTGCAATGATCTACCTAATTGTCATGACCTCCAATCTTCATTAGCTTTTAGTAGTAAAGTTATTCAAATGTAAAGAACAAAAAGTGCTTCTGATCTGATGGTCCTACTCATTTCACCTGTTGATCCCTCTTAAAGTAACGTTTTCTAGAGTTGCACAATAGCTTCATAGTCTCATGGAGTTTGAGATAAGGAGATCCAATATCCTTTCTCCACTTCTTGAAGACAGTGTTCGCCTCATCAGTTCTCTAAGATTTCCCAACATGAATGCATCAGCTTTTGGCCAGCCAATCACCAAGTTTATTTCAGCATCCCAAGATGCAACTCCTCTGGCCTGGAAGGTGAGAACTAATTCAAGATAAACAGATATAGTTTGACCACATTTCTGTTAGTCCCAAGCTTAAGCCTTCTTTCTTTATTTTGCATTTTACAGTTCTTTACAAGGCATCTATCTTCTTGTTGAGAGAAATTGAACCAAACAGGAGAAGCTCTGCCTTTTCTTCCTTCTATTCCTCCAAAGCACCAGAGGGCAGGACAAGAAACAAGGGTTAGAAACTGATCAAAGAGAGAAGCAACCTGGAATTAAGGAGAAACTTCCTAACAGTGAGGACAATTAACCAGTGGAACAGCTTGCCTCTAAAAATCGTGGTGCTACATCACTGGAGGTTTTTAAGAAGAGACTAGATAGTCACTTGTCTGAAATGGTATAGGTTCTCCTGCTTGAGCAGGGGGCTGGACTAGAAGACCTTCAAGGTCCTTTCCAGATTCTATTCTATTCTATTCTATTCTATTCTATTCTATTCTATTCTATTCTATTCTATTCTATTCTATTCTATTCTATTCTATTCCACCTCCTATATGTGTCTTGTCTTTTTTCCAAATCTTCACTGAAATTGTTGTTAGATAGTCACTACCTTTCAATGTTTCTGTTACTTCCAGTTGTTGGACTCAGGCATTCCCAAGTGAAGCACAGCTAAATTTCTTGTGCCCTCTACAACCTTCTGAAGAAGAAAGTTGCCAGCAACACAAAATGGGAACTTATATTTTAGCAAGGATTGTGTACCGCCAAATGCTGACATAGTTAAATATCTACTTTTTTTTAAAGCATCTTGCTTGATGGATGGATATTAGCATACAACTGAATTATTTTTTCTTTGCCATGCATTTTTTTTCCTAAATAGACATTGTTTACAAGATTAAAGGAGTCAGCCATTTGGATTCCTGTGAATGTGTGCTTAATCTACAATGAAATTCTTTTTTAAAAATATCCTATATTTTTAAACAATTTCCACTCTTCAGTACCTATTCTAGAATAGGAATTATTAAATTATATTTGCTTTTTTGTATTAATGGTCAGGACTGGGATTGTTTATTTTTCAGGACATTATGGTAGAAACAGTGAAGGGCTTGGATATTATGAACCAATATTCTGATTCATTATTAAGTCATTTTATCGATTCATTAAAGCAATCTAATGTTTTCATAATATGACTAATTTTGGGACAAATTTTTGCAAACTATGCTCTTTGTATCTCTTCACCAATTTTAAATGACAATCAAATGTTCCATGTAATATAGTGCGGTGCTGATCCTGCAATAATCACAGTGCAGGCAAACTAATTTGGTTGTGTTAATGTTAGCTGAGAGAAAGTAATATCAGAAAATACGATAAACTATTATTACATTCAAATGTGACAGAGTAAATATAAAGGGAAAGTTTAAGAAAATACACCAAAATAAATCAATTTTATGACAAAAATATGATCTGAACACACACAAACACACACAGACACAGATTCACACACACACACACAGACAGACACACACACAAACAGGCTGGGAAACGGGGAGGGAAGAAAGGAAGAAAGGAAGAAAGGAAGAAAGGAAGGAAGGAAGGAAGGAAGGAAGGAAGGAAGGAAGAAGCTCTCTTTAAAAATGGAAGTAATACAGTATACAACATACCTAATTTCTGTCATTAATGAAATCAAAGAAAGTGAATTGTCCTGCTCTTCCCTCTCTCTCCCTGAAGGAAGTCTTATTATACCTGAAGCCACTTTGGGAGCAAAACTTTGCTTGACTTGGAATGAATAGTCACTCTTCTCTGTGCTACTAAAGATAAAAAGCAAGCAACTGCTCTATCCTTCTTATTTCTTTTCAACATGTTGGATGTCAGTTCTCTCCCGGAACTAGTGGGTTGCAGCTGACAATACCAGAATACATTCAATTCAAATGTACCAGTTAAGTCTTTGAATGCACTATAAAGCTGGATACAGGTTCTCTTGATGTTGGGGGAAAAAAAAAGAATTGACTTGTCCTCTCTCACTCTCTTTTTTTTATGACAACTAGGAAAAAAAATAAAATCAAGCAGAGAATATTTTTCTCCCATATGATCACATTTCACCTACTTTTATGTGATGCTGTTTGGTGGGAGATGAAGAAACTTGTGGCCCATTTCTAATTTACAGAGAAAGAATGCTTTGAAAGTTACAGCACTAGGCAAAAGAAAAAAAGAGGGAAAAAAAAAGAATTAGAGACCTTCAGCTGATGTGAAACAGGGCATGGCATCAATTGAACATGAGGCTTAGGTAAGGAAGAAGATACACACTTTCATTAAAAGAGCTATGTTTAAACTTTTCACAATGAAACTGAAGATGCTCAGTATCTTTTTGGAGTTATAGCTGGGGTCAGGGTGTGTTACCATGGCAAACTGCAGGAAGTCTGAAAACTGCTTAAAAATATACCTGGCTTAATTAGATCGATTCTTTCTGTGACTATAAGAAGAATAGACTTAGAAGGACTGGAAGAGGTTACAATGATCAAATGGCATATGTATTTGCAATTTTAACAAGAAAACTGTGTGTTCGAGAAGCCGGTGCATCAGAAATATTGAAATAGGGATATTTCTGTTATTTCTGCTGCTCACTTTAATCAAAACCTGACACCGAGTGTCCAATCAGCAGCAGGATTCTAAGAAGTAATTCTTCTCTCTCCTTTTGCAAATTCAATTAAAAGAACATAAAACCTTTAACTGTGAACAAATAAAATAGCTTTACTACTTGCATTAGAGAAATGCAAGCGGGATAGATGAGGTACAAGGATAAATTTAGCAGCTCTGAGCTCTTGAACACATTGGGGTGAGTCCTCATTTTCTGATAAAGAGGATTCATTGAAAACCAAGCAGTCTTTATTTACTGCCCATTTTAAAGATACAGTACATATCTAAGCCTAACCACAAGGGGGTGGTAGTAGCCTAGTGGTTAAGATGCTGGGCTTGTTGGCTGGAAGGTTGGCAGTTCGAGATCTAAATACTGCATAACGGCGTGAGCTCCTGTTCTGGCCTCAGCTCCCATTAACCTAGCAGTTTGAAAGCATGCAAATGTGAATAGATAAATAGGCACCACTTTGGTGGAATGGTAACAGCGTTCTGTGGGCCTTGGTGTATAGTCATGCTGGCCACATAACCAGGGAAGCTGTCTTGGACAATGCTGTCTCAGCTAGGAAACGGAGATGAACACCACTCTCTGGAGTCAGACATGACTGGACAGGGGAAACCTTTATCTTTAGCACATCAGTTCTCTCCTTCTCCCTTTGCAATAGGGTCAGCAAAAGTCTTGTGAAGCCATTTTTAAAAAATTCTTTCTGCCTGCTATATCTTTCTTGTGGGCTGGATGTCATCTCTGACCCAATCTGCTTCTCCTCCTGGCTCTTCAAAGCTTGATCCTTTTTCACTAGGCAAGTTCCTCACATGTGAAACTGCCAGGGTCTCTCTCCCTTTTTTTGCCAAAGCTCTATAAACTTAGTCTCCCCAAGTTCTCTTTCTTTCTTATTAGCTTCAGGAAGTGGGACCCATAGTTGGTCAAACAAGGAAAGCTTCCTGCTTTCTTCCTTTTATCTCTTGCTTAGCATAAATAGCCTTTATTTCTTTAAAACTTCATCTCTTATTTCCTTATTTCTCAGTCCATCTCTCTCCAGGCTACTTTTTTCCTTTTCCTTCTTTTTCCTAGCCTTGCTCTAGGCTAATCGTTTTTCCTTTTTCTCTCTGGTTATGGCTCTCTTGCACCCTAACACCACAATTTTTAATACGTTTTCTAAGTCTTCCAGGTTTTGTTTCCGGCTTCCTGCTCCTTGAAACCACACAAGTCCTTACTTCTGATTTCCTTCGCTGGCCTCAAGCTATCTAGCTGCAGTTATTTTATCTCTCTCTTAATTGTCTCCTAATTACTTTTTCTCTCAGGGTTCTTATTCCTCTGATTCTGACTTATTTCAGTTTCCTGACTTATTCTGGCCAATGTCTACCAGCTTGCACCAAATCTTTACTCATGTAATTATTTCTCAAACCTACTGCAAGCAAGTAAGTTGCTTGCTATGTTGCATCTAACATAGAGGTGTTCTCAATATAATTATCACACAAAATTGGAGGAACAAAATTTCTGTAGCATTTCTTTCTTGATCTGCTTTCTTGGCGCACTGAAAACCTCTCTGAGGCTTCAGTCCCACATCTGCTTATAGACAAAATTCTTTTTCAAGTCAAACTCACCTCCTAGTAACTTCCTGGCAGCATAGAGCAGTAGTTTAGTGCTGTATTTATTGAAATATTTCCATACATTCACAGACTATAGTCAGTGGTGGGATTCAGCTGGTTTGTACCATTTCGGCAGAACCTGTAGCTAATTTTTGGTTGCCCAGGCCCAGAATGGACTTCGGGAAGTGGCATCCACACAGAGAACTGGTTGTTCACATATTTGAATCCCACCACTGACTATAGTCTGGTATTGTTAGATGGTTACCCATCAACACACTGTTGAGGCCTGACCTGCTTAGCTTCTGAGCTAAGGTAAGTTGGATGCTACAGATTCTGTCTCTACACGCTTATTCATGGTTAAATGCAATGGAACTTTCTAATTATGAAATAGATTCATTAGCCATATAATCACAAAAGGTCATTGGAAGACAATCTAGTTTAATCCAGATTTAAATATGGCAGCATTGATATTAAGGTCTGGTGTTCATTGCCCCTAATCTTACAAACAGAACCATTTTTTGAGGCTAGGGCTCCACCACCCCCCTAAAAAAGTCTGATGGGAATATGACTGATATTTTGCATTGTTGATATGTTTGATTTCATCTGGGATAGGCTGGTAGAATGTATCAATACATTAGGGACTTCCGCTATGATATACGTAGTAATTCACATGTTAACTTACTTCAAAACTTATCGTTTTGACAATCTGTTTTAATAATTGAGTTGGCCTCTTGCTAATAAATAATGGTGGTATTACTTTATTTTCAGATGTACATTTTCTGGGGATAAGAAACAATAAGAAAGGCCGTGCAAATTTATTTAATATGATATGCATTTATTGAGACCTTCATCCAGTGATTAGCACATTTGATTTTTTATTTATTTCCAATTAGCATAAAATATTCATATTATATAGGACTTCCACACCCCTCAATTTATTTAGTTCATCTATGGGACAAAGTGTTTGTCTGAGAGAGGTTATCTGGGAAATGTTGACAAGGTCTTTCCTATCTTGAATCAGATTTTGCTGACAAAATTTTCTTGGGTCTTCTTGAATCTTCTTGGGTTAAATCGAATCCGTTGCAGTTTCTGTCACAAAAAACACAATCAATATGAATAAATAATAGAATTCAAAGCAAATACATTGGAAGGAAATTTTGTAGGCTTTTTGATTATATAAAACAATATCATTCTCCATTTGAGTTTGTAATGAATGTCAAAACAATTTTTGAACAGGTGTGGGATTACAAAAAGTTAGACATTTTATTTTCATGATTTTATCTATAAATACAATTTTCAAACAATCAACTAATTATTATTTTTAGGGTGATTTTTTTTTAACCAGATACAAATGGCGTTTGTCTACAAATCCCAAATCCCATAAAGGAGAACACTTCAAATGTTTCAAGCTCTCAATTGCTACATTAAGGAGCAGAGCATTTCAGGGAAATGGCTGATTTTCTCATTTTAAGTAGAATGTGACAGAACAACAATCCTGGTCAGAAAAGGGATAAATCTTGGTTTGAAGAAAATAAAATCATAGGGCTGGAAGAGACCTTGGAGGTCTTCTAGTTAAATGTCCTGGCCCTTGCTCAGCTTTCTTGAAAACTTCTAGCAATGGTCACCCATAACTCCAGGAGGTAAACTGTTCCATTGGTTAATTTTTCTCATTGTCAGGAAGTTTTTTCTTAGTTCCAAGTTGGATCTCTCTTTAATGAGTTTCCATCTATTTCTTCTTGTCCAATCCCCAGGACTTTGGAAAATAAATTGATCCCTACCTCTCGGAGATAGCCTCTCAGGTACTGGAAAAAAGCTATCTTGGCAGCCCTAGTTTTTCTTTTTAATAACTCCAGGATGTGCAGAGTGATCCCCTTAGGAAAATAATGTGTGTCATGAGCTAGATGCTGGCATGGTGTTTCATTCCTCCCTTTCTCTTCCTGTGATCAAAAGTTGTGATCGCTACTGAACTGGTATGGAGGCATATGGTCAGAGGTTACTCCTAGTATAATTTTGCTAGAGTTAATTAGGAACTTCTGAAGGATGCACTATTTATACCTATGGATGTCTACCATCATATCTTAACTTTGTATAATTTCTTTTCATGTTTTGGGAAAGAAACTAACAGATGAGAAAGATAAGGTGGCAGTTCTTTCTTGAGTTCTCTAACTAGATTTTTGTATGTATCCTTTATGAAACCAGTAGGCAGAAACAGAACAGTTTCTTTCAGATTCAGCATTATGTGGACATTTTAAAATCAAAAGCACTGTTATTTTAACCAATAGATGCTGTTTCAAACATTTACAATTATTTTCTTAAAATGTTAAAATGTGACAAGCTTACCTAAATCCTGCTGAATTAAAAAAAATCAGTATTGCTCAGTGCCAGATCAGGGTTTCACGTTTTATTTCTCCATTGTAGTCTCCACAAAGTCCACAGGTATTGCCTTGTATCTTTGCAGAAGTTTTTATCTACATGAATAAATGAGATGTTACCATATAAACTCAAGTGAATTTTCTTGCAATACCATTTTTTAAAGAAATTCTTGCACAACAACAGCAGTTTGACTTACTCTCAGTGTGACACCATCATATACCACACTTTCCAGGCCATATTCGGGAGCCTTGACATTAACGTTGTTGGTTGTTCTCAAAATTTTAATGTTTGCTGCAAAGAGAAAACATTGCTTTAAAAGGCTGGCTGTTTATTGCAAGAGTTTTCAAACATGCATACAAACCCGTAATTCTATGTGGTTCTTACTTCAGGATGTGATTCTTTCCATCTAATCATGTTTTCTATCAGATCTTTCAAATTCTGGGATGCTAATTTGCCCGAAGTGCAAATATGCACATCCAGTTTGTGGGCAGGATATTCAGTCAACTGAAAGGAGTTACCCCATTATTGATAAATGTTCCTTTCTATTCAAATGCATTTTGTTACATTCTTATGGTATGTAGAAATTACTACTAAGTAATTCAATAAATAATTATTAAAAAAATAAAATAACAGAGCCAGACTACATGGAGTATATGAACTGATTTCTATTATCTAAGATAGAATAGGGTATCAGATGCAGTACCTTCTTTGTTTGTTGGTATTGGTGCTTCATTATGTAACACAGTCAGCCCCCCTGGGGTATCTTGGATTGTGAAATCTCTGCCAGTGGGAAAAACAAAAAATGCATTTTGTTAGAAAGTTAAACAAAGGAAAAAAGGATAATAATTAGCAGAAAAGAGTCAGCCTTTCTCTGAAGAAATGCTTTTGTTATATCACTATGGCTTGAACAGATGAAATTTGATCCAAAGTACTAAAATTGCAGTGGACTTGTAGCTCTGGTAACATGAAATCAAATGCCATTTTTTCTTCTTTTTATGACCCTGTATTCCCTTTTATTGGGATGGAGTTGGGACAACTGAATGGAACTGAGCGTTTACTGGCTGGATGCCCTTCCTGAAACCTATATGGAGTTTGCAGCAGATATTTTTTCTTACCACCCCAATAGAGAAAGATCTGATGTTGCCTAGGGTTGAAAAGATGTCATGTTCTTATATAATTCAGATTGGCCTGAAAAAATTTCCCACTGATGATCTAGCTAGAGGAAACTGATAAATAAAAAACTGTTTCATTGTCACCAGCAACATACACTGAGGGGTCCCTGGTGTTTTCCAAGCTTGGTTATTTTCTTGCAGATGTTTCATTATCAAATGAGGTAACATTATCATTGTACAAATATTCTCATCTAGCGCACTTCTCCTATACCATGACTGATCCTTTTCAACTAAAACTAAATGTCATAAAGAAATAAAGATTCTTCCCCTGTTCATGCTACCTTATAATGTCTCTGTTGTTTTCCTTATTTAATTTTTGTTAATAAATTTATAATATATTATTATATTATATATTATTTATAAATAATTCATTAATTCTAACCCTGTTGTTTTACAGCTATGTCCTCACATTGTTTTAGAAATGCCTGTATGTAAATGACATAATAGGTAACAGTAATTTCATAGACTTTAATGTTACAGTATTTATGAGAAGTATATCAATAGAAGGTTATCAAGCACCTAAGCCAGGCATGTCAAACTCGTGATGTCACGTGACGTTGCGTGACGTATCGGAGCTTTTTCTCCATTGCGGGCAATGGGGTGGGCGTGGTTTTGGGATGACGCGTCCGGCCCATGGGCCAGCAGTTTGACACCTCTGACCTAAGCTATCTGTGTAAGTTTCTTTTCTTTTTTTTTTTTTACTAATCAAAAGTAATTCTCTGCAATTCACATTCATGGCTATAAGCTTGTTCAGATGAAGGCTGTCCTGTAATTCTATCAAGACTGGAAGCAGCCATATTATATTCCAGAATATATGTTTAGAGAAGGCAACTAATTATTGATATCAGCACTCTTGTGCTGTGCTTACTTTTTTGCAAAGTAATTCTATTATTGCCAAATACAGTTATGAAGTAAGAAGTATGAGATCCAATGATTTGTATGGGATCATATGTTTTCCAGCTTTAATTAGAAACTAAAACAGCATGACTACAAGATAATGGAAAGTACATTTTACTCTTTACCCCTAAAGACTCAGAGGTTTAGGCTTGCTAGGAATTCCATGAATGGGCCAAGTTTTGAACTTTGAATGATCATGTTGAAATTCATTTCTGTAAGTCCCTGCAGGGCTGCCTTAGTTGAGATGTTCAAACTCAGTGGGATTTTATGGCCTTCACTATTCATAAAACCTGGCCATCTTTGCATGATTTTTTTAAATTGATAAATTAAAAGCCCAGATTATAAGAAATCCTCTTATCAAGAATGACAGAATAATTTCTAAAAAAAAAAAAAATCTTGGACACAGAAGCTATTTAAAAAAAAAACTATTAGAAAAGAAGCTATTGGAAAGAAACTTGAAGCAACTTTCCATTTGGTTAAACTTACGTTATGTTAATGGATATGTGAATTTCTTTTGGGAAACCAGGTGTGGGGTATTGGATCCATATTTGGAAGTGTGGTTTATAACTCTCAGATGTGGTGCAATCCTTAACTATCAGAAGGTTGCCTTCTCTCTTGGCAATAGTCGTGTTGAATATCTTGTTGTCGAAGGTCTTAATTATTTCATCCTGCACCTCACATACAGCTGAGAAGAGAATAAATAGCAGGGTCAGAGTTAAACTTCAGTCCTATCTATTGGAAAGTGAAAAACCTAAACAAATCCTCAACTTTTGCCTAATAATTACATTAAGCATGGCAACATCTATAAACCTATCCTGCTACATAAACAATTAAGGTAACAATTTCAAACCACGTTGCAAATGTTGCTTGCTAATATATTTACCTAGGAAACCTAGAACCTCTAGTTGATATGAATGGAACTAGATGTTAAGGAGCAAAAGCTCAAGATAATGGACTGAATCATTATTGATTATATTATTATAACTATTATATCATTAACTCATATTTAATCATTGTTATGATTAAAGTGGATCTGCTGAAATCAACCAGACTTAAAAAACATAATAATTACCTTAAGTCTCATTGATTTCAACCAGCCCAGCTGAAACCACACTAAAGCTAGATTCAGCTCTATGCTAACCAAAAAGTTGCCACAAAAAGATAAACATAGATAATACTGATCAGTCTACTAGGTACTGGCTTGGTGTAAAAGCAGCATTAATTTACCTTCAACCTCTCTGGACAGCCATAAAGCTACATTAAATCTGCTTAATTTTGGATTCTGATAATATGAACTTGGGATGCCATAGGAAAGAAATTCGGGAGCGAAATCATCATTGTAAAAGGTTCTCTGGAAAGAAAATAACGAAGACATAAAGATCAATGCTGCTACAAATGCATTTGGATTTAACATTTCACTAAGTAAAGAGAAATGTTTATCACCTAAAACCATTATTTTATTTATTGAGCCATAAACAATGGATTGAAACAAAGTACAAGGAAGGAAAACACATTTTCTTCCATTCACCCAGTTCTACTTGATCACAATAATTTTATATGGATTGTAAAGGGGTTAAGAATACATGCATAAAATAGTCCCTACTATGCAGATTAAAAAGCAAAATATAGAGAATTGAGCTGTGACCATCATAAATGCGTGATCATCACCAAGCACCTGATTCACAATCATTTGACTGCAGAGACATTGCAGTGGCTGTAAGTGGCAAGGACTGCTCATCACTTTTTTTCAGAATCATCATAAATTCAGTTGCTAAATGAATAGTCATTAGTTAAGGACTATCTGTGCATGTTCATAATGTACCTGTAATGCAGTATCATTCTGAGTTCTTGTTGTACTTTCTTTGCTAAAATACCTGAGAGAAAATTTGGTCTTTTCATTGAGATGTCTCCATTGAAAGAGTATGTGTTTCTTATCAGACTTTCCCCCCTTATGGTTCAAGGTGTTAGTGACCACCTTTAAAGCGCTCCATGGCATCGGACCCGGATAGTTACAGGACCGCTTACTACTAGCAAATACCTCCCGCCGTCCGGTATGCTCCCACAGAGAGGGCCTCCTCAGGGTGCCGTCGGCCAGACAATGTTGGCTGGTGACCCCCAGGGGGAGAGCCTTCTCTGTGGGAGCTCCCACGCTATGGAACGAGCTCCCCCCCGAACTCCGTATGATGACAGACTTACGCACCTTCCGTCGGGAACTGAAAACGTTCCTTTTTCGACAGGCCGGCCTGGCATAGAAGCTCCGGTTCCAGCAGGGTTTAAATGTTTTAGGGGGATTGAGTAATTTTTATGATTCGTATATATTGGGTTTCATATGGGGATTTTATGGCCTAATTTGTTTAATTCATTTTTAATTATTCTAATTTTGTATATTTATATGTTTTTTAAATTTTAAGGCTGTACACCGCCCCGAGTTCTTCGGGAAAGGGGCGGTATAGAAATTTAAATAGTAATAATAATAATAATAATAATAATAATAATAATAATAATAATAATAATAATAGGGTTATGTACCAAAAAACCCTCTGTCTCACCTATCTACCATGTTTCCCTGAAAGTAAGGCCTACACCAACAAAAAGCCCTAGCTTGATGGGGGGGGTTAATATAAGCCCTATCCCAAAAATAAGCCCTAGTTTTGGGGCAAGACACACACCTAAAAATCAAGCTAGGGTGGGGGTAGGGGTGTGGAGCTGCCTCACCTGCCCCGCACCCACTTACCTTGCAGCCAGGCCTTTCCTTGCCAGCCCACTTCTTCTTCTGAGGCCTCTTCTGCAGCCAGGCCTATATTTCTCAATCACAGGGCCTTCTGGAAGGTCTATGCAGCCAAGAACTGAGCTACAGATTCAATTCATAGCTTGGTTCTGCAAGACCTCAGCAGCTGAGCACCAAGCTATGAATTGAATCCATAGCTTGGTACTCGGCTGCTTAGGCCTTCTGGAAAGGCCTGACTGCAAAATGCAGGCCTGAACACAGCTGCAGAACTTTGGCCCAAAAGAAGTGGACTGGCTGGGTGAGGCTGTTGGTACTGGAGGTGAGGTAAGGCCTACCCCAAAAATAAGACCTGGTGCTTCTTTTGGAGGCAAAATAAATATATAAAACCCGACTCGGTCTTATTTTCGGGGAAACACAGTAATAGTTGCACTACGTAGGAAGCAAGGGAGGTGGGTTTTCATAAAATATGTATAAGCGACTGAGTGACTGTAAGCAGAGATCCACATTATAGTACTGTTTTTCATATTCTCAGTGGTAATAAGGATGCATACATTTTTGAAAGTCTACCTCAAACTGAGAAGAGTCAGATATTTATTTCTCTGATCCAGTTTTCTTACTTCATAAAAATCTTGCGAATCATGAAGACTCGTTGTTCTAACAGCTCTTTATTCGTTTCATCCACAACTCCAACAACAATCCAAGGCAAGCAGGCCTCCCTTATCTGCCCAGAGCCCCGGACAGAAAAGTAACAAAAAACAGATGGCTTTCGCGCTTTGTACATGTGCGCGAGGCCAGCGCCACTCAGTCTGGTCCTGGGCAGCTTTTGCAAAGCCTGGGACCATTGCAACCTCCCGAGCCTGCCTTTGCAGGCTCAAGACGCAACAGATAGTATTAGGATTTTCAACAATAATTAAAGCATGTTTAGTTGATAAACCTGCTCAGATAGGTGACCAATAGATCAACAACATATCTTGAGAGGTTAAAATTAGTGGGGAAATGGCCTATATTTATGTCTTTTACTCTAGAAAAGCATGCACACAAAATAATTAAGGATGGGAACTGATATAATTTACACTTTGAACTTTTAAATAATCTCAGTATTATATCCTTTGAAATACATGCCTGTAGCTCAGTCTATCCTTTTCACTATACCACTCCATTAATTATCCAAATTAAAAACTGGAACCGAATTAGTAATTTGAGAAAATGGAAAATGATCACCTACACTGGGAATTTTAACGATAGCAACATGAATTTCTGGAGTTTTTTCAATAACTCTGAATATAATCTCACGCTCAGGATTCTTCTGATAAACTGAGGAAAAGTCCAAATGATATGCAATTGCAGGAAGTAAATACATAAACCTAGAAAAAAAAGTTATTAATGTGATTTATTTCAAAGAAAGGCAACAAATTTCCCACACCCTGAAACCAGCCTCCATAATTCAGCAATGTTCTCTCCCTCCCAAAATTAAGGGTGGGATTAGAAGCCTTAATTCCCTTTCTATAATCCCAAAATGGCCTGAAATTGCTGCTAAGGTGTATTTGTGTTTATGTTTGTACGTGTGTGTGTGTGTGTGCATGTGCACATATTCTGGGCATAATGGATAGAGATTGTGTAGGCAATTTTTTCTCCATTTCTAACCATGAGACCCTTCCCCCAAGTTTCAACCACATTCCTTCCCAGTCATCAACTTACAACAGTTCATTGTTTGAAGTTTGAAGTCACAACAGCACTGAAAAAGTGACTTAAGACCGTTTTTCACACTTATGACCGTTGCAGCATCTCCATGGTCACATGATCAAAATTCAGATGCTTAGAACTGACTCATATTTATGATGGCTGCAGTGTGCCAGGGTCATGTGATCATCTTTTTGCGATCTTCTGACAAGCAAAATCAATGGGGAAGCCAGGTTCACTTAACAACTATGTTACTAACTTAATAACTGTGGCAAGAAAGGTTGTAAAATGAGGCAAAATCCACTTAACGACTATCTCACTTAGCAGTAGAAATTTTGGGTTGTAAGTCGAGGACTTCCTCTGTTTCCCACTAGGAAATTTAGTCACATCCATTGAAAGAAACATTTTAAAAATCCACCATTGGAAGAATGGAAAGTTACAGAGATCTTACCCAAAATAATGTTCGTGTCGGACAAAAGGAAGCTTGGTCCATTTCATTTTCAGTTGGAGAGCTTTATAAATTGCAACTTGGCCCTTGGACAACTTGACTTCTATTTTGTAATCCTTGCATTCATGTCCCCAGCCCAAAGAATACTTGAAGAGGATGTAAACACACACAAAATATGATAAAAATTGACAGAAAAACGGTGTGTAGGGATCATCACGGGGTTGCATCGCTTCATTAATGGACTTTGTGTCACAATATTGTGTAACCTATGGCTGTTAGCTGTGCCAGACTGTTCCAAATGATTTGGAGAAATATTTTCTGCTCCATCATAATGAAGCCTGCTGAGTACTACCAAAATGGATAGGGGTATGATGAATGATTAAATAAAAATAATATTTGCCGTTTTTGCATTTTGATTCTAAAATTTCTTCCTGTTAAAGTTTTGATTAGCATTTCTCCTTTTACTTTGTGAATCTTAGAGTATTAATCTGGTACTGGAGTCCTTTCAAGAGCCCTATTTGAAGATGCCATTGATTTTAAAATGATTTTGATTTAATATAAAAATCTGGATTAATTTTAGGCTATAAATTTAGAAAGTTTTGGAATACATTGGTTTCTGTAATGGAAGCTAATCGTTTAGTAAAAAAATTAAAATAAATCAGAAAGCAAAAGAGAAATAATAAAATAATCACTAGAATGATTTATTGTTAATAATGGAAGAATTTAAATTCTTCAGTATTTTAATAGGTACCCGTTTACCAATGAAGATTTAAAATTGGATCTCATTCTTCTGGATGTACAGTTTGACTGACCAGTTAAGATACTATACAGAACCCTCAAATTCCTAGGCCACTGTAGAGGCCTGAGGTTGAAGAAGACATAGAGCACAGGGGTAAGAATGATTTTTAAAAATATGTTGTTGTATAAGGCAATGAAGTTTAGTTACAAAGCAACTTTGTCACTGGTTTTTTTTTTTTTTAAATAATACCTGGAATCCATTAGGTTGAATAAGGCTGTCAAGACAAGCTCTCCATTTAGTTTGGTTGAGTTCATTTGCAACAATTTTGAAATAGGTTTTGTGGTTGTCATGCTTTTCATACAGGGAAACACCGTAGCCCTGCTTTTCTTTGTCACTCCTTACTGCTTCAAGCACAACAGTGACATATGGCAGAAGCACACCTCCAGGGGGTTTTGCCTAAACAGACAAACAAAAAGATGAGATTTTAATCCGTATTTTGATTAGGTAAGATTCCAAAAGTATTTCTTTGGTGAATTGTGCAAGCAGCAGATAAGGAAGAGCGATTTTAATCCTTCTTTTGTTTTGTTTTATTAAAATGGGCTTCTAAAACTGCTCATTAGATATTCCAACTAGAAAATGATACTGGAGTAGGAGCTTAGATAAATGGCTACTAATGTTAGCAAAAGAAAGGATCTTGGGTCTCTAGCTACCTGTATAATTTTGATCATTGGTATTTCAATTCAATTGTATTTTTAGGAGTTCTGCACCTTTATGGTTTATCCTGGCTAGTTTTAGATTGATATCTTTAAACTGTAGCCCAACACAGAAAGTTTTGGAATACACTGGCTTCTCTAATGGAACCAAATCATTTAGTCAAATAAAATTAAACAGAAAGCAAAAGAGAAATAATTTAAACTAGGCTAAAAATAAATAGCTATTACTTGTATATACATAAGCAAAATGCTCAAGCTACGCTCATTCCTAAAGTTGGATGTATCTGTGTATGTCTGGGTATGTAAGTGTATATATGTATATATGTACATATGTGTGTGTATGTGTATGTTTCTCTGTATTACATATTCTTTCCAGGGAGGATTACACACATACACATGCACACACACACACATGCACACACACACACACACACACACACACACACACGACAACCTGTGACCCATTGCTGAGGGGAGGGGGCCAAATAATCTGTGAATTGTGTGGAAACTCTACCCTTGCTCCCTACTTGTTGTGTCCCCAAAAGCCATCTCTCTTGCAGGGAGCAACTGAACAACCACCAGCAGGCCCCAGCCAGCCCCATCTCACTATGCAACCTTACAGATTTCTGGGATGTACACCTGGAAAGCATGGTGGTGTTGAAGAGCCCACAATTTCCCTAAATTTCATTCCCATGGCAGTCATGGGTCCCAGCATTGTGTAAGTTAACCTATTTGAGTTACCTTGGTTCTATAGTTGTTGCCCTATACTTTCCAGTTTTTTCTAATTGTTTGTTATAAACAAACAGGAATAAAAGTTTTAGTACTGTTTATGTGCCTATCTATTATCTGTTATCTCTCTCCTATGTCTGTCTGTCTGTCTGTCTGTCTGTCTGTCTGTCTGTCTGTCTGTCTGTCTGTCTGTCTGTCTCTCTCTCTCTCTCTCTCTCTCTATCTATCTATCTATCTATCTATCTATCCATCTATCTATCTATCTATCTATCTATCTATCTATCTATCTATCTATCTATCTATCTATCTATCTATCTATCTATCTATCTATCTATCTATCTATCTATCTATCTATCTATCTATCTATCTATCTATCTATCTATCTATCTATCTATCTATCTATCTATCTATCTATCTATCATCTATCCCAGGCTAGAAACCAGGAGACTGTGAGTCCTAGCCCTGCTTTAGGTATGAAAGAAAGCTGGGTGACTTTGGGCCAGTCATTTTCTTTCAGCCCACAAAATTAGGCCTGGATCACAATCCACTTGGTAAATTTCTGTGGTAGCCAATGGATCAACATTCGGTTGATCTGAAAGGTGGACCCCGCACCTGGAGAAAGTGTTGAAGTGTTAAAGTACTTTTCTAAAGTGAAATTGGTTTTGTGCAGCCTTCTACCATCTGCCAGAAGAAAGCCTGAAGCAAGATGTGGGTTGACTATTTGAGCCAATATTTTAAAAATGTTGGATGAATAAGAGGCTGAAATACCAATTCCATTCAGTTCAGTTCAGTTCAGTTCAATCCATTTTATTTTGTTTTACTTTTTATAAATAATTGGAAACCTATAAAAAGGAACTGGGGTTAATACGTTTTCGGATTCATACACATGTTACCTTTCCTTTCAAGGTAGTAGCCAAGTTATTAGGGAGTTTCAATGCAGAGAGAAAATCTTTACTTTGGTCAGCCCAGTCTTAATTAATCTCTCTAACCTAATGAGTTATCAGCATAATGGCCTCATAGTCCTTATCTCAACTGGTATATTATTCCTTAGCCTTTTTTTCCTGAAAATACATATATTATTTGATATATCAGATTCCTTACAGTGATTCTTTATAGAAGCATATCAATTTATTTACTTTCCTATTAATTATATAAAAACGTACCTCCTCTTGCCAGCTGGAGTCATTTCTGCTGCTTGCTTCAGAATAAGGCAATGGATTGCCTGACTGCACCATGTAATACAACATTTAAACAGAATTAGGGATACTGAGTGGCAGAGGACAAAGGTAGAAGAATGGAAGGGAATGATGAAGGTCTATCAAAACAAAGGAGTAAATATTTTTCTGTTTCTGCATCCTAAGCATTAATTGTTGAAAGCCATTTTCAGTTATGTTAGAAGGTTGTGATATCTGTGCAAACAGCAACATTCTACATTTGTATGTATTGGGGGATGGAAGGGCAACAAAAAGTTAAAGCAGTCATATCTACATGCACTATCAGATATTGTGTGGATGTAAGAATTGGTTTGTCCATTCCAAAGTACCATCTAAAATAATATAGGCTTAGTTTTAGGGATTGGACCCCCAGATTCAGGTCTTGTACCTTTTGGAATGTCCTTCAAGAAGCTAAAAGAAAGAAGCTTGGGACATTTTAAGACACAATTCTGAAAGTCCCCATGAAGCTAGACTGATTTTATCTACATCAGAGGAGCATGCATGCTTTGAAGAATTACTATCCCGTGGACTGATTGTATCAGCTTAGGACACATGGTATTGCTTGTCTCAACCAAATCAGGTGAAAAACCTGTAGAGACCATCAAATGGAAGACTTGGTGCAATAAACGAAACAGGATGAAAACAGCTGTATTATTGAGGCAGAGATTAAAATCTATAAAAAAATACAAATATCCACTACAGGCTAAATTACACAAAGAAGCCTGGCTGGTGTTCATTGGCTGAAACTACAGTGAGATGATGCCTGGTCACTCAATCAACATTTCATATAGATGTGGTGGGTGGCACTCTTTTTTTTATGAATTTGATTGAAGGAAGGCCACCACTTATTCCAGCATTTGGAATTAGGTCTTTCTTTGCTTCCAAGCAGCTTCAGAGCTCTGCCCAGCCTTCTAGACTGATTGACTGGCTTATTTATTTATTTAGACAACTTATAAGCTTGCTTAAATATAATAGCAGTTATATGAAATACCTTGCTGGTAAGTCATAAAAACAGTCTCTGCTGGTTAATTTATGAGTGTGAATGGGGAAATCTGATCTTTATTCTCTAGCCAACAGATTTGCTTGAGTTAAATTATTTTCACATCAGCTTTGCCACCCCGCAGCATTCCACAATCATGTCTTATTTGGATTCCTTTTCTCCAAAGTAGGATGGAAGTATCAAGCATTGGAATCTATCCATTTTAATATAAAGAAAGTTCAATTGAAAAATTACAATAATATTGAAACTCACCTGATCGATCTGGCTTTCCCTGAAGTGAAGATTTGCCATTTCTTGGCCTCCAAGTTCCTGCAAAATGTCAAAGAAGAAAAAGCAAAGCAAGAGTTACCCAAGTGCACACTGCTGCATGCATGCATTCATGTTGGAATGCACTTCTGGGTTGAAAGGATTAGTGGGTGACGTCACCATTGTCCAGGGAATGCCCAGTTGGGGTTTCTTTCATGTACCCTTTGAAGTGGTACCTATTTATCTACTTGCAATTACTTGCTTTCAAACTGCTAGGTTGGCAGGAGCTGGAAAAAAATGATGGGAGCTCACCCCATCACACAGCAGCAGTTGGGTCTCAAACATGGTCTTGCTGATTGTCAACCCAGCATACTAACCACGTGAGCCACCGTGCTCCTAGATACTCTAGGAGTGCTAAAGGAACAGACAAACCATATCCCAGCCAACAGAGATGTTGAGTTAATGCACATTGCAAGGAAAGAGTTCTCTCAGTTAGAATTGATGGGTACCTTTTCATCATAGTCTTCAGCTGGCCTCTTGGTGCGTTTCTTTTTTCCCCCATCTTTTTCCCTGCTTGGATGACTCTTCTCCTTTTGCTGTCTTCCATTAATACGCTTATTATTTTGGGTGCTGTCACTGTTATCGCTGCTGGTATCACTGCTGCTTCTGGTATCACTGCTGCTGCTGCTGCTGCTGGTATCACTGCTGCTTCTGGTATCACTGCTGCTTCTGGTATCACTGCTGCTGCTGCTTCTAGTATCATTAAGTTGTTGCTTTTTTCCCAGATGATGATTTTGTTGGAACTGAGGCCTTTTCTGATCCTGTTCCTGTTGTTCATTATCTTGCTGCTGGCTGGTAGGAACTTGTTTTAGACCTATAATTTTCTTTAAACCACTCTCCTGAAAATCACTGCTTGATGAACTTTCAATGCTCTCATCAGAGCTATCTGGATGGATCTAGCATGGGATATACCCAGAGAGAAGAATATCTGTCATCTCATGTAATCTGAAGGTTTAGGCAAATTGATATACAGAATTAATGTTCCAAGAGCACAGATTTCTCTGCACAGTTGTCTTATTATGAAGCAAGCAGAAATGAATCTAACATCTTGAAAAAGTGAGGGTTAATTTTCCTAAAGAGCAAGATTCTTCTGAAGATACTGATGGGTTGAGCAGAGGATAATATAATTGCATTTGGCTTAATGCTAAACGGTCATGTTGAGATTTCCAATCATATGTTTCTGACTTGAGTGGGCAGTGGGATTGTGGGAGATTGACTCATATATGGGGGGTTGGACTAGATGACCTCCAAGGTCCCTTCCAACATTATTATTATTATTATTATTATTATTATTATTATTATTATTATTATTATTATTATTATTATTATTATTATTAACCTTCATTTCATCCAGATTTGAATTTATCTGTGTAAATGGACCTCTTGCAGAAGGTTGCTCTCATGGAATCTTATAGGCTAGTCTGTGGACCGGTACCGGACCATGGCATGCTAGCAACCAATCTGCACGGACAAGGAAAGCCCAATCGACCAGGATGCAGGCAGCACACAAAACCACACCCTGTCCAGTCCGCAGAAAAACTTCTCTCGATGTAACTGGTCCCTGGTGCCCAAAAGGTTGAGGACTTCTGTTATAGGCCACATTCCATGAACTGTAAGCATTGCTCTTTTATTTAATGGCAATCAATAATATTCATAGTTCTAACTATGCTGTTCACATTAGTTGGCAACTTGCCTACACGATGATTTATGGAACTTACTGCATAGTTCATAATAGGAGTGAATTTTGGTGCTGGCAATATGAAATTTGGGAGTGTATTAATTTAGGGATTATTTATTATTGCTAATCAGTTGAACCTAATAGCCTCTCTCTTCCTAAGGGATAACAATCTGTTTTTGTGGAATAAGGCCATGATTTTCCTGCATCCTCACATATAGTCTCTATGTTTAAACAAATGTTTCTCAGGTCCATATAAATTTTGTTTATTACTCTGCAGAGCAAAGCATTTGATGGATTTCTTTCTGAAGAAATTAGAGGAGAGAACACAGTTAACCAATGCAGCTACTTGCATAGTAAAGCCCTAACAATCCACATTGTATTTTCAAAGTCAAAATAACTTGGTATCTATAAGGAAAAGCATATTATGCTAACAGTATATAACTAATTATTTATGTAGTTCTATATGGGTATCTTTAAATACCATAAAGTTTAAAATAACAGCATCAAATGTTTGCCTAAAGGTCCTGTATGATGGTGGGAGGGGGACTTGAATTACCTTCCCCCCCAAAATAAATACCTTTTTCAAACTTTTAATTACTAGATCCTTTTCTTCATTTCTTAACAATTGCACCATCTGTTCAGCAACACGAGCACCTCCCCGAATGGTGAATCGTAGCTTCTCAATTGGGACTTTTGGATCAGCTGAAATTATTTGAATTATTATTAGTGGAACTATTGATACAAGCATTGTTTTACTTTTAATATATACACACACACTTATATGTACTGTATGTACAAACACACACATATATGTACAGTAGTGATATAGCAAGACATAGAGCCATTTGATAGTAATATAAATTTAGCAATAGAAGGTAGCATCACCTAGCTGACTTTGGCTATTCTTAAAGTAGTCATAGAATTGGGGCTGCTTAATACTTGAATAGGAAACTACCAGGGATCCTAAGACTTTAAGCAAGAATGTGAAGTCAAAAAAGTATATTAAAGAAAGTATTGGCTAACCACTACATATTGTTGCCAAGAATAATGGCTATGTCATTATCAGAGCCAACCTTGATTTGAGGGCACCTTTATCTTTGTCTAAAAATTCTACTGTTCCCTCCTAATGTTATTTTTATCTGTGTGTGAAACATAACAATAAATATAATACATAATGCTGCATTACTAAACATTAAAAAGAGTTCTGAATTAAGGGTCAGAAATTGAGAACAGTAATCCAGAACAGTGGATAATTTAAATTAGTAAGTGGTAAAAAATTATTGGTAGGTTAACCAGTAGGATTTCATCATCTTTTTTGAAATATACTATTGAATTTATGTCATTACTACATCATTTACTTAATCTAATTACTAGGAGTAAGTATCATGTATTCTACATAGCACTATGTGTCACAGTGAGATTTTCACAGATTAGAACACAACGCTTAAAAGCTCCGTTTATATTGCTTTTTCCTGTAGCTTTTAAGTTTTTGGTGTGAACTAGAAACCTAAAAAAATAAAAATAAAAAAATAAATATGACTTACATTCCTTAAGGGAAAATTTGAAAACATATTCTCCAATGAAATTGTATATCGATCTTCGTATAATACATCCAGCATGCACATCTGCCCAGTGGAAGCAAGGCTTACAACCAAAAGTGCAGGCTTCAAAGCATTTGATTTGGTGAATTGATTCTAAATACTTCCTCAGCTGTGCATCGGGATTTTCAGCTGATTTCTTTTCTGATGGAAGTGTGTCCTGGTTGGATAATGAACATATTCAGACACATTTTTTCCCTCACAGTTTTATTTATTTCCCTGAAGATGGCCAATACTACTTTTTTGAGCAAAAACAGCAGTGTAAGTGATACCTTACACACTTACTATCTATCTAATTATCACATGACATGATATTACATTGGTTAAACTTTGAGGTTCCATTAGATTCTTTGGATAAGGATAAGTAATTCAACTGTGCCATAATATTTTAACTTGATCAAATATTACAGTCACCTTCTAGATGCTCTAATAAAAGAAATGTAGCTATTGCTTCAACAACATAAATGATATCTAATTTTCTGTTCTTGTAGCCAATAATGGTCAATCCACTGCAATCAATACTAGTTAGTTGTCATTAATTTCTTAACATGATTAACTCTGAATCAAATTTTGTAGGCTTTAATCACAATTAACCTTCGCTGCATCAGAATGCATTCAATTTACTTGTCATTAGATACTAGATACCTGGATTCTAGATATAAGAGAATAAACAGGAGGGGTGTTCCTAGAAGTCTCTAGGTTAATATTATATTATATATATAATACAGATAGTCCTCGACTTACAACGGTTCATTTAGTGACCATTCAAAGTTATAACGGCACTGAAAAAAGTGACTTACGATCATTTTTCAACTTAAAATATTTGTGGCATCCCCATGATCATGTGATCAAAATTCAGATGTTTGGCAACTGGGTTCATACTTATGACCATTGCTTATGACCTTTTGCAATCTTTTGACAAGCAAAATCAATGGGGGAAACCAGACTCACTTATATTAACTTATCCACTGCAGGGATTCACTTAACAACCGTGGCAAGAAAGGTGGTTAAAAACTCACTTAACAGATGTCTCACTTAACAACCCCCCAAAATTTTGGGCTCAATTGTGGCTGTAAGTCGAGGACTACCTGTATAGTATAATGACTGCTTAAGTTATTGCTAGTATCTTGGTGGGAGAGGAGGACAGGAAACAATAAAAATAAATTATTTCATGCCATTTCTATTGCATATAACATCAGCATTGCATATAACATCAGCAAACAAATAAACAACCTTGGGAAATCCAGTGTGGGTTACCTTTCTTTCATCCCCTTGTTTTGATGACCTATCAAAGGATTCTACTATTGTTCTAGACAGATCTGCAGGGAGGAAAACAGGGGTAGATACAGCAGCAGGTGCGTCTTCAATATTGTTTGTGATAGCAGATGTCTTTGATCTTCAGGAGAAAAAGAAACATAGAGAACGTTGCTTTAGAACAGTGGTTCTCAACCTTTTTCAGGTTGAGACCCCACTTGCCCTGCCCATACGCGGCGCGACCCCGACCCGCGCCGCGCGTGCGTGCGTGCGCACGATGGGCCGATCCATGCATGTGTGGCACGCGCGCGAGGGGCCGATCTGCACATGCGCGGCGCGCGCGCGACGGGCAAAAAAACAAAATAAAAAATAAAAAATGGCGGACTGCAGTGTCCGGCAACCCCCGCGAAACGGTCGTTCGACCCCAAATGGGGTCGTGACCCATAGGTTGAGAACCGCTGCTTTAGAAACACAAGCATGGTGAAAAAGAATTGAGATACGGTTTATAATACTGAACTGATGACAAACACCCCTTCCTTCCATTTTGCCCCACCAAATCTTAACATGATGAGTCACACAAAATTAAGATGGTATTGCCTGAAGCTGTTTTCACAATTAGGGATAGAAATCGTTTCTCGTACAAGCTTCTAAGAGAGTCAGTCATTGCACTGGGGTAATGCTTTTGTAATTATAAAGCAGAGACTGTATAGTCCAGGCAGAAGAAAAAAAATGAGATGAAAATATTTTGTTTGATTAAAAAAAAAGACATTGACTCATCATAGGAATTCCCTATCATAATTCTCTGAGAGGTTCCATTCTTGCGAATTAGCTAATCTGGTTGCTTGGTCTGCAGAATCCCACAGAGCAAGTTCTTTATTTTGCAGTAATAAATGACTCTCTGTTAATTATTTAAATAGCTTTAAATAATTAATTCTGATGTTATCCAGATATATTAGCCAGAATTGGTCAATTCTGTAACCGTGACTATATATGGTTTATATCCTCCATATGCAGACATGGATGGTTAATGCTATCTAAAATTTTCAAAAATAGAGGGCAAAAACCCATAATATATTCTGTCACACCCTGCCCCAAAATAACTCTATAGATTTGAATGTATAATGTTAAAGATTTGCAAGATCAATTTCAGCCCCATAAAGAAGAAATCAGCTTCCTGAGAAGTTTCTTTTATTAATATTATCTATAGTAAGAGAATCTAGTAAATCTGACTGTGATTTCTTTCTCCTCCAGCGAAAGAATGTGCCTGAGTCGCTAGCACATTCCTTCATCTTGTTTTGAATTTAAGCCATGTTTCTCCCTGCCCCCACTGCTTTGATAATGAATGTGGCCTATCTCAGTTATCTTCCTTACTTAGTACCCACATGGACATATTCTCTTTGTCTCTGTCTCTTTCTCTCTCTCCACTTATGGTGTATCTTGAAAGCCGCTGATGCCATTGCCTTGGGCTTATTTTAGGAATACAGGCTGATGTTACCTGTCTGGCTGTGAACCAAGAGGCGATCCTTGATCCATGTTGAATGTGAAGCTTTTCAGCATTTCACATTCAGGGAAGGAAACTCAGAACACCTCATCCTTTCTACCCGAAAAGTGGCTTTGCATTCCTTTCATCTCTTCCTTTTCTCTGTGCCATGCTGCTGAATTCATAAGGTGTGCCGCCGTTGCAATAAATAAACAACAGAGAACAAATAAGTTTTATTTTTTCCCCAAGCTCTCTCTTATTCATAATGGATTATGATAACCACACCCTGAGGTGAGCTTAGCTAGAACGTTCAGGAACTAAAAAAAATAAAAATCCCTTAACTAGATATACTTGAGGACAAGCTGAAGGGATCAAAGAAACTACAAATCAACTTGCATTATATGATGGCTCATCCAGGCAAAATAGATTAAAGGGAAGTGGATTTCACATTTTTCACATTCAATAATTTAAATCATCCTCAAATCACAGGCTGTATATTTCTAGACACAGATCATTGGCATTCTTTACTCCTCCTACTTTTTTTCTTAGCCCTTTCTAATTTTTTTAAGCCAATAGCCTAGCTTTATCACCTTAATGATCAATTCTTTCTCACTGAGCAATGGAAGCCAGCAAATCAAGTTGCATCACAGGATACACTAGTTGTTCTCTGCCAAATCACATAGCACAGCAAGAAGGAGATGCCTGAGAGTTGAGTATTACTGTTTCTTTGTGCTTTGACATAAAGAAAAAAGTTACAAAGAAGGCCTAAAGGTAGAGTATGAAAGTGGATTTGTGATCTGTGATTCCCTACTTGAGGGAGAAATAAAAACAGAACAATTGTACACTTCCTGACTACAAGAAATGATTCTTTTTTTAAATCGCAGAAACATTTTACATAAATACATGTGGTATAATTGTTTATTTTGCATTTATTCAACTGACTTGGTGGACCTTCAAACACTTAAATAATCAGTTCAGACTAGCATGGATGCTATGGATGCACTAGATTATTTTTGCTTGATGTGCAAATGACAGTCTGTACCTCAAAGAAGTGGCAAGATGAATACATTTAAAAGAATAGTCACTGAATTTTGATGAGCCTTTATACGCTCCATATTTTTGACAATGGCTTGAAAGCTACAACTGGCACATCATGCAATGACTGTAGAAATCTGATAGTCCCAAGTTATGGCCTTTTAGTAGTCCCTGCGGGGATTACCAGAAAGCTTTCAGGACCAATTTCTAGTGTTGATTATTAGTTTTAAATCTCTCTCAATATATACTGTATATGATCTGTGGTGTCACAGTGGTTAAAATGCAGTATTGCAGGCTAACTCTGCCCATTGCTAGGAGTTCGATCCTGACCAACTCAAGGCTGACTCAGCCTTTTATCCTTCCAAGGGTGGGAAAACTGAGAACCCAGACTGTTGGGGGCAATATGCTGACTCTGTAAACTGCTTAGGGAATGCTGTGTAAAGCACTATGAAGCAGTATAAAAGTCTAAGTAATATTGCTATTGTTATAATGCTAAGATGTATAAAGGACTGCTGATCCAAATCAAAACTGTCTGCTTTGTGAGAATGCCTAGAAAGGGCTTGCTCCAAGTTGTACCCTGACATGAAGAGAGAAGAGCCCCCAGAGATTTAGTTGGCTCCCTCTTTAGTGGCATTCCAGAATACCTTGAAAACTTGCCTTAGAGTGGATTTTGGTGCTTCAGTTGTATTTAGGAGTCACCATGTATTATTTTAGCTGTGTTTTACTTAGTATTCCAACTAGATAGTACATAAATTGTTATTTAAAACAAAATATAATATGTTACCTGCTTAAATTACATTTCTTGCAATACCCGACATTATGCTTCAAATGCCTAAGATATGATTGATTGTAAGAATTTTTCATGTATTTCATGAATAGAAATATATATATATAAGAACCAAAGACATACATACATATATATGTATGTATATATATGTTTGTATATATACATATATATACATATATATGTATGTATATATATTTGCTGAAACAAGCAAAGGAAAGAATGATTTCTTCCTCCCATATTTGGGTTTACAGGGTGCAATCTAAAAAATAACCACTTGACACATATCCTTACTCCCTGACTACTGACAAAGCGGGAGAGAACTTGTGGCTCAACAGGTTAAAGCATCTGCTTAGCATGCAGACTGCCCAGGTTCGAATCCCAGAAGGGTGAGTTCTGACTGAAGAGAGTTAAGAAACTCGAAATAGCTATATCAGAAATTCCCTTATTTCTTTGTCAACAATTTTAAACAACATATATATATTTGTGCTTGCAGATGGCTCTGGGTTGAGCTGAAACAAGCAAAGGAAAGAATGATTTCTTCCTCCCATATTTGGGTTTACAGGGTGCAATCTAAAAAATAACCACTTGACACATATCCTTACTCCCTGACTACTGACAAAGCGGGAGAGAACTTGTGGCTCAACAGGTTAAAGCATCTGCTTAGCATGCAGACTGCCCAGGTTCGAATCCCAGAAGGGTGAGTTCTGACTGAAGAGAGTTAAGAAACTCGAAATAGCTATATCAGAAATTCCCTTATTTCTTTGTCAACAATTTTAAACAACATATATATATTTGTGCTTGCAGATGGCTCTGGGTTGAGCTGAAACAAGCAAAGGAAAGAATGATTTCTTCCTCCCATATTTGGGTTTACAGGGTGCAATCTAAAAAATAACCACTTGACACATATCCTTACTCCCTGACTACTGACAAAGCGGGAGAGAACTTGTGGCTCAACAGGTTAAAGCATCTGCTTAGCATGCATACTGCCCAGGTTCGAATCCCAGAAGGGTGAGTTCTGACTGAAGAGAGTTAAGAAACTCGAAATAGCTATATCAGAAATTCCCTTATTTCTTTGTCAACAATTTTAAACAACATATATATATTTGTGCTTGCAGATGGCTCTGGGTTGAGCTGAAACAAGCAAAGGAAAGAATGATTTCTTCCTCCCATATTTGGGTTTACAGGGTGCAATCTAAAAAATAACCACTTGACACATATCCTTACTCCCTGACTACTGACAAAGCGGGAGAGAACTTGTGGCTCAACAGGTTAAAGCATCTGCTTAGCATGCAGACTGCCCAGGTTCGAATCCCAGAAGGGTGAGTTCTGACTGAAGAGAGTTAAGAAACTCGAAATAGCTATATCAGAAATTCCCTTATTTCTTTGTCAACAATTTTAAACAACATATATATATTTGTGCTTGCAGATGGCTCTGGGTTGAGCTGAAACAAGCAAAGGAAAGAATGATTTCTTCCTCCCATATTTGGGTTTACAGGGTGCAATCTAAAAAATAACCACTTGACACATATCCTTACTCCCTGACTACTGACAAAGCGGGAGAGAACTTGTGGCTCAACAGGTTAAAGCATCTGCTTAGCATGCAGACTGCCCAGGTTCGAATCCCAGAAGGGTGAGTTCTGACTGAAGAGAGTTAAGAAACTCGAAATAGCTATATCAGAAATTCCCTTATTTCTTTGTCAACAATTTTAAACAACATATATATATTTGTGCTTGCAGATGGCTCTGGGTTGAGCTGAAACAAGCAAAGGAAAGAATGATTTCTTCCTCCCATATTTGGGTTTACAGGGTGCAATCTAAAAAATAACCACTTGACACATATCCTTACTCCCTGACTACTGACAAAGCGGGAGAGAACTTGTGGCTCAACAGGTTAAAGCATCTGCTTAGCATGCAGACTGCCCAGGTTCGAATCCCAGAAGGGTGAGTTCTGACTGAAGAGAGTTAAGAAACTCGAAATAGCTATATCAGAAATTCCCTTATTTCTTTGTCAACAATTTTAAACAACATATATATATTTGTGCTTGCAGATGGCTCTGGGTTGAGCTGAAACAAGCAAAGGAAAGAATGATTTCTTCCTCCCATATTTGGGTTTACAGGGTGCAATCTAAAAAATAACCACTTGACACATATCCTTACTCCCTGACTACTGACAAAGCGGGAGAGAACTTGTGGCTCAACAGGTTAAAGCATCTGCTTAGCATGCAGACTGCCCAGGTTCGAATCCCAGAAGGGTGAGTTCTGACTGAAGAGAGTTAAGAAACTCGAAATAGCTATATCAGAAATTCCCTTATTTCTTTGTCAACAATTTTAAACAACATATATATATTTGTGCTTGCAGATGGCTCTGGGTTGAGCTGAAACAAGCAAAGGAAAGAATGATTTCTTCCTCCCATATTTGGGTTTACAGGGTGCAATCTAAAAAATAACCACTTGACACATATCCTTACTCCCTGACTACTGACAAAGCGGGAGAGAACTTGTGGCTCAACAGGTTAAAGCATCTGCTTAGCATGCAGACTGCCCAGGTTCGAATCCCAGAAGGGTGAGTTCTGACTGAAGAGAGTTAAGAAACTCGAAATAGCTATATCAGAAATTCCCTTATTTCTTTGTCAACAATTTTAAACAACATATATATATTTGTGCTTGCAGATGGCTCTGGGTTGAGCTGAAACAAGCAAAGGAAAGAATGATTTCTTCCTCCCATATTTGGGTTTACAGGGTGCAATCTAAAAAATAACCACTTGACACATATCCTTACTCCCTGACTACTGACAAAGCGGGAGAGAACTTGTGGCTCAACAGGTTAAAGCATCTGCTTAGCATGCAGACTGCCCAGGTTCGAATCCCAGAAGGGTGAGTTCTGACTGAAGAGAGTTAAGAAACTCGAAATAGCTATATCAGAAATTCCCTTATTTCTTTGTCAACAATTTTAAACAACATATATATATTTGTGCTTGCAGATGGCTCTGGGTTGAGCTGAAACAAGCAAAGGAAAGAATGATTTCTTCCTCCCATATTTGGGTTTACAGGGTGCAATCTAAAAAATAACCACTTGACACATATCCTTACTCCCTGACTACTGACAAAGCGGGAGAGAACTTGTGGCTCAACAGGTTAAAGCATCTGCTTAGCATGCAGACTGCCCAGGTTCGAATCCCAGAAGGGTGAGTTCTGACTGAAGAGAGTTAAGAAACTCGAAATAGCTATATCAGAAATTCCCTTATTTCTTTGTCAACAATTTTAAACAACATATATATATTTGTGCTTGCAGATGGCTCTGGGTTGAGCTGAAACAAGCAAAGGAAAGAATGATTTCTTCCTCCCATATTTGGGTTTACAGGGTGCAATCTAAAAAATAACCACTTGACACATATCCTTACTCCCTGACTACTGACAAAGCGGGAGAGAACTTGTGGCTCAACAGGTTAAAGCATCTGCTTAGCATGCAGACTGCCCAGGTTCGAATCCCAGAAGGGTGAGTTCTGACTGAAGAGAGTTAAGAAACTCGAAATAGCTATATCAGAAATTCCCTTATTTCTTTGTCAACAATTTTAAACAACATATATATATTTGTGCTTGCAGATGGCTCTGGGTTGAGCTGAAACAAGCAAAGGAAAGAATGATTTCTTCCTCCCATATTTGGGTTTACAGGGTGCAATCTAAAAAATAACCACTTGACACATATCCTTACTCCCTGACTACTGACAAAGCGGGAGAGAACTTGTGGCTCAACAGGTTAAAGCATCTGCTTAGCATGCAGACTGCCCAGGTTCGAATCCCAGAAGGGTGAGTTCTGACTGAAGAGAGTTAAGAAACTCGAAATAGCTATATCAGAAATTCCCTTATTTCTTTGTCAACAATTTTAAACAACATATATATATTTGTGCTTGCAGATGGCTCTGGGTTGAGCTGAAACAAGCAAAGGAAAGAATGATTTCTTCCTCCCATATTTGGGTTTACAGGGTGCAATCTAAAAAATAACCACTTGACACATATCCTTACTCCCTGACTACTGACAAAGCGGGAGAGAACTTGTGGCTCAACAGGTTAAAGCATCTGCTTAGCATGCAGACTGCCCAGGTTCGAATCCCAGAAGGGTGAGTTCTGACTGAAGAGAGTTAAGAAACTCGAAATAGCTATATCAGAAATTCCCTTATTTCTTTGTCAACAATTTTAAACAACATATATATATTTGTGCTTGCAGATGGCTCTGGGTTGAGCTGAAACAAGCAAAGGAAAGAATGATTTCTTCCTCCCATATTTGGGTTTACAGGGTGCAATCTAAAAAATAACCACTTGACACATATCCTTACTCCCTGACTACTGACAAAGCGGGAGAGAACTTGTGGCTCAACAGGTTAAAGCATCTGCTTAGCATGCAGACTGCCCAGGTTCGAATCCCAGAAGGGTGAGTTCTGACTGAAGAGAGTTAAGAAACTCGAAATAGCTATATCAGAAATTCCCTTATTTCTTTGTCAACAATTTTAAACAACATATATATATTTGTGCTTGCAGATGGCTCTGGGTTGAGCTGAAACAAGCAAAGGAAAGAATGATTTCTTCCTCCCATATTTGGGTTTACAGGGTGCAATCTAAAAAATAACCACTTGACACATATCCTTACTCCCTGACTACTGACAAAGCGGGAGAGAACTTGTGGCTCAACAGGTTAAAGCATCTGCTTAGCATGCAGACTGCCCAGGTTCGAATCCCAGAAGGGTGAGTTCTGACTGAAGAGAGTTAAGAAACTCGAAATAGCTATATCAGAAATTCCCTTATTTCTTTGTCAACAATTTTAAACAACATATATATATTTGTGCTTGCAGATGGCTCTGGGTTGAGCTGAAACAAGCAAAGGAAAGAATGATTTCTTCCTCCCATATTTGGGTTTACAGGGTGCAATCTAAAAAATAACCACTTGACACATATCCTTACTCCCTGACTACTGACAAAGCGGGAGAGAACTTGTGGCTCAACAGGTTAAAGCATCTGCTTAGCATGCAGACTGCCCAGGTTCGAATCCCAGAAGGGTGAGTTCTGACTGAAGAGAGTTAAGAAACTCGAAATAGCTATATCAGAAATTCCCTTATTTCTTTGTCAACAATTTTAAACAACATATATATATTTGTGCTTGCAGATGGCTCTGGGTTGAGCTGAAACAAGCAAAGGAAAGAATGATTTCTTCCTCCCATATTTGGGTTTACAGGGTGCAATCTAAAAAATAACCACTTGACACATATCCTTACTCCCTGACTACTGACAAAGCGGGAGAGAACTTGTGGCTCAACAGGTTAAAGCATCTGCTTAGCATGCAGACTGCCCAGGTTCGAATCCCAGAAGGGTGAGTTCTGACTGAAGAGAGTTAAGAAACTCGAAATAGCTATATCAGAAATTCCCTTATTTCTTTGTCAACAATTTTAAACAACATATATATATTTGTGCTTGCAGATGGCTCTGGGTTGAGCTGAAACAAGCAAAGGAAAGAATGATTTCTTCCTCCCATATTTGGGTTTACAGGGTGCAATCTAAAAAATAACCACTTGACACATATCCTTACTCCCTGACTACTGACAAAGCGGGAGAGAACTTGTGGCTCAACAGGTTAAAGCATCTGCTTAGCATGCAGACTGCCCAGGTTCGAATCCCAGAAGGGTGAGTTCTGACTGAAGAGAGTTAAGAAACTCGAAATAGCTATATCAGAAATTCCCTTATTTCTTTGTCAACAATTTTAAACAACATATATATATTTGTGCTTGCAGATGGCTCTGGGTTGAGCTGAAACAAGCAAAGGAAAGAATGATTTCTTCCTCCCATATTTGGGTTTACAGGGTGCAATCTAAAAAATAACCACTTGACACATATCCTTACTCCCTGACTACTGACAAAGCGGGAGAGAACTTGTGGCTCAACAGGTTAAAGCATCTGCTTAGCATGCAGACTGCCCAGGTTCGAATCCCAGAAGGGTGAGTTCTGACTGAAGAGAGTTAAGAAACTCGAAATAGCTATATCAGAAATTCCCTTATTTCTTTGTCAACAATTTTAAACAACATATATATATTTGTGCTTGCAGATGGCTCTGGGTTGAGCTGAAACAAGCAAAGGAAAGAATGATTTCTTCCTCCCATATTTGGGTTTACAGGGTGCAATCTAAAAAATAACCACTTGACACATATCCTTACTCCCTGACTACTGACAAAGCGGGAGAGAACTTGTGGCTCAACAGGTTAAAGCATCTGCTTAGCATGCAGACTGCCCAGGTTCGAATCCCAGAAGGGTGAGTTCTGACTGAAGAGAGTTAAGAAACTCGAAATAGCTATATCAGAAATTCCCTTATTTCTTTGTCAACAATTTTAAACAACATATATATATTTGTGCTTGCAGATGGCTCTGGGTTGAGCTGAAACAAGCAAAGGAAAGAATGATTTCTTCCTCCCATATTTGGGTTTACAGGGTGCAATCTAAAAAATAACCACTTGACACATATCCTTACTCCCTGACTACTGACAAAGCGGGAGAGAACTTGTGGCTCAACAGGTTAAAGCATCTGCTTAGCATGCAGACTGCCCAGGTTCGAATCCCAGAAGGGTGAGTTCTGACTGAAGAGAGTTAAGAAACTCGAAATAGCTATATCAGAAATTCCCTTATTTCTTTGTCAACAATTTTAAACAACATATATATATTTGTGCTTGCAGATGGCTCTGGGTTGAGCTGAAACAAGCAAAGGAAAGAATGATTTCTTCCTCCCATATTTGGGTTTACAGGGTGCAATCTAAAAAATAACCACTTGACACATATCCTTACTCCCTGACTACTGACAAAGCGGGAGAGAACTTGTGGCTCAACAGGTTAAAGCATCTGCTTAGCATGCAGACTGCCCAGGTTCGAATCCCAGAAGGGTGAGTTCTGACTGAAGAGAGTTAAGAAACTCGAAATAGCTATATCAGAAATTCCCTTATTTCTTTGTCAACAATTTTAAACAACATATATATATTTGTGCTTGCAGATGGCTCTGGGTTGAGCTGAAACAAGCAAAGGAAAGAATGATTTCTTCCTCCCATATTTGGGTTTACAGGGTGCAATCTAAAAAATAACCACTTGACACATATCCTTACTCCCTGACTACTGACAAAGCGGGAGAGAACTTGTGGCTCAACAGGTTAAAGCATCTGCTTAGCATGCAGACTGCCCAGGTTCGAATCCCAGAAGGGTGAGTTCTGACTGAAGAGAGTTAAGAAACTCGAAATAGCTATATCAGAAATTCCCTTATTTCTTTGTCAACAATTTTAAACAACATATATATATATATATATATATATATATATATATATATATATATATATATATATATATATATATATATATATATATATATATATATATATATATATATATATATATATATATGTCAAGTGTTTTTATTTTTTATTTTTTAGATTGCACCCTGTAAACCCAAATATGGGAGGAAGGAATCATTCTTTCCTTTTGCTTGTTTCAGCTCAACCCAGAGCCATCCTGCAAGCACAAATATATATATGTTGTTTAAAATTGTTGACAAAGAAATAAGGGATTTCTGATATAGCTATTTCGAGTTTCTTAACTCTCTTCAGTCAGAACTAGGATTCGAACCTGGAAGGGTGAGTTCTGACTGAAGAGAGTTAAGAAACTCGAAATAGCTATATCAGAAATCTCTTATTTCTTTGTCAACAATTTTAAACAACATATATATATTTGTGCTTGCAGGATGGCTCTGGGTTGAGCTGAAACAAGCAAAAGGAAAGAATGATTCCTTCCTCCCATATTTGGGTTTACAGGGTGCAATCTAAAAAATAAACACTTGACATATATATATATATATATATATATATATATATATATATATATATATATATATATATATATATATATATATATATATATATATATATATATATATATATATATATATATATATATATATATATATATATATATATATATATATATATATATATATAGAGAGAGAGAGAGAGAGAGAGAGAGAGAGAGAGAGAGAGAGAGAGAGAGAGAGAGTTTCTAATGGCTGGGATCCAGCTGAGATCTCCCATTTCTCCCAATAACTTCAAAGACATAGTTAGTTTAGTCAAAACTAACCAAAAGGAAAAATAATTCAGTTTGGTTTCCATTCAGTGACTATGACTGAATAAGAGATACTTTTCTAACATTAAAAGGAGTTTAAACTCCTTGATCAGATCTTGGAAGTAATCAGAGGTAGAGATGAGGGGGGGATAGGTGAGTAAGAAGAGTTGGAAGAATACCCTAATCTTGCTGATGCTAAAGCTAGGAAGACCAAAACTGATAAAACTTAGATTGGGGTGCGTAGTCACTTAATAACATGAACTTCCCAGTTAATGATTGTAATGTAGAGTGCTAAGATTGCTGTCGTAAATCGTTGTGGTCACGTGACATCTTCTGTTATGATTGCAACAACATACGATTTAAAACTAAAATGAAAGCACTTCTTAAGATGTATTTTTCAACAGTCTATATCAGGGGTGTCAAACTGCTGGCCCACGGGCCGGATGCATCATCCAGAAGCCACACCCACCCCGTTGCCGGCAATGGCAAAACTGTCCCGATACATGGTGCGACGTTATGTGACGTCGTGAGTTTGACATGTCTGGTCTATATACACTGAATTTATTCTGGATAAATTCTATAAATCTACCTTATGGAAACTGATTTAGTTTTCTAAAACTGCCAATAAAAACTAGAAAAGCAACAAAAAAACTTTACTCGTAGTGTAACAAGAGCCTACCTTAGAGAAATTATGTCTGTTTCCTCCTTGCATGGTGGAAGTTCAAGTTCGAAGGTCTTTTGTTTAATATTCACAGCAACATCCATATTTATGGGGATGTTTGCTGTCAATGTGGCCTTTTTTTCCAGAAGGGCATGAATTTCGGGTGTAATAATTCCCATGCTTAAGATCATGTCCTTCTTCATCCTGAAACAGCAAAGAAAACAACAGATAGTCCGACAATCTGAGGAATTGCTGAGGAATAAATGATACCAGGCATTTTTGCACGATGTTCTTTTTACATGATGACTTTAGATAACATTGATTGTACTTACCGAAGTCTCAGTCTGGTTTTCAGTTTGATATCACTGTTAATTATGTCAGGCCAAGTGGTTTGGGGTGTTGGTTCTGGGGTCATCAGTAACTGAACTGTTTAAATGAAAGAAAATAAATAAATCAATGCATACATTAATGTTTGTTTTTTATATATGTATGTACATATACATATGTATATATATATATATATGTAATAATGAATAAAACATATTGCCCTACCATTTCCAGCAACTTCTGTGTGAGCAATATGGACCAAACCTATTTGCCACGGTAGTCCAGTACACGTTGGCACAATACGCTGGATTTCTGCAGACATGAAATATTTCTGCCAGTGAATATTTGGGAGGTTTTTAAGGACATCTATAAGATATTTTATCCAAGGAAGATTTCCTTTTTCATGATTTGTCTGCAAAAATAGATTTGATTCATTTAAGCAAATCTGATAACCAGATACAAACTTTATTGGAATAATTGCTCCCCAAAAGAAAAGCTTGCCAACAGAATTACATCATAAGTCAATAATATTTTGACATGATTAAAATATGATGGTTAGATAATATTTAAAATATGAATGTTCAAGACCTTGAGGAGTAGATAATACTTTAACAGTAAATGTGAAAACAGTAGGTAAAAAAAGGCACCTGTAATATTTGTCGAATTCTATCCATCATTATGTACTCAGTTACGATCTCCTGGTCAAATATTTTGGCATATACTTCTAGAGCAATCGACTCATCTGTTGTGATTTCCTGGTCAGAGGTCTGTATGATAAGAAATAGAAATTAGAATGTTTGTTGTTTACTTGATTATGCATCCTGATTCTTATTTATGCATCCTGATTCTTATTTCTATATTTATGTATACCAAGCATCATATAGTAGCCTTTTTTTAAAAAATGAAGGCCAGTAGAAATTAAACAATGTGCAAAAATAAGCATCACAATAAACATAGATATTTATAAAAAGGACCTCTATGGAAAAGCAAACTGAAGAAAAAATTGCAAAACATCTGTGCCGCCTTGCTTGGCTCCTATTTGAGCTTCTCCTCAGCGTCAACACTACAGAATTGCTTATACCTGTAAACTTGAAAGAGGTGGGACAGAAGACATGGAGAACAAATGGAAGATACATATATTTGGGAAGTTCTGCAGCAGTAGAATAACAAGAAATAGAAAACAGCCAAATAAAATGAGTTTTCTTGATAGAAGTAAAAGGGTCCATGAATGAATGAATGAATGAATGAATGAATGAATGAATGAATGAATGAATGAATGAATGAATGAATGGAGAAGCACAGCCAAGCCAAGTCCAATCTTAGGTACTTTACTTGCTGTTCATTAAGGGAAAAATTGACAATAGAAGAAATTGGGGGGGGGATGTAAAGGCAGATCAGGGTCTGTAAAAGTTAAAACACTGTTATATACAGTAATAGTAGAGTTGAGTTGAGTAGAGTAGTTAAAGAACCAGTTTGGTGTAGTGGTTAAGGCTAGAAAGCAGGAGACCATGAGTTCTAGTCCCACCTTAGCCAGGAAAGTCAACTGGTAACTTGGTTCAGTCACTTTCCCTCAGGCCAATGTGCCTCATAATGTTGCTGTTGTGGGGAAAATAGGAAGAGGAAGATATGTGGAATATCCCCGCTGCCTTGAGTTATTTGTGCAAATAATAAAGATGGCATACAGATAAATGAAGTATAGTAGTAATAGTGATAATATATTTGCAGTAGAAATAGTATAGTAGTAGCACAGAAGTACAAATAATAGTATAGAAATAGTATAATAGAAGTAGTGCTAGAATATAGTACAGAAAACATTGTATCGTCTAAGTAGAATAGAAATATAGTATAATGCAGAAGACGTAGAAAAAAAATTGCACATATATATTTGTATCTTTCAGTTTTGTACCTTGGATATTTTTCAAAACAAAGCATTTCCTCAATCCGTATTAGGAGCTATAAGAATCCAATAGTCTAGATCTAGTCTTTTGATGAATTTTTGAGTTTGGGTCAATCAAACAGAGTATAGTTTAAAAAGAACCCATGACAACGCCCCTCACTAAAGAACTGAAAATGGAGCTGCAGAAGGCAAACTTTACAGGATTTTTTTTTAAAAGAAGTGACAAAAAGGAAGAGACTGTTGATTTTGGAAGTTCTGACTAGTCTGGAAAATTCCATAGCTCCCCTATACATTTCAGGGAGATTAACATGGAAGGTATTATTGTCAGAAAAAACATTTATGGCATAATTCACTGCTGCCCATTTACCGTTTTGTGAAGTTGCTGTGAATCATGATCTTTGTTAACTTGTTGCAGAACCTCTGAGATTTCCTTTATTCTTTGTATTTGAACTCCTATCTATATTGGAAAGAAAAATACAGTTGGGACAAAGAATTGTATGCCCTACATAAATTTGATCACTGTGTTGTTGTTGTTGTTTTTTTTTTTTAAATTAATTAAATAATTCTAAATAAATTGATCCATAGCCTGTAGTATATTTAAAGACTCTACAACAGGGGTGTCAAACTGCCGGCCTGCGGGCCGGATGCATCATAGCAAAACTGCACCCACCCCATTGCCGGCAATGGCAAAAAAGTGGCGATACATCGTGACACAACATGTGATGTTGCAAGTTTGACACCACTGCTCCCATAAAAGGAGTCATTATGGTCCCACAAAAGGAGTCATTTTTAATTAAGAATGGCTTAACAGAGAATATAACAAAGAAAAGCTGTCATGTGTAGCTTTTGAGGGCCACATATCTCTTGGCCTGTTTTATAAAAGATCAAATGATGCACAGATGCTAGTGGGATTTTTTTAAAAAAACTAAATACATAAAGAATTCATTGGCAATGTACAGGTCACTTAATGTTCACTTCAGATGAGTACAATTATCAGTATCAGTTGAAAAACAAGGCACATCTAAATAAAAACAACAGTAGTTTCAGTATGAATTTCAGTATATATTATACTTTTATGCTTGCATTCCCAATACATTAGATAGAAGTGTGGGTCAGAAACAAAAACAAAACAAAACCCGGAACTTTAATTTGTAATTCTGTTCAACTGATAATTATGGTTCAATATTTAAATACCTCCAAAGGAGAAAATATGCTGCCCATGAAGAGTGCCTTGAAATTGTTCATTATAAATGTTGGCTGTGTATTCATTTCTTCATGAAGAAACATTGAATTCATTCCCAGACGACCCTTATAAAATTCTGACAAGATAGATAATCCAGTAAGTCCAATTATTTCAAAACAAAAAAAAAGAGAAAAATTTTGATTTTCAATTGCTTAGTGCAATTTCTGAAATAGCCACAAAGTCTACAGTATGTATAAAACAATCTGTTATAACAATACTGGACAAGTGGGATTTCCACACATATTCCACACTACTTTACCATCATTGGCAATACTATAGTTATAATTCAAAACAGTCAGGGACAAATTAGAGCAAATTCAGAGTAGCATTGCCAAGATGGTGGAAGACTTAGACCAAGCACTATGAGAAATAGTTAGAGGATCTGGGTATGGTTAGAAAAAGTAGGGGAGATATGATAGCAGTCTTCAAATAACAGAATAACAGAAAATGTTGAATCTTCTAATTGTTGTCTAAGACTCTGTGCCTTCAACCCTTTCCACCTCTTCTTTAAGGCATTTAGGAGAGTCAAGACCTCCATTAGAATATTCTAGGTGATCAAATTGTATTGGGAAATAACAGTATAACAGAGTTGGACGGAACCTTGGAGGTCTTCTAGTCCAATTCCCTGCTCAAGCAGGAATCCCTATACTTTCAGACAAATGGTTGACCAATCTCTTCTTAAAAACCTCCAGTGTTGGAGCACCCACAACTTCTGGAGGCAAATTTTTCAAATGATTAATTGTTCTGTCAGGAAATTTCTCCTTAGTTCTAGGTTGCTTCTCTCCTTGATTAGTTTCCATCCATTGCTTCTTGTCCTGCCTTCAGGTGCTTTGGAGAATAGACTGATCCCACCCCCTTTGTGGCAGCCCCTTAGATATTGGAACACTGCTATCATATCACCCCAATCCTTCTTTTCATTAAACTAGACATACCCAATTCCTGCAACTGTTCTTCATATATTTTAGCCTCCAGTCCCCTAATCATCTTTGTTGTTCTTCTATGCACATATTTGAAGCATTGTTACATGGAAGAGGAAATGAAGTTATTTTCTTTTTTCTCCAAAGGACAGGATTAGAAACAAAGGATTATTAAAACCACAAGGAAGTGGAATTAGGGTAGATATGAGGAGGCACTTCCTAATATTCTGTATGTCAATAAAACAGGCTGCCATATACTAGAGAGCTTCAAACAGAGCCTGGATGGTCATCTGTCAGATAGCTTTGGTTGATCTTGTATGGAATGGAGTGTTGGATTAGATTACCTCTAAGGTCTCCTCTGACTGTATGATTATATGATTTGGGCATGGCATTCTCCGCTAGTAAAGGAGAATATATTCAAATCTCATGGTTATTCTGGATGATGGACGGAAAACAAGTTAAAACGGCATGATAATAAAACATATTCTCTATTTGTAGATTGGCATAGATTTCCTGATGTTTACATTCCAAAATGTCTTGGGATTATTTTATTTTGCAAGTCTTGGGAGAATTGTTACCAACTGACAAGTATAATATGGCATAATATGCTCTGAATCCACACATTTACATGTACTAGTGGAAAAAAATCCATTCATCTTATATTATACATATATATGCTACTGATAATATTTATATCGCCTACGCAGCATAATTTTATGAATATTAATAGAATGGATGAGAAAACCATGATAGAATTACCATTTTTGCCAATGCTGTTAAAGCCATAATACAGATGTTCTGGTAAAGATAAATGGCAAAGATATGGATAGCTGAGTCAAATGATTCTTAAGAATTTATGTTTCCAGTAATAAATGCTGCACAAAGACATTGGCATTAACAGTTTAATAACCATTATCAAGCAAAATCTCATGATTATGAAGTGAGTGTGTGTGTCACACAAAAAAATAATCCAGTATTCCTAATTAGTAGTTCCAATTTTTTAGAAGAAAGAGAGGGTAATATCTACCTAACCCCTTCCTATATTTGTAAAAAAAAAAACCTTTTGGAGGGTTAGAAGTTGCTAGTGTTGTATGATAAAAAAATATCTTTAGGATCCGCAGGTAGAAAGAGGAAACCAATCAATTTTTCCCCCTGCAGCAGCTCTGCTCCATGAAATAAAAGAATCCTTCCATCAGCAGAACAGCTGATCTGGATCCAAACCATACTTTGTTAAAGGAATGATGATAGAACTGTAGATGGGTGATAAAGTTGCATCTAAAACCCAATGTTATTTCATGAATATGAGCATTCTTTAGAGGGTACAAAGTTCATCTGGTAATGCTTTTGGCATTCCTGAAAACACAGCTGGGAGACAGCAGGTCTGAATAATGCAGATAACTTTGGACACAGCTTTATGTGCACTACTTACTTTTATATCGTGAAATTAATTAAATGGTCATGTAATGTTACCCCAGAACATCTGTAATGTTGCCTGAAATGGCACTAATTGAACTACTTGAATTGTACTAATTAATTCCACTTCTACCAAAAAAAAAAAGTAGGGGGAAGTTTTTTGTTAAGCTATATGCACAAAGTTTTCAGGTATGGTTTGGACCCTTTTCTTTCCCTCGATGTAGGGTAAATTTCTAGGATTTTCTCAGCAATTTAAAGATGGAACCATTCAAGTCACAAAATGTAAAAATTGTGTAGTGCGCTGGTCTGAAATTGGCATCTTTCTTGGTGTCCCAATGCTATTGTGACCTTGGGTGTAGCCTGAGAAGCTAAACAGTTAACTAGATGATCAGTCTTGGTTCTACTCAAAAAGATTATTCACCCTTGATGTTCCCTCTGTAGCAAGAATTCATCCCTCATCTCAAATCATTTGAAACTCAAGGAATTTCTATCATTCTTTGATTGCCCTGACGTCCACCAATGGCTTGGAGATTTGCAAAACTCTTGTTTGCTGTTATTTTCAAGTATTATTATTTTTTCTGGAGACAAAAAGCAAATGCAACAAGAAAAGAGATTGGCTATTTAGGCTCCACTCTTCCATTGAATGAGTGATACTGGAGGACAGAACAGGCATGGTCATGCAGAAAATGATGTGAGAGACCTGATTGGTCATTGTGTGGAAGGGCTTTGTCAATGAGTTTATAGCTTTATGTCTAAGGAAAAAAAATCTAGAACTAGAATGCCTTGATATTATCCTATGGTTAGAAAAAGAAACAATTTTAGTAAATGTTACCAGGACTGCTGCAGTCCAGTGTGCAAATTGTACAGGTCTCAGGGGGTGGGAGAGTACCAGTTGTCAGTTAAAAAAAATATCTCTCTCATTCAGCAATGGAAACCCATTTTTGAAATCTTGCCAAGAAGACTGCAGCCACCAGGGGCCAAGATTAATTTTAAGATGGCAAAACAAAAAACAAAACACTACAGACAGGCATTTTAAGTCACTGTTTGGTTATAAGTAATATATAATAGTAGAAGACAACATGTTACTTACCATCAAAGTATTCAATGAGGGAATATCTGCTGACCGCATAACCTGCCCATTGTTGACTTTTTTCAGTTAGTACTTTGAGAGCCATCCTGTAAGCAGAAGCCCTGAAAGAGAAAGGATGGATTCACCAAGGTTCATGTTGAAGTCTACTCTTTGTCATTTGTGGTTAAAAACATTTTTATGAGACTTACGTCGTTCGGAATTCAGGAGATCGGCTTCCGGCTATTGTGCTGAGGTACATGAAGACAAAGTTTTCAACCTGTATGCTAGGTTCATGTAACATTGCATTAGCTAAGGTCATCAGAATAGGGAAAGTAGGCTTTGATTCCAGAAGGACAAAGGCAGCACATGTTCGGACTAGAGGATCAATTTTGTAATTCTTGATTATTGGAAGTAAAATTCCTTGTACCTGTGCAAAATAGATAGGAAATATTAGAATTGTGCAAATACCATCTGATACATTTGTGGCCTTGAAAAGTAACAGATTGATCTTATGTTAAACTAGGATTGGGAGCCCATTCTTGCTTGTTCCTGATTAAGAGCTTGAACTAGAAAAGCCAGATTTGGGTTCTCCTTATCTAGAATCAGGAAAAAAGACACAGTGTTGCTGTACTGGAAAGAGAGACAACTAAGGGCAATAATATCTTTATTTTCATTATCATTAGGTTGAGATGCCACTCTGTGTCTCTTGTTAAGAAGGATGAATGTAGAAATCAAATAAACAAGCAAACAACTACATTTTCCCCAAGAAAGTTGTCCATTTTAGGCAGGGGGATAAGGGTGTTAAATTTCATAGAAATAGGTTTTAAGAATTTGTGATACAACATATATTTTCATTTTTTTCTTTTCTTCACCAGAAAGATGAAATTTACAAGGAGGATTAGTTATTACAAGGGAATGAAATAAGCTCCATGTTGCACCATTTTTGACCATAGCAAGGATATTTTTACAGCACGAATGAAGCTTTTTTATTTGATTCAGTCTCCATTGCCATCTGCCAACTGTACAATTTTGTACAGTTAATAAGAAAAATAAACAAAGTTTACCAAGCAAAAGAGAATTCAACAGCAACTAACACAATGAAGTAAAAAATTGACTTCAATCAACATAAAATAGTGGCATTTAATAGTGGCATTTAATGTAAAGGGAAGGGAGGAAGGGAAAAGACAGGAAATGAAACCAATGGTTGGAGAAAGATCACGTTGATTAGACAAAAGGATTGCTAGTCCCTAAATTCAATATTCCTTCTTCTTGTCTTTGCCAAAGACAATTTTCCTTCTTCTTGTCTTTGCCAAAGACAAAAAGCCAAGTGCTTTTTGGCTGCCTAGTACCATTCTTCACATCTTTTAGTATATCTGGTGTGAATCTTCCCACTAGACTGAGCTGTTAAACTCCCTATAGGAAGTGAGGATTTTGAATGAGAGATGAGTTAGGGAATATTTTCCTGTTGCAAATGAGTTAAGAACTATGTGAATAACCTTATTCCATGTCTGGCTTAAAGCAAGTATATATCCTACTGGTAAAGAACACGGAGCTGTTTTGGATAAGAAACTATCTGTGTTTAAAAATCATACCCAGCTAATATTTAGGTGCTTATTCTCTGATATTTTACTGAAAAGAGAATCTTCTGGACATTTCTGAATTATGGAGAAAATAGCAGAATAATTCAAAGTGACTGCGTTGCTTCCCTCCATCGCTATTTTTTTCCCTTTTCTGTAAAAGCAGGAATAACAGCTTATAACTTGTACAAGGAACACCAAAGGAGAATCCATCAGCGATTATGTCATTATTTTCTCCATTCACTTTTTTCAGGAAAATTCCCTGGCAATGTGAAAAGTAAATTCTTACATGCTTTGTTCCTCTCTACTGGAAAATATTTTTGGCCTAATATAATAATGCCACATAATTATGGTCAGCTTATGTTAGTCCAGCAGTTCCATGATACTGTTAATGTAATAAACAAGCAAAAATGAGCCAATTAATCATCCTCCCTCCTAAAAACAAACAAACAAACAAAAATTCCACTTCTTACCCGTATAGGGTCTTTTTTGCCAGGATTTCTTAGAGCCATGATAGCATTCTGTTGAATTCTAATATCAGAGGGATCAGCAGTTTGCAGATACTTCATAATGGGCTTCAAGACAATCATGTGTCTCACGTTGCCAAACGTTTTCAAAGCCAAGACACTTGCATCTATGTCAGATGATCTTATGGCTTTGATTGCAAAATCAGTCAGAGGCTGTGGGGAAAAATTGTGTTATATTAAACATGCTACAGTATTATGAACAGTCAATAGTTCCAGTCAAGAATGCAAATGCACAAGATACTCTTATGAGTATCCCCACAAGTGTGAAAGGCATGGCCATTCTTTGTAGGACACTTGGATGGAGTGATATATAAAATAAGGAGCATCAGAAGGAAGTACAGATGTTCCACTCCTGGTTAGATGAGTTCATTTGGCTAACTGTAGATTCATGATTCTAGATTGCTAAGTTGGCCAATATGGGGTAACCTTACAAAAATGCAATATGGTTCTTGAAAAGTAAAGGATTTAGTTATATTAAATGTTAACTAGATTTTTACAATCTAGTGAAAACTGTTATAGATGCCCATAGCTGCCTCTTATCATAACTCTAGAAAATATTTTATATATGTTTACAAATTAGTGTGTATGTATGTATATACGTATATGTATATATGTATGTGTGTGTGTATACATACACATATATTCATATCCATATATTTGTAAACACATACAAAATCATACATATATCAGTATGTTTCCAATGCTAATGTACAACAACATAATGCTTCCAATGCTAGTATACAATAACATAATCTTCAATATAAATTAAAAAATGTATGGAAGACATTGATAATTATTCTGTTGTTCTACAAAAATTGGTAAAATTCTTCAGAGGCCAATATTAAGGCACATATAATCAGCACATTTACCATTGATTTTAATTAAGCTATGGATCTTAGAGTTAATTTTTTAAAAAGTGACTTACAATAATAAAAGCTTCATAAAAGTGCTTTATAAAAGAAATGAACAAGTCATATAAAACTATTATGAGACCTATTAGACAAATATGCCTTATAAATGTTAAACGTTTTCTGCTGTTCTCATTTCCCCCCCCCAGTTCCGGTTGGCGTTAACAATTCTGATGTCAGTGAAGCAAAAATCTCATTTTAATGTTTTATAGCAACACCTGAAAGCTATTCAACAAAGATATTTTCATCTGAAAGTTCCTTCATCTGAGCTGAGTTAGTACTCTGGAGTTTAAGGATTTTTAGGTAAAGAAACAGAATTGAAACTGGGCAATGTACCTTGAGATATTTGTCAGGGATTGTGTCTGAGATGGCATAGAATCTGGAAAGTAATGATCCATAGGCGAGACAGATGGTAGTACGATAGAGGCTCCGTGGACCTTTAAGAACTTCTATCATTATGGCCTGTGGAAAGAATATTTGGTTGTTACTATCTAAAGGAGTTGCAATTACAAAGCAAATGGTTTGCTTATATTTAACATGTAACATTGAAACAAGTACACACGAGATCACAGTCAGAAATTAAAGATCCAAATATAAAGCAATTACCCTGCTTAGCATCTGTAAAATTGTCTATAGTGTTTATATCTTACAATGTATTAGCCCAATATTTTCAATAAGAACTGATCAGGATCACTTTTTCCACACCACAGATGAGTGGCTTGCCTAAAGCCCTGATTTATGAGTTTATGACAAGGCTTCATTTAAACAAAGAGACAAACAAAAGCATAATCCAGCTCAGTCTCTTGAGCCGACACAGATATTACTTCTTAAGTCAGCAAAGTATTTCCAAGATCTGATAATGAGACTTGAAAACAGTAAAAACAATTTCAGGACAAATTCTCTGCTATATCGGCAGCATTTTGAAGATTTCAGGTAAGAACATTCCATTAGATGGGGTCAATGTCCCAGGCAAGCCTGTCAATAATTACAGACTTATACATAGAGGATCACCTTAGTTTATTTGCAGAGAGTATTATCATTTTAGAAAGAAAGAATATGAGTTTCTTTAAAGCGGCAGATTTGAGATATGTTAGAATTGCAGCTCCTACAGTTTCCATTCAGCATAGTCAACAGAATGTGCTAATGCCAATTTAAGAGTAAAGCAGAATAAACTCTAACCATATATTTTCTGTTTTGTATATTGTATATTACTCAGGTTTCCGTATTTCACCTTGCAGTCTGTCTTAGCTTTTACACAAGATAGAATTCATGATTTGGTCTATGATGATGGAAATGCAAATTCTAATCGAGTTATTAGGAAAGTTTGTTTTAGATGAGTTGGTTGACCCAGGAGCCTTATACATGATCCACTGCAAAGACTGGGTAGGGAAGCTGGGAAATATGGTTCAGCAACATCTTCGATGCAACAACTTTGACATCTGCAGAATTTCACTTAGGTTAATGTCCCTCAAGAGTGAATTTAGAATCTAGAAGTTATTTGTAAATCTGTGAGATAGCCAACCTGCGTGCATTGCCATGTTTTAGAGTTCCCTTCAATTATTCTATTCAATCTTCCTCAAACAGAGGATCAGTTGGAAGAGTAGTACTGCTAATAACAACAGTTAACAACTTTAACATTATCATAATAGCAACGACAAAAATGACAGCAGTATTTTACCATAGCTTCTTCAACTACTTCTTCAAATGCATTGGAGTAATGGAAGAAGACAAGCAATATCTGGGCTGCTTCAGTTGTGGTGATCTCTTGTTGAACTATTTTGTGCCTCACATATCTTAGTCCCATTGAAGTCCCCGCAGCAGAGATCAAATCCAAAACAATGGCTCTGTGGAAAAAGGAGAAATCATGCTTAAACTGTGATTATTTGGATTTAAATATCCAATGTTGGCTTTCAATAATAAAATAACTTCCTGTTTTATCTTACCTATACTTTGGCTGGCTATAATAGGGGTCAAAGACTTCAGAATAATTAATTTCTTTTTCTGTGCGCAAAAGGTTGACCAGTTGCAAAAATCTTTTACCATCTTTTGGGATATTGTCATTTGCCAGGGAGCGTAATCCATCCTCAATCTGTTGGATAAAGGTTTTTTTTTTTTGTTAATAAAAGCAAACTCCAAAACATTTTCAGATATTGTTTTGTCACTGAACCAAGAATAGTTACAAAATATGGAAGCAAAAAGCCATTTGCCTTTTAACCTTTAAGCTTACCTCCTTGTTTCTGTTCTTGATTTTTGATAATGGAACAGGAAGTAGTGGATTATCTTTAAAACTATATAAAAGTGAGCCATGTTTCGTCAAATGAGAAGGTATTTGTGGCAAGCGGCTATGGGCTTCAATGAAGTCCAGTTTCTGCCTAAAGAATAAAGATACGGTGAAATGAAGAGAAAACAAATTATGAATGCTGGTTATGGTTTTGCCCTTGATTACCAGCTGGTTTTTGTTTTGATACAAATTAAAACAAAAATCTAAGCACTTTGATATTGGGCTCATCTTTTAATTCAAATAGTGCTTGATCTCCGGTTCATAAAATATCGCTGAAACTTCAAAACTTTGTTATTATGACATAGCAGTTCACACGACATTTTATAATTTTAATGGGTCTATAAATGAACATTCCTCTCTTTTAAAAACTAATTCTAACCCTTAATTAACACAGAGCCAGTTTTGTGTTATTTTATATTTATTCAAAAAAGAAGTAGATGTGGTATGTAATAGGGTGGCTCATTATTATTATCCTTTAGTAATCAAAATCTTTGTACACCAGTCAATACTTTCAACATTTAAAGTTGTTTGAACAAAATATTCTGTATAATATTATAAAGTTTTCAGTCTGATACCAGTGAATGTTAACTTGTCCTCTTTGAATCTGGACAAATGGTGTCAAAATGACTCTTCCCATTTTACTGACAATATTTATTACTGGATAGATAATGATACAATAAATAAACAAAATATTTCATATTTATAGCTAACCATGATGCTTTATGATAATTTGGGATTTAACAAATACAATTCCAGAAACCTAATGGAGTAGATCTTAAAGATTAGGGGTAGGTAACCAGATACTATCATAAAATAAAGACATTCATAACTTTAGAGCAATTATAACAGTTTGTAAGACCTGGCATCCATTATGATAGTTTCTCCAGTTTCTTCTCTGAATGGTGTGAATTGCTGAATTTCTTGAGCAGTGGCGTGTAGGATTATTTTTTCATTCCTTTCCTTCAAATCCTTCATTCTGTAGTTGTATGTACTTGTGCCTTGAAAATTCCTATTTTTCTTTTAAAAATATGAAAATGTCATTAGAAAGCAATTTATGTAATAGAAGTGGTAGAATGACTACTCGTACAATCAAATAAAGTAATTTTGTTTGGATACAGTTAACAATAAGAGTTGACACTGGGCAAGCTACATTTCCTCCAGGACAAGGGAATCTCTGCCTTTTATATGACAAATAAATTGAATTTTTATATTGTCACTTGCTTGAACATGTGAGGAATAGGAAAATGACTTTTATCTGATCTGCTTTTGTGTTATCTGTCATGATGATCAATAGAAACAGTGGTGAACAAGATGAATATGAAAAATCAATAAGCAGGCATGAATGGAATTTTTTTTAAAGAAATAGATTTAGAATATGGTAAAGAAAAAAGGAAATGAAAAAGAAACCCTGCTTGATTAAGATGTGTGGTTATCTTGAATATAATAATCAGTTTACTATTTTTGTACTAAAATTGTTCCAGCTTTTACATGTTTACATAATGATTGATTATGTGTCATCAAATGAGTGTCATTTCTTGGCACCCACAAAAATAGATCCGCTCCAGGATGATCAATCCTAAACTGCCCTTCAAGCCTTCCAATGGGATAAATAGTACAGGTAGTTTTCAACTTACAACTGCTGAAAGTTTCAACCACATTGTATTGTCTTCCATAGCAACAGAATTTTTTAGCTCAGTTGTGATTGTAAGTCATCATCATTGTAGTAACTTGCATTTGCCTAATGTTAAAATTATAGCTTGGAATTGATTTTAATAGAACTCAATTTTAATTTGGAACACTTCTTGTATAGACATGTGGAGTACTTTTGCAGAGCTCAGTGAATTAAATTTGAGACAACTTTCCTGTGCTTTTAAAAATAATTTCATATAGTAGCATGACTGCATTATGTAAAATTAAGTGAACTGAAGTTATAATTTTCAAAGTTTGAACTGTACATGGAGGGTATGGAAATATATTCCCTTTACATTGTATCTGATAACAAGCAATCCATTTATTCAATGGAACATTGAATATTGTAATATATCTTGCAGGTGCAAAGTGGAAATCAAAGGAGAATTGCTAGGACTGTCTTTTGAGTTTAGTGAATCATATAATCATTCCTCTGTAATTTAATACAGACAACATAGTTATCTCAAGACATAGACTTCCAACTTAAGAATTGATGTTTCCCATGGAAACAGCTGCATGAATAACGCTTTCAGGATGCCAATAATGTTCCCTTTCGATTAGAGAAAAGACAGTATCTATATTGATTACTGTCTGGAAACACCTTATGAACGTATTGCATAAAACAAAAAAAATGAAATTATGATCTAAAGTTTTAATGATTAGGTAAGATAGATTATAGAAGAAGAGTCATGATATAACTTTAAAGAAAGAGGTAAATTGTATTTATAACTGCTGTAAGGAATATTGGAAGCGGTTTCTGTATATATTTTTCTTTCTTTTCTATTTTTGTTCTACTTTTTTCTTTTTGCCATTTAGCTTTCTTTTTATGTCTTCCTTTTTATTTTTTCCTTCTTACTCTGTTTTAGTTTATATTAATTCTTACTTTTGTTTTTCAAACTTTCATTAAATTTATATTAAAAAGGGATGCTAGTAATATTTAATTGACATAATTGCTTTCTCTCTCTCTTTTGCAATATGTGACTATATGTTAAAATGGGTCAAACCATATGATGAATTGCAGCAACCAAAATCTAATATAGCGGCAATTATAGAATTGTGTGTAAATAAATAGCAATGAATCTGCTTGCATACTTAAAATGGCTTATCTATTTTACATCTAAGTATTTATAAACAGGTTTAATAGGACAGCTATGCATGTTAGCAATAAGAGAAATAGAATTAGAAATGAATTGTGTAATAGAAAAAATGAGTTTGCAAACGAACCAGAGAAAATGTTTTGTTATGAATTATGAAAATAAAAAGATACTGATATAAAAGGGAATTACTGTATTAACAGATAGTGTGGCCATGTAAAAACATTTCATCAATATTGTTTTAACTTGTATAAAGTAAGTGACATCTCTCTGGTTAAATAGATGAATACCTAGAATTTTGACAAGGGGAATACAAAATAAAATCAAAGGAAAAATGGGTAGCAGAAGGACATATTTGCCAATGGTTTTCTTATTTACAGTTATTAGAAAGGTTTAAGGTAGATAAAATAGTTTATCATTTTGAACATTGTAAGGTTGAGTCTGAAATGGAATTATGCACAAATGATGAATATGTAATTGCTAAAATGTATCAATATCTATTGAAATATAACTTGGAAGAAGAACGAGTGAAAGAATGTATGAAAAAAAATGGGCTAAACATTTTGGTTACAATATACAAAGGGATGGGAAAAGATATGGTTGAAGACTGAAATTTACATTATGTTGTAATCTTAAAGAGGATTTTTATAAAATGATGCATTGTTGGTACTGTATCTGTTACCAGAGAAATCATCTAAAATATATAAACACATTTGAAATTCTTGTTGGAAAGATGAAAAGCAAGAAGGGATATTTTATCATGCTTGATGAACATATAAAAAAGCTATAAAATTCTAGATTCAAATACGTGCACTGATTTGCACCATTTTAAAGATTAATGTACAAGAAGTCTTATTTTGGGACAGATAGACAAACAGTTGGAAAAAATCTTGGAACTTTTTTGTGCATGATAATTACTGCAGAATTATTGGGTGCACAAAGATGGAAAGATTTGGCAATGATTTTTATTTCTTACTTTATATTAATTTGTATTAGTTTTTAATCTTCCTTTTTAAAACTTCGAATAAAATTATAAAAATATATAATGTGTATCTATATCTATAGTATATCTATGATTAATAACAATCATTTACTAATATTGTTTGCCTTCTTCTTTGTATCTCTATATCTTTAACATGTCTTTAACATCTATCTCTCTATCGCACACACATCCATTAATAGTACTGACCTGTCTGCAGAACTCACATGGAGTCACGTGTGCAGCACCAACAACCTGTTTAGCCTCGTTATCACAATTAGTTAAATCCTTGGATTTGGTCACCAAGAATTCATCTGGTTTCTCAGTGTTTTGAAGGAGGTATGTTGTGTCACATCTACCTTCAATGCCATTCTGCAAAATAAATAAATACAATATTAATATAAACAATACATTAAATACAATATCTGAGGGACCATCTCTTGTGGATCACTCCCTCCCCTAAGGAGATACCTCAGGTGCAACCCAGAAGAAGGGCCTTCTCTGTGGTGGCTTCCTCTCTCTGGAGCATCATCCCTGCGGAAATTAGACTGGCCCCCACTTTAACCCTCTTTCAGAAGGTCCTTAAGATGTTGTTCTGCCACGGGTCTGAGGAAACCAGAGTGGAATGGAGCCCATTAAAAATGCCTGGTATGAATGTGTGTTGTCACCAGGGTGTGGGGGGTTATTTTTTTATTATTTTTATCTTGCTACTTTTATTTTCATTTCTTTTATATTGTGCTTTTATGCCTTGTAAGCCACCTTTAGCCATGTGCAAGTAGGCAGCAATATAAATTTTCTAAATTAAAAAATAAATATAAAGAAAAGGTCCCTATGAAAAGGTCCCTATTCACTTGGGGAATTGCGGTGTCCTTTCTAATTCCTAATGCTTTTGATCAAATCCTCCTCCTCCTCTTCTATCATGTCAAACCTTAGTAAAGACCTGGCATGTTCTGGTGGGAAGTTCTTTATCCATTTGCAATTAGGCTTTATATAAAGAATAATTTGGAATTTTTAAATAAAAAACATGCCCAAATAATCTGATCAATGAGTTTAACTTCAGAAGCAAAACATTTCAAGGCTAGAACTGCCATATTATCCCTAAAAATCCTATTATACCTAATCTACAATTCACACATTCCTATGTTAGAAGCCTTGGAACTGTAGATGAGCAGACCGGCCATCAAAGCAGCAATAATTAGCTCACTTGCTAAAGAAATGAGATCTTCCTTTCTTATATTAGCAGAGTTAACTCAGCTCTCTAACATTATATCAATTTATTTTTGGTATTCATCAAAAGTGAAACCTCAGTAAGAACCTAGAATTTCTACTAAGTTTAAATTTGTTTTTCTCTCCCTCAAGGTGTTTTCAACCTAGACATTTTCATGTGCTTTATACTTGCCATTAGCTTAATGAACTGCTATTCACTGTTTCACATTGTAGCAGTACCTTCACATAATTAGCCCGATATGAAATGAAAGAGGAAGAATTTACATGGCAAGGCTGTTATTAAAAAAAAACAACAAAAACCTATTGTGACCTTCCATGACCCTTTTTTTTTCTTTTTCTCCCCTTCCTAAAAACAAAAGGTCTGTGGATGAATTCTTATAAGCAGGAATGCCACAAAGCAATATGAAATTTAATGTGGGGAAAAGCAAGGTTTTACACTTAGGCAAGAAAAACCAAAGGTACAAGTACAGATTAGGTTAAAACCTGGCTCAAAAACGGTAACTGTGAGATGGATCTTGGAATCCTAGTGGATGATAACTTAAACATGAGTCAGCACTGTGCTGCAACAGCCAAAAAAGCTAATACAATCCTTGATTGCATAAACAGAGGCATAGAATCAAAAACATGTGAAGTATTAGTACCGCTTTATAAAACCTTAGTAAGACCACACCTGGAATACTGCATCCAGTTTTGTTCATCACATTACAAAAAAGATATTGAGCCTTTGGGGAAAAGTGCAGAGAAGTGCAACTAACATGATTAAGGGCTGGGAGACTAAAACATAGGAAGAAACATTGCAGGAATTGGGTATAGCCAGTATAAAGAGAAGAAAGACAAGGGGTGACATGATAGCAGTATTCCAGTACTCGAGGAGCTGCTACAAAGCAGGGGGGGGGAAAACTTATTTTTCAAAGCACCAAAAGGCAAGACAAGAGACAGCAGATGGAAACTAATCAAGGAGAGAAACAAGTTGAAATTACAGAGAAACTTCCTAACAGGGAGAACAATTAACCAGTGGAACAGCTTGCCTTCAGAAGTTGTAGGGGCCTCATCACTCGAGGTTTTTAAGAAGAGACTGGACAGCCACTTGTCTGAAATGGTATAGGGTCTTCTGCTTGGTCAAGGGGTTGGACTAGAAGACCTCCAAGGTCCCTTCCAGCTTTATTCTGATTCTTGGCAATCAGTATAATAGACTTTTTTGAGCACTATTTTATTTGTTTATTAGATACTGTACATGGAATGATATGCTAGATAAGTTTGATACTGTAGACTATAGCCACCAATACAAACAATGACCCTGATTTCAACTGATTTCGACTGATTTAACCAGAGGAAGGTATGAGCTAAAAAAATAGCATGGATAGTAAGTAAACAATTTAGACAATTCAGAGATCAAATATGGCCAGGAGCCAGTGGGTGCCAAGTAAATTCCCAAGGTACAATATTCATATATTCAGATATAGTTGCTTTCTAATTTAAATTAGTTATATTCTGAATTTTCTACAAAAATAATTTTAACTATTTTACCAAATCAGTATCCAGTTGAGATATTTAATTTACATGCATAAATAAAACTATTTTAGCATTTTATAGAAACAAATTATAATTTCGCAGATTCATTTTGTGGAAGTTGAAGAAGAATTGCTTACTTTTCTTTTTTGCTCTACCAGCAAGCTACTTCAAATGTGTATGTATGTATGTCTACAAACAGTATGTCTGTCTCTAACGCACATACACAAACACACACACACACACACACACACACACACACACAGAGTAGGATCACAGTTCAATACAGAGGCAGTCATTCAAAGTAACAACCTTGCTTGAAAATTCCATTGAACTTAATAATCCTCTATTTCTATCCATGCCTTAGATAGGCATAAGGTTGCACTGCTAAAAGTTCTGAAAATTGAATAGATATATTATGCTCTGGGCTGTGCTCTGAATATTGGTTTTCAAAACTTTTCAGGATGTAGAACTTATACACTTCTGGAATCTTCAATCAAGAAGCAAAATTGTAGTGATACAAAATGGGCTGTTCTTAAGTGAGTCTTGTTAGGCATTTAGCCTGTAGTTTCTCATGGACCCAGTCAACTGTTTGCAGAACTCTAGAGCAGAAAAACCTTGCTCTATATATATATGATTTGAAGGTGCAATTTGGAAATTCTTGCTGATGGTAATATCTGTTCTGTTTCAGGAAAAGAGGCATTGAGAGGAAGCAATGAGTTCCAACAGTCTCCTTTATTGCAACACCAACAGAACAGGTTTTAAAATGGTGTGGCCCACCTTTTATAGCCTCCCTGCACAATACCTTGCTGGCCAATCATTGCAAAGGCTGGAAGCAGCCTTTCTTGTCCTGGGGATCCACATGGTCTGCCCGGGGCAATCGCTGCAGACTGTGCCTGCCGTCCCAGGACATAACACCCCTCCCCCCTTGGCTAAAATAATAAGGCATACTTATTATTTTAAATACTCCAACACTCCATTACACTGCTTACGTTGCATCTATATATACACAACACTACAGTCTTGCTATCGCCATGCTCTCCACTCCCCTTGAGTTGCATTACTTAACCCAGACTACCAGGCCTGCCCATGAACTGACAAGGACCATACATAGTCTTGTAAGTATTTAGGAGGACCTCTGGCCCGCCCTGATCTTCTCATGGTCAGTGTGTGTGCCGGGCCTGCCAGCTTGCCTGCCAGGCTAGGCAGACCAGGACTTTGTTTCCCCAAAGACCCAGGGGACCCACCCAGCTGCTGACTGGCTGGATCTGCTAAATCCAAGCCAGGGTTCCTTGGGGAGGTGGCATTCCCCAAGTCCAGTGGTGGGGTGGAATTCCCCAAGTCGCCAATGGACTCCTCTTGGGAGCACTGTCCCTTGAGCCCCAGACCAGCAGCTGGAGTGGCCTATGTGCCAGAGGCCGGAGTTGCCTCCATGGCGACCCCCCTTTCTGCGGACTCCCTGTTTGGAGCAATAGCTGAAGCCTGGGATGTTGGAGAGACCATGGTCCACAATCGTAATTGTGGTCCTCCTCCCCCCCGAGAGCAGAGCTAGGAGCGGAAGAGTTGCTGGGAAGCCTCCAGCGCAGTTGGTCAATGTGATGTCGGATCACACAACCATTGTCCAAGGCCACTTCATATGACAGTGGCCCAGAGACCTTGCATACCACTGCTGTGACCCAGACTATGTGGTCCATAGTTCCTTGCCCAGACCAGATCTCCCACTTGTAGTCTCCTAGGTGCCCGCAGCTGTGACACCTGGGTGCAATCTGATGAGGCAGTGACCCCAGTGGAGTTCAGCTGGACTCTTTCCAGTAGCTGTGCAAGGTGTGGTGCGGTGGCAAAGAAGAAAGTCCGCTAACCTGTGATGCAGGTCCCATGATGATCCTCTTTAAGGCATCCTTGGTTGTGCGCACCATTCATTCAGCCTGGACTTTGGAAGCTGGATGGAACGGTGCAGATTTGCATGCCGGATCATGTTGGCCTGGAGGAATGCCTTGAACTCAAACGACGTGAATTGGGGCCCGTTGTCGGAGACAAGGACATCTGGAAGTCCATGTGCGGCGAAGATCCCTCTCAGCACCTGGATGGTCCTAGCAGTGGTAGTGGAGGAGATAGGCATGACCTCTAGCCACTTGGAATGGCTGTCCATGAGAATTAAGAAGAATTGCCCTTGAAAGTTCGTGAGGTGTAAGTCTCCTCCCACCTATGAACTGGGGCCTGGGGCATCTCCGGCCTTGACTGTTGACAAACAGTGCACCTGTGGACCTGGGCCTAGACATCTTTGTCGAGCCCAGGCTACCAAAGATGGCTGCACGCTAACGCCTTCATCTGGACTATTCCCAGATGTCCCTCATGCAGAGACTGCAGGACTCTAGTCCTCAATGAGATTGGGATTACTATCCGGCTACCCCATAGGACACACCCCTTGAAGGTAGAAATCTCATGCTTCCTCTGCCAGAAGCTCTGGAATTCTGAGCCTGGACATGTGTCAGGCCATCCAGACAATGCCCAAGTCAGCACGCGTGTTAGCGTGTGATCGGTGGCTGTTTCTGCAGCCACATCCCTAGCACTGAGGGGAGATTTAGATAATTTATGTGATTGGCAGGTGCTGGATCTACTTCTATCTGCTGTAATGGCAACCTGCTGAGACCATCTGCATGACCCGGATGGCTTGTGAACCAGTGTATGGTCATATGCAGACAGGAAAATAGATCATCTCAGCATTCGTGGGGATATTATGTGTGGGGTTTGGTTGTTCGTTGTGAACAATCCCAGCAGTGGCTTATGGTCTGTAAAGACCGTGAAGTGGCAGCCATATACAAAGTCATGGAACTTCTTTATGCCAGTCACTATGGCTAAAGCTTCCTTATCTATCTATGCATAATTGCGTTCAGATGATGATAGGGTTCTAGAGTAGTATGCTATTGGGACTTGTGTTCCATCAGCCTTCAAGTGACTTAACACAGCCCCAATCTCATAAGGGGATGCATCACAGGCGATGCACACTGGCAAGTTCTCATTGAAGTGTGCGAGGACCGCATTTGAAGAGAGCAAGGCCTTGACCTCTTTGAAGCTCTTTTCATGTGCTTGTGTCCACTGCCACAGGGACTGTTTGTCCAAGAGCTGGTGTAATGGCTCAGCCACTGCAGCCTTGTGAGGAAGGAATGTGTGGTAAAAATTTAGCAGTCCTAGAAAGGCCTGAAGTTCACCCTTGGATTTGGGACTTGGGGCCTGCTGAATTGCCTGCAGCTTGGATTCAGCAGGGTGGATGCCCTGAGCATCAATGCAAAATCCTAGAAACTCCATGGAGGTAACCCCGATCTTGCACTTGTCTTGCTTAAGCTTCAGTCCCGCTTGGTGGAAACGTAGCAAAACAGCTCTCAGCCTTTCGGCTAAATTGTCAGCTGAGTCCCCAGTGATGAGGACATCATCAAAGTACGGGCAAACACCAGGGATATTTCAGAGTGTTCACTCCATTACACTCTGGAAGATGCCAGGGGCCATGTTTACTTCAAATTGCAATCTTTTTACCTTGAATGCTGCCCTGTGAGTCACTATAGTTTGGGCCTTGGCTGTTTCCTCATCAGCTGGCAATTGTTGATAGGCCTGAGCCATGTCAAGCTTAGCAAAGATCTGGCCCCCCTTGAGGGAGGCTAGAATGTGACTGACCACTGGTACTGGGTACGCATGCTGCTGCAGCACTTTGTTAAGCATGTACTTGTAGTCCGCACATATTTGGACTTCACCATTGGCCTTCAGTGGCATAACTATGGGCGTTTCCCATGGACTATTGTCCACAGGCTCTAAGATACCCTGCTGAATCAATTTATCCAGCTCTGCATCTATTTTTCCCTTTAAGCGTGGCTTGATTCTAATGGGGCTATGGCTGGGTCTAGCCTCAGAGAAATAGGAGGGCCTTTGTAGGAGCCAAGTTCTGGACTAAACACATCTGCAAACTCCTTGCAGACCCTAGCCAGGCCTGTTGTTTGCACGCTGTGTATTCCAGTCACCTGAATTCCCAGGGCCTCAAACCAGTCGAGTCCAATGAGATTCGTACAGTCTCCCCCAACCACAACTACATCCAGTAGCCCCTCAAAATTCCTAAGCTGCACCTTGAGTGTGGTCTCGCCCCTCACATTGACTTTGGAATTTTGGAAATCTGTGAGGATGAGGTTTGATGGCCTGAGTTTCACTCGTAGGCCACTTCTGCTGCAGACCTTGTTAAAGGTGTCTAGGGAGATGATTGATAGAGCAGACCCAGTGTCCAGCTCCATCAACAAGGGGACCCCTTGCAACTTCACATCGATGTGAAGCTTCTTCCTAAATGGCCTGTGGACCCCCATTCTAAAAACGCTCCTATGTGACGCGCAGAAGCCCACCCTGTTCTGGCTGGGGACCCTGGTACCTTTCTGAGGCAATTCTTCTGGGTAACGTTCCTTCTGGCGACTTAAACAGATGGAGGCAATATGACCTTGCCTCCCACAGGCCCTGCAGATGGCGGAGCGAAAACGGCAGTCTGGGTGGCAATGGCGGCCTCCACACCTGATGCACCAAGGGAATGATGCTGGCTGGGCCTTCCCTACGTGAGGCCTTCTCCCTGGAGTCTGATGCAGCTGGTCCACTTCCAATTCTGGATCCTGTTCAGATTCTTCATGAACAACATCTTGATGGATGGTGGCTGGAACTTGAGGGGGCATGGAGAGCCGCAAGGCCTTCACAGCTCCGCCTGCTGCTTCTTCGGCTGAAACTTCCCTCAGGGTATCTTGGAACATGAGGCCTTCCTTCGCGAAGAGCTTCTGCTGCAACTCCTGGCTTCGCAGGCCACAGACCAGCCAATCCCTCAGTCTCTCCTCCAAGTCTTTGAATTCGCAGGGCCTAGCTGCTTGTTGCAAGGCCACAACAAACTCTGCTGCAGACTCACCAGGCCTCTGGTCCCTCTGCTTGAACACGTGTCATCAGGCAATCACTGAGAGCTTGGGTTCAAAATGCTCTTGAAGCATCCTCTTCAATTCTGTGTGAGTGATTGATTCCAGTGGTGCTGGGGTGACCAGATTCTCCGCAATCTCGAAGGTCTCTTGCTCACACACACACACAGCAGCATGGCAGCTTTGAGGTCATCTTCATGAATTTGATTCACCCGGAGGTAGTTCTCCACCCGGGCGACGTACAAGCTCCAGCGTTCTGGGTGAGCTGTGTCAAATTCTGAAAGCCGGCCTATCTTTGCCATCATTTCAGCCCAGGAACTTCGTCCACGCCTCTTGCTGCAAGGATTGAGAAGGGGCCCCCTTTTCTGAGCTCACCTCCAGCGTCTCAGTGCTAGCAGGCTAAGTCAATCTCCAGGAGCCACACGTCTCTGAGCTGCAAGCCCCCCTGTGATGAGTCAGCTTGACTTCTTAATCTGTTTGCCTTGCAGGCATCCCATCTTCATCACCAATGTTCTGTTTCAGGTAAAGAGGCATTGAGACAAAGCAAAGAGTTCCAACAGTCTCCTTTATTGCAACACCAACAGAACAGGTTTTAAAATTGTGCAGCCCCCTTTTATAGCCCCCTGCACAATACCTTGCTGGCCAATCATTGCAAAGGCTGGAAGCAGCCTTTCTTGTCCCGGGGATCCACATGGTCTGCCCGGGCCAATCGCTGCAGCCTGTGCCTGCCGGACCAGGACATAACAATATCAATGACTACACAATAACTGCTGTAGATCTTCAGTGTGGGGCAATCACTTCTATCCAAACACAGTGAACCTAAAGTTGGTTGCAGATAAAATCATCATTATTATTATTATTATTATTATTATTTATTCGATTTCTATGCCGCCCTATTCCGAAGAACTCATACTACTGAGACATCATGCTCATCTTCAAAATTCTTCCCTGGCCCCAGTAATGTTGCTAACAACCCCAACTGTGTTATTGGACAAAAGAGAAAGCAGAAGGTCATAATGCCATATCACAAATAAAATTGGAATTATGATTTACCTCTTTTAAATTATAAGTTTTCTGGTCATTCTTGATGGTATTTTCATATAAATTCAAAATTCCTTTGCAGATATTTAAAGCAAATTCTGAGATGTGTTCTGGAACCATTATGTCATTGACATGACCATTTCTGTATTGAAATGTAAGAATTAAATTCTTCAAGTGTTCCTGAAAAACTGCAGTTAATTTGGGTGATGAAACAAACTTGCTCCAGGGGTAAATGCCATTGTAATCCAGTCCTTCAAAACAATCAACCTGTCACACAAAGAGATTAAGAAAACATACATAGTAAAATTTTATTCTTCCTAAATCTCCCATCTGAATTTAAAAGGCCTTTAAAGAAAAGAAACCATAAATTATTTTCTATGTGAGTATTAAAAATAAAGTGATGTAACACTACTTTAGCATTAAAATCTTAGCATTTAAAGTAATATAAAGTGGTAAAGAAGTTGTGTAAGTGAGGAATCCATTTTTCCAAGATAGAGATAAATCTTATGTCAAGGTAGATCATATGTTTCCAAGGTTCTCAGAAGAATGAGCTGTTAATTTACAATAGCAAGAGAAAAGAATTTGAAGTTTAAATCCTGGAGCATAGGAAGGCAGGAGACAAGGCTCCTATGTAGACAGGGCTAAATTTGCAAAAGAGAGTCAGTTTGGTCTGGTAGTTAAAATTTCAGATTAGGAGACTGTGACTTCTAGTTCTGCCATATATGTGAAGCCAGCTGGATCACCTTGGGCCAGTCACTTTCTCTCTGCCCTAGGAAGCAGGCAATGGCAAACCACTTCTGAAAAACCTTGCCAAGAAAACTGTAGAGACTTATCTAGGCAGTTTACCAGGAATCAACAATAACTCAGAAGCATAAAAAAAAGAGAAAGGTTGTTAAGTAAAGCCTTAGTAATAAATTTCATCCTGCAAATAACAAAATAGTCTCATGAATTTAAATATTTTTGTTTGTCCCAAATGAAAATCATTTAATGAAGTAACTTAGAGCTAACATTTTGGAAAAATAAATAAATAAGTAAATCCAGCAAAAATAACACGAAAATAGCACAAACTCACTTTCAAAGTGGATTTTTTTCCCCCTTACCTTTAGAAACTTCCGGTCTTGAACAACATTTCCAATTTCTGCTTTGCACTTAACTTTTAGTCCAGCACTTGAAAAGCCATCTTCAGACATTCTGTTCTGAACTTCAAATTCATAATCATACAATAAAACTTTATCAGGAGTTAAGACACTTTCTGTGGAAATTCAAACACATGTTAAGGTAATGTGTGGAAAATATATTGCTACACATCTATAGACTCATAAATTGGCTTTTAAAAATCTATATAATTAAATAATGCTACTTACGATCAATTTTTTGTTGGCAACCTGGAAGATAAAAATAGAAGAAAAAATGCTGTGAGAAAAAAATATTTTCCATCGTTTAAAATACAGAGGTAAAAGAAATATAAAGAGTTGGAAGGATTTTGGGTTACTGTTGTTATAGTCATACAGAACTTTTAATGTTTCCATTAATGTGTAAAAATGTTTCTCTTATTTGTTCTGATGAAAATGGACAAGTCTTTAAGGTTCAATTTTTGAAAGATTATAAATTAAAATGCTTACTTACCCACAAGGGTCAATGCCAGTGTTAAAATTACACCTTTCATTATGGGAAAGGAAGGTCAACAAGAAACTGCAAGTACCTGTTTTATAGAGAAACCTATTTAGTCACATGACCATCCTGGAAAAGTTTTTTGGATGAGTAAGCACATGTTTAGTTCGGTATTGATTGGCCAAACAAGAAATATTTCTTGATAAGACATACTAATATTACACAATCATGCAATGGCTTTAGCCAAATCAATGTTTAAATATTCAGTAATTCTAGTAGCTAAATGCTAATGCAAATCTTTAAGAGTTCTTCTGTAACAAACATTGGATTACAATGCTCTTAAAATGGCCATTTTAGAGTAAAATACAGAGAGCAATGCTATAATACAAATACAAAGAATGAAAGAAATCCTAGCAGTTTTAAAAAAACTCTTATTCTGAATCCCCTATTGGGGACCCAACAAAAAACTGCCTTTCCTTTATTATTATATTATTCCATTTAGTTGGAGTTGTGTCACCTAGCTTCAAGAAAAAAAAGAAAGTTATTTTGGGGTTCTTGATAGTCTTTGAGCTTGACTTCTTCCAAGCACTGTTTCTTGCTTATATGGGTGTTATATGATATGTGTAGGAAGAAGAATTACACTTATAGTGTCTTTTAAGTAGGTAAACTGTAGATATTTTAGACCAAGCCAGACCCAAATGTGCTATAAAATTCCTTACAGGCTTGGCATTCTGACCAATCAGTCATAACAAAAACATAGAGGTAAAGTCGATCTACAAACCATTTTTTAAAAAAATGAAGCAACTATAGGCAAGAAAAGGGGCAAACGGCCCTAAGCATATTTTCTTTTATCATCATATTCTCTTAATCAGCAGCCAGATTGGTGTTTTCTGAGTTTGGTTGTTTGCTTGCAGAAGTTTCATTACCCAATGAGGTAATCTCATCAGTGACCTGATTAGGTCACTGATCATCAATGATGATTCATCAGGGCAACAGTATCAGGGCACTGATGATCTTACCTCATTAATTAATGAGTAATGTCTGCAAGCAAACAACCAAGCTCAGAGAGCACCAAAGACTCAGACAATTCAGTTATGAGCTACAGATATTCTCAATAATCCATTCAAGACTGGTAGGACAAGCTGACATAGGTGAATACCCAGCAAAGCCATCTCCCCCATAAACTGATAATAGTACCTGCCTGGAAATGAAATGTCTGCAGGAAGAAAAGCACGTCCACAGAATTGACATTGACTCGTTGGCACAGAATTAATCATTTGTAAAGCATTCCAAGCCTTCAAAAGTAGGGCAGTATGTAAATACTTTTATCTATTGATACTTAGCATTAGAATGCGATGCATTAGAATAGAATAGAATAGAACAGAATAGAATAGAATAGAATAGAATAGAATAGAATAGAATAGAATAGAATAGAATAGAATAGAATAGAATAGAACTGGAAGGGACCTTGGAGGTCTTCTAGTCTAGCCCACTGTTCAAGCAGGAGAATCTATACCATCTCAGACAAGTGACTGTCCAGTCTCTTCTTAAAAACCTCCAGTGATGGAGTGCCCACAATTTCTGAAGGCAAGCTATTCCCACTGGTTAATAATAATAATAATAATAATAATAATAATAATAATAATAATAATAATAATAATAATAATAATAATAATAATGTTGGAAGGGACCTTGGAGGTCATCAAGTCCTCACTGTTAGGAAGTTTCTCCTTAATACCAGGTTGCTTATTTTTTTGATCAGTTTCCAACCCTTGTTTCTTGTTTTCAACCATTAAGCTGAGAAAAGGCTGAAAAAGAGGCAAAAGTTTGAATAATGAAAAAGAGCTGTCATTTCTTTCCCTTATTGGACCATTAACTAATATTTATAGTAGCTTCTACCTTGGTGGATCATAAAGTTTCCACACTAACATGACCTGCTGAATGTTGGAAAATGTCAGCCCAACTCAATCCTTCTGATGGCTGAGCTGTGGCCACCATAATATTGATGGGATTCAAATGCCTAAGCTTGGAGTCTTCTCCGTGTCTCATTTGGATTATACCTGAGGTTTGAAATAGAATTTACCTGTTCACTCTACATTATTCCCATTGATGATTCAGTGCTGAGAATGTTCTCTTATGCTTGAGTGGCAGAACTGTGAGGATTTCCAGGATGGCTTATTCAGCCCAGGCTCTCTTTCTCTTTTGTGATTCCTCCTTTTAAGTACAGGTAGTCCTTGATTTATGACAACCATTGAGCCCAAAATTGTTAGGTGAGTTGTTTGTTAAGTGAGTTTTGCCCTATTTTACGACCTGTCTTGCCTCAGTGGTTAAGGCAGGGGTAGGCAACCTTGGCTCTTTTATGACTCGTGGACTTCAACTCTCAGAATTCCTGAGCCAGCATGGCTGGCTCAGGAATTCTGGGAGTTGAAGTCCACGAGTCATAAAAGAGCCAAGGTTGCCTACCCCTGGGTTAAGGGAATCACTGCAGCTGATAAGCTAGTAACCTGGTTGTTAAGTGAATCTGGCTTCCCCGTTGACTTTGCTTGTCAGAAGGTTGCAAAAGGTGATCACATGATCTTGGGACACAGCAATGGTCATAAATAGGAACTAGTTTGCCAAGCATTTGAATTTTGATTACATGATCATGGAGAATAACGGGCATGTCACTTTTTTCAGTGCCATTGTAACTTTCAACAGTCACTAAATGAACTGTTGTAAGTGAAGGACTTCCTGTATTCCAGACTTAATTCTCTTCTATTACAGGAACTTGAGTTTTCCACCTCTTGTTTTCCAAATCTATAGAAAAGGTCCACAGAAGTGTCCAAGTCCATTGTGTGAATTATGTGTACATAGATGTCGATAATGATACATGTATACTAATCTCTGACTAATTGGCAATGTTGATGCTTCCAAGAACATGCTTTGAGCTTGTCTTTTTTTATAACTTTTGTGGGTGTGAGGGGTTTTTTTGGTGGGTGAGTGGGGTTTTCTGTTTGCATGGTTTTTTTCTTGCCACTTGGCATAACCAGACCTAACTTCTATTTGTTTGTTTGTTTGTTTGTTCGTTTGTTTGTTCGTTCATTCATTCATTCATTCATTTTGATTGATTTGATTTCATTTGATTTATATGCTGCCCATCTCATCTAGAACAAGTGTTTCTTTGCTGATCCTATCTCTGATTCCAGCATCATAACACACAAGCTTCCCCCCCCACCAGAAAAGAGTTCTGTAGTGGTGTTATATATTTTATTTAAAAATGGCTGGAAGCAAAAAAGAAGCTTATCAATTCATAAAAGGCAAAACTGAACGTGGAACTTCCGTATGCTGATGGTTGAGAGATAGCTTTGAATTAATTTGCACAAATACTATATGTTATATAAAATTGCAACCCATAAAGGGCAGAGTGAGAGAAAATTACCGCCTTCAAATGCTTAGTGGACTTTAGTGTAATTGGAGTGGATACTTTGAATTTGCAGGATCTTTTCTGTATAAATGAAACATGGAAATTAACTTTTGGAGAATGATTGTTTGTATTTGTATTGTCTCTCTCTAACACATTCTTTCTGGGTAATAGGAAGCACCTGATCTATTGTTGGGGTGTTGCTGATAAACTCAATCTTTTTTTTATATTCCTATTGTTAAATTATTGTACAATGAGACCATTTTCATACTGAGATATATTGTCTTATTGTAAAGCATGGTTTAGTGAAACAGTTCCAACAAATAACAATATCTTCATAAAGTACAAATAATAATCCTGTTCTTAAGAAGAGTTAAGGATTAGATTTTAAAAAAACATATGTTGTCACTAGACCTTAGAAAAGTTTAATACCAATCCTTTAGTGGCAGAGAAATACTTTTACAATTCTGAGGATAAATTCTAGGTGATGGTTAGATTTCTTTAATTGTATTCATAAAGTTTGTATTTTTTACCACACTAGACACTTGAGAATAAGAAATCTGATCTGTTGGATTTAAAGAGTGAATGATAGCTGGATATGCAATTTATATTCAAGAAAATGAATTCATTTATAGAAACTAATGAATATATACATGAATCAAGCTAAAGTGCGATTTTTTCTATTATAATATGGTTATTTCTATGCTATGCTTTTATGACATATCATACTAAGGATAATTTATAAGAACATTGGGAGGGCTTCATATTTAAAGTTGATTCACTAATAATTACAAGCTGACAAAAATTTTAAAAATGAGGATGGTACACATTTTAAATAATCCTTGATACAGAATAAGACCTACAAAAATAATAATGCAGCATATTCTAAACAGTAATACTAAAAAAATCTGCTGGAACTCTGAAACAGTAATATTGCTAACTTAAGTAAAGATATTATAGTAACTAAAGATACTATATGTTAGTTGTGCTTTGATGTCAACCCTATAAGTTTAACCAGACTAAGAAATCAATGCCGCTAGGCCAGGACTACTCTTATTGTAACAGTTATAATAACAGAAACTTGCAAGTCTGAATGTACTTGCAATGATTGGGTTCAGCCATTAAAGCAAACCATGATTTATTTAAACATGGAGACTAAAGCATATAAGGAATGGCTGCTGGAATTGGGTATGTCTAGTTTAATGAAGAGAAGGACGAGGAGAAAGTAGATGACCTCCAAGGTCCCTTCCAACATTGTTGTTGTTGTTGTTGTTATTATTATTATTATTACTATTTTCATAAACTATGATTGGCTAGATTGACATGCAAGCTATGTTGCAAAGATGGAAGAGCCATTGTTTAACGAAAAGCTAGAACAATTATGGTGAGAATATCCTGTAAGTAGAAAAGAACTGTAATCATAAATCTGTTATTTCACCTTTTAAAACTGAAAAATTAATATGTTCCATCTGAAATAATCAGATAGTCTTTTAACCAGAATGCTTGTCAGATTGAATTTAACATGCACAATTCCGATTATCTTCCATTAATTATTCCAACAATAATTATTTCTGCTTCCATTTTTTTCTAATTTCTGATTGAATTCTAATGGAATTAGAGTATCTCCATATAATCAATTACCTGTTCCTTTTCTATTGAACTGTTACATCTTCCATTAAGAACTTTGAAAAGTCTGTTCAAGAAAAAAGCTTTAATCACATATTTACTGGAAGTTGCTTTTAGCTTGATGTTCTAGTCCCTACAGGCAGAATTACTGTCAGCAGCAAATAACATTTGTGCTTACCAGCATTTTTGTTGCAGAGACTTTTAACTTTACACATTATCTGTTTTTATATTTGTTAACGTATGCCCAGTATGATTGTTTTGCCTAAAGGCACCGTATGATAAATAAACTTAGAGCATTAAAGTGAAGAACAGATAAGAACCAAACAATTATATGCATGCTTTTTCAGCCCCCAAGGAAATGTTAATACATAACCTCAAATAATAAATGGATTATATATGATTTTGGTGAGTTCAGTAAATAATCATCGAAAGCTCTGAGATTCAAGCTTTCTGTCTTTTTCAGAACCACTGTTATTTTTGTTAGTTTTGTAACAAGAATTGGAAGTGGCACAAGTAAATAAAAGTTGATATGATTTCCTTTAACAAATGCCCCTTTTCACTGAGATACATTCCCTCCCCCCAAAAAAAACTTTTAAAAAGTATTCTGTTCAATTATTAACAAATGGGTGCAACTCAAACATGACCTGGGACAGAGCTTGCCCCAAATCAAATCTGAATCAGGCTTTTCCTAACCAAATTTTGAATCCTTCTTCAAGTCGTTTTTTCCCCTTCTTCCAATGAGTTTAGCAGGCCTACACACTGACTCAAAGATGGCAAATATTCTTCCTTTCTTCTAAAAAGAGGCTGGGATTATAAATCTCAGCAGCGGGAATGGTACATTAGGTGCAGCTTCCTCTGTCAATGAAGGCAGTTTACATTGGGGTCATCTCCTTGCAGAAGAGAAGCTTCTGCTAAACAGCTGAAATATCCATTGTTTCCATCACCAACCTTATATGCTTCTGGTAAGTTTGGTGAGATCTTGTTGGAGCAGAGGAAAATGAGGACAATAAAAAAGGACAAAAAAAGAACAATAGTAGGCTTTTCTGTTAATGTTCTGTTGTGAGATAGTATATAACATCTTCATCCAAAGGATCGTGGTCTTTAGGGCATGATCTCAGGAAAGTCACTGACATAAGATAGAAATATCCCAATTTCAGCCATAACACACACGTGTGAAATGATGAAAAACTGCTGATGATGGAAACATTAGGTTTTCTTCAGGAATATGCCAAGAATAATTGCCCCAGTCCTGCAAGATAAATTTAAATCACTTCAGGTTCTCCAAACCAATATTAAACAGAATATTATATTTCTCCCTCGATTTTAGTGAAATGGAGGAAAAAACCCATAGGGTTAATAAACTTCAGTCTTTATCATGTGTAAGTTGGCACTGATATGGAAAGAGTGGATTCTCCACTGTTTTATTCATGGGACCTATTGCCAACCCTAATATGAATCTTTCTCCTTATTTATGCTCTCTTAACTGAATATTTACCTAATGAGAAGGAAGGACTTACTGGAGAAGGGCCTAATGCTGGGAAAGATTGAGGGCAATAGAAGAAAGGGATGACAGATAATGAGGTGGCTGGATGGAGTCACTGAAACAGTAGGTGTGAACTTAAATGAACTCCAAAAGATGGTAGAGGACAGGAAGACTTGGAGGAACATTGTCCATGAGGTTGCGATGGGTCGGACATGACTGCGCAATTAGCAACAACAGCAACTGAATATTGATTGCCATAGTTTCATCAATAAAATCTCCTTTAAGTCAACCTCATTTTTTGATTTCAGGGACACACTAAAAGTAATTTTCTTATCAACAGTGCTGAGGCAATTTTCTATCTTCTAAGATGTGGGATGTTCTTTGGTAGTCTCATACATGGTCTCCTACATAGCTTTCAGCAACAGACATGACCAGGTACTGCCTCCATGTTTTATTTTACTTTGCAAGCATTTTCTTTCTAGAAGGTCAAACACCAAAGTGATTCTACTCGACAGGTTAAATGTTCCTTTTAAATTTACTTACAGATAAGATAGACTGTAAATAAACTTTTGATCAGGTCACAGTGACTCAGTTGTTAAGAGAACCAGGTTATAATATCAAGAGAGAAACAAATATATCTCTGCCAATATAAATAATGATCACACTACTTGCAGGCAACAAATCAGAGAAGACGATCAATGTAGATTATAAGAAAACAACCTGAACATTATGCACCTTTTCATGGGTGTGATATGTATCACCAGGCTTATTGAAAAACAGTTAAAAGTTTAGTACACTGCAGTAATAAGTGTAGGACTCAGAGTGTTATAACTTGTGACGGCATGTACACCTGCATAAATAGGGGGCAGAATTTTGGCAATTCAAAGCTTTCCCAGAGAAAGGCCCAGATTAAGAGACTGTACAATCCTGAGCTGGAAGGTTTCAGGTAGTCACAGCCTAGAATTGCTCAGAATATATGTGGTAGGTTAGAAGGTTACAACTTCAGTTTGGAAAGATTCTGTCCATTAGATGCAAGCAAATAAAAGATTGAACTGTATTGAATATCGCTGTGTCGTCTCTGGGCTTGGAACCAACATAGTTTCATATAATGGGATTTTATTAATGGCTGTCTCTCAGTGGCTAATCCATGTTAATTATAATATATGCTAGGGGGGAGCTTCTGAACATCATCATTATTACTTTGTTTCTTAATTCTCATTGTGTTACAACCAGGATCACACACACTTTTCCAAATAATTCCAGATATTACTTGTAAAAGTAGATCTTTAATAATTTAATAAATGCTAGGGTGGGTGGGTGTTGTTTTCTTCCTGTATTCCCTAACCCAGCAACCAACTAGTGCAGAAAAAAAATCATAAAATGAGTTTTTCCAGGATTTCCTACATTATCCCCCAAATCCTATACTGAGAATTTTCCAGAGGAAGTTTTTTTTCTCCTACCACTTGATTGAGCTCTCTCTCAATCTTTTACTTTTCTTCTGTTTTAGACAGGAGAAATGTAGGGTGAATTAACAATTATTCTCCTGCTTTCATTTCAGTTTATAAAGGAGAATATTGGAAAATTTAAGCTCCTAATTTTTTCTTCTTCTCAGGTTTGGCTTGGAAACACTCTAATGGCATCTCAAACATGTATTCTATTCATATATTGAAAGTAAGTGAAAGTAAGTGAATCTATGTTTAGATTCTTAGCTAGTTTAATCGGTTTAAGGTTACTATACTTCCCAGAAAGAAATTTCAGAACTGTGGCAAAACCAGAAAAGGTAGAGTGATGTATCTGTTAGGTAATTTTAGTGCAGTGGAGATGGAAAGGTATGGAACCATAAATTGAAATACAAGTAAATTTCCATTTATTAAATTATAATTCAGTAATTTGATAGCCGCAGGATTTTTCTACCTTTCTATACCTGTGCTTTCCCTGCCAGCAGAACTCACTTGGCAACTGGCCTCTTATTATCCCCTACTTGCCTTTGAAAGCCATGCCATTATTACCAAGTAAAATCATTTTAATGCAATGTTTGGAAAAAGCAAAATAACATTTTGCTATATGGGTCTATTTTTCTTAACATTTAAAATAGTATTTATTATTGAATAGTATGACTTGGTGGGTCATCAGGTGGACCTTCACTGCTACTGTTTGCCATAATAGCAAAAAATAAGGTGGAAAAGGGTGTGTATTTCCTTAAAGACACTAGCACCAAATAATTCTGTTCCTCTATAAAAACACTGTCAAAACCGTTTTTTTCTTTTGAACAGTGAACTGAAACGACAATGTAATCTTGCATTTGGCAGTTCTATTTGTTTCAGGAGTTTTATCATGAAAACTGGTTTTGTGCAATCTTATTTTACATTTTGTTAGTGGGTAAATGAAACTTGGGAGATACGATACTCTGGATCTCACAGAAGGCGTCACAGATAAGAAAATGATTGGGCAGATATATTGTGCTCTTTTTCACGTTGTACAAATTATCAACACTGGTTTTAACGAAGAAAAAAAAGCATCTTGCTGTGTTTCATCACAAGTGAGGTTGGCAAAACTTGTTTCTTAATTTCATGGATGTTTGCTTAGAATAAACCTCAGCTAGATAAGATGCAAGTTCATAATACTGCAATTTCTCAGCGTGATCCTATGTATGCTTCATTGATCGTTAATTCACTCAGGAAATAATTCAAATCCTACTTGTAAAAAGTTGCATCAGAGTACAGTAGATTCTGAGAACTGGGATCCATGTTAGATAATATTCATCTTTAAGGGAATGATTTGACCAGATGCCTCCAAGTCAAGAAACAGGAAGATAAAGTGACTGGAATGTTACCCTTCTGATACGTCACCTATGACTTGATTTCCAAAGCCATTCTCTCATTCATAAAATACAGCCTTCCCATTCAAAATAGTTGGAATTCAGTTCATTGAAGACAAGATGGAAGAATAAATGTTAGTAAGAGGAAAAGAAGAAAGACAAGAACGAAAACAATCGAGCAGCATGTGAGAATATTGGTTGAGAAAATAGAGAAGTAAGAAAGCAATATCATTTCTGCAATCACTGGTGATAAAATATTCATCTTTTTTTTCTGGTTTCAGACAAGCAGGATGATTCCAACAAACTCCAGCACATAAAGTAGTTATGAGCACTTTCATTCCAAAGATGAACTGTATTTCTATGCGGTGCACATGAAAAAAACTGTCTATCTCATAGAACAATCTGGATATAAATAAGGCATTGCTAATATTAAGATAACCATGTATCATAAGAAAACCATAAATAATGCAAAAAATATACATATAAAATAAAAAATAATGATGAATACCCTTAGTACAAATGGCACAAACAACTATGAATTTTATTTAGATTTCCATTACTTTCTTTACAACTCTCTGGAGTGAACTCTAGCGCTTCTTCCATTAGTCTAAGAGAGCAAATTCCTCTCTAGTTATGTATATCATATAGCTCATTTTTTTTACTTGTTTCATCCCAGGAGAAAAAATATCTGAAACAAGTAAACACACACACAGACACATAGGGATAGATACAGACATACAAACACACCTGCATGTGCGCACGCATGCGCGCGCGCACACACACACACAGAGATACAGAGAGTAATTTGATTAATTTGAACACTGCTGTCAAGTAACTGGAATCTTATTGGTTTTAAGCTGTATGGATGCACCATTATGTGGTTATAGCTTTCTGTAGTTGTTCAAAGTAAGAAAAAAAATGTCAGTATTGGAAATCTGTAAAGCTTTTTCAGATTTTGTTGTTACATTTTTTGTGAGATCTCCTGGATTATCCCCTCCTGTTTATATCATGTGCAAATGAATGAAAGATGCTGGTGTAGACTCAATTATTGCCTGAATGTTGTAAGTAAGATGGTGTCACTGTGTCCTCCCTCCCTCCTTCTCTCTCTCTCTCCCTCTCTCTCTTTCTTTGTCTCTGTCTGCCTCTCTCTCTCCACCTCCCCCTTCTCTCCCCCCTCTACCTTTCCTTCTCTCTTTCCCTCTCCCTTCATCCCCCCACCACACATTTACATGGCCAAAGGTTTTTCAAAAGTTCCACATGTTATCCTGTAATGGCAACCTTATTGTTTAGAAAGGGATTCAGAACCGGCTATTTCACTAAGGAGTTAGCACCAATTGTAATAAATGAATGTTTATAAGCTGTTTACAGGACAATGCTCTTTTATCTTTTTATCTGCATCACCGATAAACTATGCAACGATAATTTCTTAAATCCAGAAGTGGGATATGTTCAGCGTTTGCTTTGATCCATTTGTTACCACCGCATTGTTCGGAATGTAACTGGAAGCTACTTAGACGATAATCTTTCATTCTTTCCTTGCTATGCAAACCATAAAGAAACACTACTTGAAAAAAAATGCCCAAGGCATCTCATCTTCAAGCTGAGAAGTCACTGCAACTGACTGGGGAAAGAAAGACACTTCGATGGGAAATCTCTCAGTCTTAAACAAGATCTGCTTTACTTGAAAGCACATCAGTAACTCCCGCCATAAATTTCCATTCACCTATGGGAGATATATAGAAAGAGATAAAAGGGAGTGATCACAGTGCATATACAGGTACCTAGATGGCTTCTGTACAAAGAAGAGGAAATGATGCATGTTAACGAAGCTTGGAAAAGATAGTTATATTAAAAAATCATTTGGCAAGCCAGAGTAATTTCTTGAGAAAAGAGATGGGGTGGGTGGGATGGACTGAGATTTCAGATGAAACTTCAAGAAGTATCACAAGACTCCATGTATTTGTATGCTTGTACTTAAAAAGCTTTAAAAGTATAAGGTAGTCCAAAAATACACGAGAAAAAAAAAGCTGAGATTCAAGGATAAAGTTAGCTAAAGCTACAATGCTTATTAAAGAGTGAAGGAAGAGCAGCATTTTCTATGCTTTAGAGAATGAAACCTTTACCCCATGGGAACTTACTTCTAGAGCAGAATTGGGGTGAAGTAAATTAAGTACAGATTTATTTCTGGATTTACAGAATGCAAAGACTGTCTAATCTGCTACACTGTTAAAATCTGGGCTGAACTGCTGCTGGTTTGGGGTGAATACATCCATTACAATGTATTCAGAGAACATGGCTGTTTCAATGATTAAACTCTGTTTAGACATCCTTTCTCTTTGAAAGAGGAGATTTTTTATAAGGCCAAATCTCAGCACATAACCACAACAATCAATCCTTCCTTCCTTCCTTCCTTCCTTCCTTCCTTCCTTCCTTCCTTCCTTCCTTCCTTCCTTCCTTCCTTCCTTCCTTCCTTCCTATCCATCCATTCATCTATCCATCCATCCAGCCATCCATCCAGCCATCCAGCCATCCAACTTCCTCAAATGCATTACCTTGCAAGTAGGGACTCATGGCAGAATGTGCTTTCCAATTTGCTGTTTAATTTTAAAAAGGTGATCTTTAAATTGATTTTGGGGAAACCATCAGGAAAGGAAATTAAAGAAAGTTTAATGCATAGGTAATAAAAAATGTGGGGCTAGGAATAGTAAATCAGAGAAAGATCCTTAGGATAATGGTTGTATTAAAAGAACTTGTCATTACACTTGATTGTCTTCCTTCTTATTTTCTCTGTGAGTCCCACCTTCCAACTCCCAGTTTATGATCTCTGATCTACATTTTTCTCAATTGAAATAGGTTATCAATACTTTTTTTCTTCCTGAGCTGCAACAGGTTCAGCTGATGTTATTCCACCCCCCTTTTTTTAATCCTTGCCATTTTTGTTCTTTTCTCTTTATTTGGTCCTGCCTAATCTCCTCCCTCCTTTCCCCCTCTTTCTGTTCCTGAAAAAGCATCACACAATTCCACATTTGGAGCTCATTTAAATGTCAGAATAACTTTCCATGTAGAGTTGGATTTAGTAGTTCCCAGGCAATACTTTTCTTCCAATCAGAATGGCTCTCGGATAACAGGAACATTCAGCTTCTGTTGCACACACAGAAATATCAGAGTTGTCCCTTCCCCTTTTTGATACTATTCCTGTGCTTCCTGGATTTCATTATTGATCAACTATCATACATTCACGGCCCCAAATTTCAACCCTCAGGGTCACATTGGATATATACAACACATGGCAGTGACACACTGGCTGCATGGCAATGTTCTCACTATGGTAGGTATGATGGAAAATGAAGGAGCTGGGCAAGTTTCCAAATTGGTAAACTGGCAAGAAATTTCTTGGGGATCAGCATCAAATGTCAGGCTATATATTATTCCAATTTGCTGTTCCTCAGACAGGGTTTCAGCATGGGCTCACTTTGAGAATCTGGGAGTTAAAGGCCACACATCTGGGATGTACTGATGAGAGAAGGCTTTGAGATCTTTTGTCTGGCAATGAAAATGAATTACCTGATTTTATTCCTCTGTTCTTTTCCCCTACCCTTAGCTTATGAATAAGAAGCTCTCTTATTACACCGTATATTAAACTTATTACAGAACAGGTAGGGTTTCCCCCAGGGGGGGCTCTCTTATTTCAGTTGTTCGTGACCAAGAAGGATGCTGCTCATCTTTCCTCTCATCTGATTTTATTCAATTTCATCAAAACCTGGCATTGAGTAATGAAGGATCACTTTCTATGAACTCATTGAAGGAGAGCTAGATATAGGAACTTTATAGTCTTTCACCACTCACAAAACGCAACTGGAACCTTTGGGGCTCATTCTCTCCCCCTCCCTCCTAAAATAGAGCCCTTCTGAAACCATTTCCTTCAGGCTGGAATCAAAGGGTTGAAGTAGAGAAATTGTCTTTACTCACATAAAAAATGAAGGATTTCTAAAAGGGATTGATAGCTACATGACAGCAAACCTGCATTTTTATTTTTATTACTGCAGGGAATCTTTTAATAAGTCGCCAAAAAGTTCCGTTTGATGAGTGGAGCCTTGATTCTTTTCCAGACACATTATAGCTAAGGAGGGGCTAACCCAGTACAGTGGACAAGGATGTACAGTGGCAACTCAATAGAACAGACTGAGTTAATTCAAATGCTGGAAAGAGAGGCTCGTCATGCAAACAATGAAAGGACTGGGGTAGGGAAAGAAGAAGCGTGCTCTATTATAAGTGATATTTGGGATTACTAGATATCTTAACATTATCCTGGTACTTTAATCAAAGAATTGATCTGTCAAAAAAAAATCTTTACTGGCAAAATTAACAGCATACATTCAGAACAGAGGTTTGACTATATTTAAATAAGAATGTCTTCCTTATACATCTTATGTCAAAAAACAAGGTAAACCCGGAGATTTAGAGTATGGTTTTAAGCATGAAATGTTGTAAAGATGGCAAATAGAAAAAAGAGTTAATATTCAGTCAGGTAAAATGGAAGGCAACTTAAACGATGTGGTTTCCCAATAGTATTTTTAGTGATTTCTTTTTTCTTTTTAAATTTATTTTCCTCCTTTTCCTTTTATCTCTTTTTTTCATTTCCTTTACATACTTACATGCAACTATCTGTGGAACAATGAGAAATAGTGGTGATATCAATATAATAATTTTGTAGTTATTTGTTAAGATGCCATAATGAACTTAGTTCTATTCATGTAATTAAGCAATTAATGATCTTTTAAATTTCATGATAATTGTAAAACCTGTTATCTACAAGTGTTTTTTTCCTATTTCTGTAGCTATTAATTCTGTTTCTTTAAAAGCTTTGTAAATAAATTATAAGAAAATATTTACGTTCATGGCTGAGTCCATAAAACATCCATATTTCAATGTATGCTTAATATGGATGTTTTCATGCAACATCTACTGCCAGTCTTCAAACCTACCAAGGAATTAAAGATGAACCAAGTCATCATACAGAATTATTAGAGAATTTCTGGCTATCATCATATACCATGATGTTCTTGCTGGAACAATGGCTATGCGATCTGAAATGAGGGTGCATTGATGTTTCTCTTGTCATGGTCAGTTCATGTACTGATTACAGGTAGTTCTCGACTTATAACCATTTAGTGATTGTTCAAAGTTACAACGGCACTGAAAAATGTGACTTATCACCATTTTTCATAGTTATGACCTTTGCAGCACCCCCATGATCATGTGATCAAAATTCAGATGCTAGGCAATAGATTCATACTTATGAACATTGCTGTGTCCTGGGGTCACGTGATCCCTTTTTGCGACTTTCCAACAAGCCAATTCTATAGGGAAGCCAAATTCACTTAACAACCAGGTTACTAACTTATCAACTGCAGTGATTCACTTAACAACTGTGGCAATAAAGGTAATAAAATGGGGCAAAACTCACTTAACAAATGTCTCATTTAAGGACAGAAATGTTGGGCTCAATTGTGGTCCTAAGTTGAGGACTACCTATACAATGGGATTCTCTAGCATTATTATCCACTGCAGGGAGGCCAGACCCATTAGATTGGTCCACCCCAGCAACTGGTGGATTCATATGTGTTTCAGACTGATTTGAGACTGTTTCTGCTGTTTTGCTGCCTGTTCCATCTGAAGCCTTGGGTATTGCTTGGAATAATAGAGGTGGCTGAGGGCTTGGAGCACATTGCACCCATGCGTCCTCTCTCGTCTCAGAGATTCCATCACCTCTTGTAGTTCACAAAGGATCTGAATGAGATATAATAAGAGTAGAGACAACTAGAACATTGCTGGCAGTTAGCAAGGCATGAACTCAACCAAACACAGGCTAGAGCCATTATTAAGGCCTACTTTGTGGTGGTGAGGATGGCAAAACAACAGTTCTTCTCTGCCCTTATTGCATCTGTGAATATCTGTCTTGCAGACCTATATCAGGTGACGTGTGCTCACTGGGATAGAGGGGGCTTGGAGAACTCGAAGGGTTAAATGGAGAACTGACTCAGCATCTGTCAGAGAAAGTGGACTAGTGTAATGCATTCTGCATGTGGCTTAAAGAGTATTCAGAAGCCTCAGCTGGCACTGAATCCAGCAGTGCAACTAGTTATGTGTGGCCTCTAGAATAGTTACACCTCTGCTGTGGGAACTGCATTGATAGATAAACTTTATTGTCATTTTTTCCTGTGGGCACAATGGCACACATTAAAAATGAAATTTAGTTGCTTCTTCTCAAAGTGTACACATACATAGCACACATTTAAAATATACTATATACAACATATGTATAGACCTATACCCTTACATATAAGTAACATATAAATATTAATCCCAGTCTGCTGGCTTTGACCTTTAAACTCCTTCATGAAATGGGACTGGTTTATCTGAGGGATCACTTCACCCCAGTTATATCTGCCACTTCCATCAGACCTTGCAGAAGAGCATCCTGTGGGTCCTGTCTGTTAGGGAACTACACTTGGCAAGTCCCAAGAGACAGGCCTTCCCTGCTGTGATGTTTTCCTTATAAAACATCCCCGGCCTCACAGTGAGCTTACTGTTGATTTCAACCTGTTGATTTCCTTCAGTACCTGGTTATGTCACCAGGCCTGGTAGTTCCCCCCTCCCCCAAAAAACCCCCAGGAGTTGCTGAGGTGGCTCCAATTACTGCTATTAACATGTATTCTGTTTTATGCCTTGTTAGTTTTTAAAACTTTTTAACAATAGCTATTTTTATATATATATATTTTCTTTTATAATTTGTTGTATCCCCCCCCCAGAGTAACTTTTTGTGAGAAAGGTGGACATATAAATTTGATAAACAAACAAACCAATCTATTTTTAGGCATTGCAATTCACTGAATAGTCATAGGTTGGTATCTTTCACTTAACCTGCCCTGCCCAATCCTACTGGATTGTTGTAAGAAAAAGAAAACAAACAAACAGACAAGGAAGACAAAGTGTTGTATTGCATCCTGACTTCAGTTCCTGGAAGGAAGATAGAATATAAATTTAACAACAACAGAAATACATAAATTTAAAGATTGGAAATTAAGAATGGGTTTAAATGTAAGAGAAACAGTAGCTATCTCTTCCAAATATATTGGATTAAATTTCCCTTAATTTGTTAGGCATTTTTGGTTCACAGAAATTATAACTGAAAAAAGCCAGGAAGAACCAAGGCCTAATATTGCTGGATCTTTAAACTCTTCTAGCTGTTCTGATATTGCTGACAAAAATCATTAATGAGTTGAGTGAAACTCTAAAAGAACAATACCATTTGAAATCAATATATCTAAACTACTAAAAAAAAACCCCATGCATATCTTGTCCTCTTGAGTTATTTATTTTTCATTATTGCAAATAATGGTTGAATGAATTTTCTTTATTCACGACAATAAGCACATGGTACATTTATTAACAGATTTAACTCAGCTATTACATTTCATAAATGCACAGGTAATATTGGAAAAAGCAAATGAACTTTTAGGGATGAAATTATTTTTTAAAACATCTCTGTAACTGTTTATGAGCTCAGCGTTTCTTGATTCATGTTTAATTAATTCAGAGATATATATGCCACAGAAACATTCCCTTCCTGCAGAAGTTGATAAATGCTAGATATTAGAAAAGGATAGAGAGGGAGGGTGAGAAATGGGTAACATTTTTCTGAACAGTGCTATGCAGTCACACATTCCAGATATATAAGACCCTTGTCCGTTGGAGTCCCCATTTCCATTGATAATTCAGGCAAAATATATTCTGCACATTTTGTGGGCTTGACTTCATCACAGATGGCCTTACTGCCAGCTTACAAAGTTATACAACCTTCTGTTTATTTTTGATTTAAGGCAGTACCTTGCTCAATAGTAGCATCAGTGAGAGGGACCTCGGAGTCCTAGTGGACAATCACCTAAATATGAGCCAACAGTGTGCTGCAGCTGCCAAAAATGCCAACACAGTGTTAAGCTGCATTAACAGAGGGATAGAATCAAGATCATGTGAATGCCTTGGTAAGGTCACACTTGGAATAGTGCATCCAGTTTTGGTCACCGCAATGCAAAAAAGATGCTGAGACTCTAGAAAGAGTACAGAGAAGAGCAACAAAGATGATTAGGGGACTGGAGGCTAAAGCATATAAGGAACGGCTGCTGGAATTGGGTAGTGAAGTGAAGAGAAGGACGAGGGGGGGCATGATAGCAGTGTTCCAATATCTCAGGGGCTGCCACAAAGAAGAGGGAGTCAGGCTATTTTCCAAGGCACCTGGAGGCAGGACAATAAGCAATGGGTGGAAACTAAGCAAGGAGAAAAGCAGCCTAGAACTAAGGAGAAACTTCCTGACAGTTAGAATAATTAATCAGTGGAACAACCTGCCTCCAGAAGCAATGAATGCTCCAACACTGGAAGTTTTCAAGAAGAGACTGGACAGCCATTTGTCCGAAATGGTATAGGGTTTCCTGCCTAAGCAGGGAGTTGGACTAGATGACCTCCAAGATCCCTTCCAACTTTGCTATTATTATTATTATTATTATTATTATTATTATTATTATTATTATTATTATTATTATTATTATTATTATTATTATTATTATTATTATTATTATTATTAAAATTATTGGCAGGCAGGCAACCCAAAAAAGAAAGAAGATGGGATGGGAGAAATGGAAGTGAAATATACTTAAGTGTCAAATTCAGTCAGTACTAAGAGAAGATAAAGGATGGCTTATTTCCTTCCTCGCTGCTGGAATGGGGGAAAAATGGCACCATCAGCCCTAAATTTGGTATTCAGCATCATATTAATGCATCCTAATATCATCTAAACTATTGCAAACTACTTTGAGCTCTGAAAAAATGAAGAAAAGATAGCTATGAATCTTCATAATTAATGAACAATTTATGCAATGATAGTTCACTTTGTTTATAGCACCCTTATGTGATTGTGGAGCATACAGAACCTATACACCAGTGATGGCGAACCTTTTAGAGACCGAGAGCCCCAAAACCAGCCTGCCCCGGCTCGTCTCCACTCTGTCCCCTGCCCATCCGCTCCCCCCAGCTCTTCCCCCACTCCATCCCACTCTGCCCCCTGCTCTGCCCACTCGCAGGGCCACCCACCGCCTCCATGGCTTGCCGCAGCAGATCACCCAGGCAGCCCTGCAGTGCCATGGTGGCCATGCCCTCCACCCACGCCCCGCAGCATCATCTGCACACAACAGGGCGTGAGGATGGAGTCTTGTTCCTGCTGCCTGGCTGCCATGTCCTTGGCTGCGCGGCTCTGTGTGGGCCACGCCCTGGGGCGACTTTCCTCCAGGGGCACTGCTGGTGAGGAGGGGGCTGTGGGGGGAGGTGAGGCTGGGGTGACAGCATGCGTGCCCACAGAGAGGGCTCTGAGTGCTGCCTCTGACACATGTGCCACAGGTTCGCCACCACTGCTATACACTCTTGGAAAAAAGGTAATAATTCTATATTGCTGTCAGGCATTTTGCCTCCTGGCAACCACCTAGGCAAGTTATTTTGACAACAATTTCCAAAGTGATTAGCCATTGATTTTTTTTCCCCTAGGACTGAGCTAGAACGACCAGTCCAGGGTCATCCAGTTGGCTTCCATATCTAAGGCAGGGTTAGAATCCCATTTTCCAGCTTTTATTTTAGTGTTTTTAAGCACTACAGCAAACTGGTTTTGTGCTATTCCTTAAATTCAATGAATGCCATACAGTATTATTGCTGTGATACTGTTTTCCTCACATAGCATTCTTGTAACGTATACATAGCATTCTTGTAATGATACAGAGAAAGAGGTTTTATCTTAACTGAACTGAGTTTTACAACTGTGATTTGACTGATAATTCTAAACATTAGCATTAGCTTTGCAATGAATCAGTAAGAACCCAGACCTAATCTTATATTTTACTTTCTTCTGTATGATTATTTTATTGCTAAATGTAACTTATAAAGGGTTCCTGAGATTCCAGTAGAAAATACCTATATCAGACATAGGTAATGCTATAAAAAGGCTTTTGCTGCCAAGAATGAACTTTTGGTGTATGATCTGATTACTGGTAGAAGAGTTTTTATGCAAAAAAACAACAACACCTAACTGAAAGACATATTGAATAAAACAAGTTAGTAAGTTGGCCTGATAATATATCAAAGTGTTGGCTTTCATAGATAGGACAGAACAAATGAGAGTTGGTGAAAAATAAAATTTGGGGTGTGTGTGACATCAAAAGTGTAGTAACCAAACTATCATGAAATTCCAGACGTATCTCACTGTGTCTACAAAAAATGTTTTCCCCAAGATGATATGTATTCTCTCTTTGATTTCCCTGAGCTAATCCAGAACTGTTTTCACTTCAGAGCTTCTTTCTATTATTTGCTTTCTATTTTTTTTTCTGAACTTGAAAACTCTAAAAAAAATTCTGAGTCTATTGGAATGATAAATATTAGGGCTGGGCAGATTCAAATACAAAAATGATCCCTCGGGCAGTTACCTACAGAGTTGTCCATTGGGGTCCACAAAGTCAAGATAGTGACTTGACTGCACAATCTAAAGCCTACCATTTTTATGTACAAGCTACTCTAAAAAAAGGGCAGCCACTACTGCTGTTGATATCTTTCAAACAGTGGTGGGATTCAGCCAGTTCACACCACTTCGGCAGAACCAGTAGCTAATTTTTTGTTGCCCAGGCCCAGAATGGACTTCCGGAAGCAACATCCACAGAGAGAACTGGTTGTTCACATATTTGAATCCCACCACTGCTTTCAAAGCATTTGAAAATGCTATGTCAAAGGAAGCAAATTTTTCCTAGTGTATTTTATTAAAAATTGGAATTGTACAGTATCATGAATTGGGTCCGTATGGGCCACTTTATGAATGATTGAGCAAGTTCCATGCATGAAAAAAACATTGGGATTCCACAAAATTCCCTGGATTAGAGAAGGATGGATGAGATTATTAAATTGTTAAATTAGATCTGAAACACTGGTGAGTATAAAAAACCCAGACAGTTTTTATTCCAATATTCTTCTTCTGAGACTAATGAGATGTTTATTGTAACTCAGACATTCTGTTATCTTCACAGTTATTTTAACTCTGAATTTGCCATCCAATGTAAAACCAGATAGCTGAACTTCTAAGTGATTCACTTCACTTTGCATGAATCTTAAACTGCGTGAATCCTTCTAACATCTTAGAATGCAATCAAAACATTCAACCGGCACTGTTAAGATTTACTAAGAGTGAGGAAGATTTCATGGTAACAGCGCTTTTCCTAATGCAGAGTGCAAACACAGACTGGAAGCTTGCCTGCATGTTTATGCCTTTTATCTTGTGATCTTTTTCAATAGGTTAAATTAATAATTTAGTATATCCTACTATACATTAGCTGTGGATTCATATCCGTGATATCACCTTGTCCCACCAATAACTCATTTTGTGTCCTGAAGGGCAACTAACACTTTATCCATCAGTTATCTCCTTGGAACGAAGCAAAGTATATAAATGGTGGCTTGCTTTCTGTTGCTTTCTTTTTATTTCTTTCTCTTCCTCTTTTTTTCTTTTTACTGCAGGCAGTACAAAGCATGAAAATTGCCAAACGCCTAAGAGTTCCTGTTGTGTTTTGCTGTATGAAAGCTGGAAGCTATAATTTTGGGATAAAAATAAGCTATTTTTATTATTATTAACCAGCTAAACCATCAAAGATCCAAGTACATAGCCAAATGGTATAGCATCTTCTAGAAAAAGACACTCCTTAGATGCAAAAAAGGACCAAAGATTACATTGCAACTAAAGATGGTGAGGATATCAGAAGATTGAAGAATGTAAGATAGCTTGGCTAGAATGAAAGGCAGTTTCATTAGTAGTTTAAGAGGCCAGACCTTTTTAAGGCCAGCTTTGTTCAGGTGGGATTAGAAGTACATGTTTTTAAGGAGTGACCTGGACTCAGTAAAGTCCCTGAAACAATGTCAGTCTGTACAGGACTTTATGATTGCCTATTTGTAACATATTTTATTGCTTGGGTGAACAAAGAGGGAGGGGGGAAAAAAAGGAAAGGAAAACAGCAGAAAAAAGTGAGAAAGCTTTTCTATTCTATTACACTCTGAAAAGAAATAGCTCATTTTTAAAACATATCATTAAAACTTGATTGCACAGAATGGTATTGATTAATCTTTTCATTATACCAATAATAAGCCAGCTCATAAATGGAAAATAAATACATATTGTAAAGATCTCGCTATTTTTGCAACCTCAGAGAATAATCCTTTTGGCTGCTTTTACGCTTCTCCATATAATAATTTAATATTTTGGGTGGGTGGTGGATTGTGTAGTTCCAAAATGCAGTCAATCTCTATTAATCTTTCTAACACAATATTAACAAAGTTAAGATTTTGTGGAACAAACCCATATTATATGGCATCAACCCCTAAAGAAAGTTGAAAAAAATTTATGTGAAAAAAGCATCATTATAAACCTCCAAAAATATCAATATACATTTTATATCACTCAGTGGGATTGGGTGAGGATTAAAGCTTGAAAAGTAAGAAATTAACAGCCTAAGATCAGCCAAGACAATTTTGGTGAGAGTTGTGTGAAATTGACTGTAAGCAATTCATTGTAAAAAGTTTAGGTGCCTGAGTTCAGCACTAGAGTTAGACCCCGTTTTTCAAATTGGAAGTGTCTTGCCGATGTTTCGACGAAGTCCCATTCATCATCTTCAGGCTGGTGTTTTCGGCTTCGTGCTTCTAGGAGCACAAAGCCGAAAACACCAGCCTGAAGATGACAAATGGGACTTCGTCGAATGGGACTTTGTTGAAACGTCGCCAAGACACTTCCAATTTTACGCAGGAGAAAACCCAAATAACCAAAGAGCTACATACAAACACCCACGAAAACCTCAGAAAACATATATATATATATATATATATATATATATATATATATATATATATATATATATATATATATATATATATATATATATATATATATATATATATATATATATATATATATATATATATATATATATATATATATTGTTTAAAATTGTTAACAAAGAAATAAGATGCAGATGGCTCTGGGTTGAGCTGAAACAAGCAAAGGAAAGAATGATTTCTTCCTCCCATATTTGGGTTTACAGGGTGCAATCTAAAAAATAACCACTTGACACACACACATATATATATATATATATATATATATATATATATATATATATATATATATATATATATATATATATATATATATATATATATATATATATATATATATATATATATATATATATATATATATATATATATATATATATATATATATATATATATATATATATATATATATATATATATATATATATATATATATATATATATATCCTTGATAGCTGCGAAAATGCGCAGCCTGGAATGAGCAGGAGGGAGCGGTTAGAGAGCACACCGGCAGCAATGGTGCTGGGAGGGAGGAGATTGACAAGGATGAGAGAGGGGGAAAGGTATGGAATCGGAGTGCAAAAAAGAGAAGGTGAGACAACCAAGGCAATTACGATTAGTCAGGAAGGATAGCCCTATCACACAGGCAATGAGTAAGCAGTTAGGCCAGCAAGGTGTATAAAAAGAATCTCCCCACCCCCTAAGTTTTACTCTGAGGATGCTGGCAGGGGACCAGCGAAAGCTAAGTTGTTTCTTTTAACATTGTAAATAGTTGTTTTTATTGTTTTTAAATATCTTTTTAGCAATAAACAACTGGTTTATACCTCTCCTGGAGATTGAACACTGTGTTATTGAACAATATATATATACTAGTTTTCCTTGATTGCCCATGATTACAACATTTTAAACCTTGAGATTGTTGACATGGTTACAGAAGTTACGTGTCTTCACCAAGTTACATATCAGAGAAGCCTACATTCCCAAGAGAGTCATGAATATTTGACTGTCTTTCCAATCTGATATGAAAACACTGAATTTATGGCCATGTTATTCATCTTGTATATGTAATGCTACCTCTGAAAGGGCTGCTGGAGTCCAGTTCTCCTGGCCCTCTTGGTATGGCTGCTGGTCCATAGTGGTCTGTCACTCAGGCACCTCTGATTGTCTGGGTCATGTAGTGCAGTGATGATCAGTCCCTTCCAGCAAGTGGATCACATGATGGTGTGCTGGTCAGCAGGCAGATCACATGCAGGGAAGGTATTCAGGTGGCTGATCAGCTCTTCTTCTTCTTCTTCTTCTTCTTCTTCTTCTTCTTCTTCTTCTTCTTCTTCTTCTTCTTCTTCTTCTTCTTCTTCTTCTTCTTCTTCTTCTTCTTCTTCTTCTTCTTCTTCTTCTTCTTCTTCTTCTTCTTCTTCTTCTTCTTTCTTCTTCTTCTTCTTCTTTCTTCCTTCTCTCTCTGTCCGGCTTGCCCCACAGAAACCTCTCCTCTTCTATCTCTTTCTCTCCCTCAGGTTTGCCCACAGAAGCCTCTCCTCTCCTATCCCCTTCCCTCCCTCATGCTTGCCCCTTAGAAGCCTTTCTCATTCTATCCTTCTCTCCCTCAGGCTTACCCTACAGAAGGCTCTCCCATTCTTCTCTATTGCCTTCTCCCTGGCTGGCCTTGCTTTTTCATCGCCCTCCTCAGCTGGAGCTCATGCACCCCTCCCACCTGGGCCTCGACAGAGTCCCAACTACTCTCTACCTCTCACTGATTCCTCTCCCAGGCGTTTCCCAGCGCTGCCTCTTGAGCTCAGCCCACCCTGCTACATGTAATATTCATGCAATTTACGAACATTTTTTCAAGTTTGTAGTAATTGACTATGAAGAACTGTATACCCACATTGCAACCATGCAAAAAGTAGGCCAGTAGCTTCACTAACATAACCTTTTTGCTTCACCTTAGTTTGGCACACCTGGAGGAGAAGAATACTCATGTGTGAATGCTGTTTGTTGATTTTAATTCGGCGTTCAACACAATCATTCCTCAGCATTTGGTGAACAAACTGGGCCTATTAGATTTTAATAGTTCTTTACGTCACTGGATACTTGACTTCCTTATTGATAGGCCTCAGTTTGGGTGAGTTGGAAGGAAAGTTTCCAATTCCATCTTTTTGAGTACGGGTTCCACTCTGGGCTAAGTCACCTTGATGAACTATGATTGCTGTGCCAAACCTGCTAAGATTCATATTGTGAATGCAGATGACATGGCAGTGATGGGTCTTATCCGAGATGATAATTAAGATTCATATAGGGAAGAGATGGGGCAATAAAAATAACCTAGTTTTGAATGTTAATAAAACAAATGTGACCATTGTTGATTTTAGAAAGAGCCGGCATAATCATACTCCATTTTGTATCAGGTCTGCAGCTGTGACGGTGGTCAATAGTATTAAGTACCTGAGGGTGCAGATAAGTAACAATCTGACTTGGTCTCTTCATACGTTATCTTTAGTGAAGCGTTCAAACCAGCATTTGCATTTCTTGTATTGGATGAAGAGAGCACATCATTCTCCTGGCCACTTTTTACAAAGGGACGATTGAGAGCATTTTAACAAACTGCATGACTGTTTGGTTTGGCAGTAGCAGTGCCTCAGATAGAAAGTCCATACAGAGAGTGGTAAGGACAGCTGAGAAGATCATAGGAAGCTTGCTTCCTGTTATTCAGGATACTGCTTATAAGAGCTCAGAGCATTGTTAGAGACCCACACACCCACTTCATGGTCTGTTTCTGTAGCTCCCCTCAGGGAGGGGGTTTCAAAGTGTTTATAGCAGAACTACTAGATTCTGTAACAGCTTTGTTCCTTATGCCATCTGTCTTGTAAATTTGCAGGATTCTCCCCCCCCCCACCATGTATATGTATACATTCGAACTAGACTGTGATGTTTCTCAGTGTCATATATGTATGGGTATGTGGGTGTATGCATAATGGTATTTTTTGACAGTTCAATGCAGTGAAATTTCATTTTAATATACGCTGATTAGTGTACATTTAAAGTGACAATAAATAATTCTATTCTATTCTATTCTATTCTATTCTGTTCTGTTCTGTTCTGTTCTGTTCTGTTCCGTTCCGTTCCGTTCCGTTCCGTTCCATTCCATTCCATTCCATTCCATTCCATTCCATTCCATTCCATTCCATTCCATTCTATTCTATTCTATTCTATTCTATTCTATTCTATTCTATTCTATTCTATTCTATTCTATTCTATTCTATTCTATTCTTATACTAATCTGGAACAGCGTGCTTCAGTTTGCTTATATTTAAGCTATTGCATTTCCATGGTTGGAAACCCTGGGTCTGAATAAAGTTTTCTTTGGGGGACCTCTAAGGGAGTTACAGCATTTCGTTCTATTGTAAAATTGTTTTTTTTTCCTCTGGACTTACCAAGCTATTCACACATTTTATCAAAATACGTATTCCTGATGGGTGACAGTATACTAACACTTTCGTCCTCTTTGAGATTTTTTTTTAACATACATAGTCACAGATCTTTCTACAGATCTATTCAATTCTATTGAGAATTGAATTAATGGATTGTTGCACTGTAGGCGACTATGTACAATACATAAACTTTAAGAGCTATCTTGATTCCATTGTTTAGGATCATTGCAGAATGGGCTAAGTAGAGTCTTTCTATTTTTAAAATCATATACACAATCCAACTTTTCTTAAGTTCTCAAAGCATAAAGATATACAGACATTATAGAGAAAAGTTAGGAAAAACAAACAGACAAAAGCTGACAAAAAGTAAACAGAACAATGCAAAAACAAATTTAAAAAAATGAAATTACAAAAAAAAAAGAATCCTAACATGCTCCTCCTCTCATCTACTACTACAGATGGGACTTATTTATTTATTAAGAAAATTTATATTGAAAATATACATCCAATCATTGATAAGGACAACTTATCTCCCATTAATAGTGGACAGATAAGCAGGTAGATGAGTTTAACTTGGAAAAGATCTAGAGCTGTAATTTCATTTTCTCACATTATCAACTGGTAATTCATATGTGGAAATTCTAGCTGCAAAGTTTTCATAACTTTTCTCTCACTTCTCTCCTGCTGATGAATCTGCTTATCTATATATGACAGTTGGATTAAATGTATAACTCCAAGATAACCCACTTAGATTTACTACATTATTAGATACTAGCAGCCATTCATGAGACCAGGAAACATGTGTAGCAAGCCAGTCATGATGATTAAATTCTTACTCTGCTCCACATTCTCAACTAAACATAAGAAGGTAAAAGAAATAGAATACTGCACAGTATATTTGTCAGATGAAAAAAATAAATCCTGCACATTTTTCTCTCACTTTTTCAATTCAACAGTATTTGTCAAGTATTTTGTCAAGCTACCCAGAATCCTCTGGAATGGGGCAACCTACAAATCCATCCTTCCTTCCTTCCTTCCTTCCTTCCTTCCTTCCTTCCTTCCTTCCTTCCTTCCTTCCTTCCTTCCTTCCTTCCTTCCTTCCTTCCTTCCTCTTCCTCTTGAAGGTTTCTGCTGCTTATCTCTTATTTCGGGTTTTCTCCCACGTAGAATTTGAAGTGTCTTGCCGACGTTTCGTCATCTTCAGGCTGGTGCTTTTGGCTTCTGCTCCACTTCAAATTCTACGTGGGAGAAAACCCGAAGAACCAAAGACCTACATACAAACACCCGCGAAAACCTCAGAAAACATATATATATATATATATATATATATATATATATATATATATATATATATATATATATATGTGTGTGTGTGTGTGTGTGTGTGTGTGTGTGTGTGTGTGTGTGTGTGTGTGTGTACGTATGTGTGTGTATGTATGTGTGTATGTGTGTGTGTGTGTGTGTGTGTGTGTGTGTGTGTGTGTGTGTGTAAATTATTATATTTTTCTATTGGGCAACATGATTTCTTCTATATTTTTCCAACATACATATGCCTGAGAAATAAAAATCTGCTATGTACTTTCATTATGTCTATTTCTATTTTTGTTTGTTATCCATGTTTACCAAGTTTCAGCAGAGACCTTGATTAGGATATGGACATAATAAAGAACAGTGAACCTCAATTTAAATTCAAGTAAAATGGGATTTGGAAGATAAATAGTTGTCTAGTCTACAATGACATTTATAGAATTATGAATGATTTAGCCCTTCATTTACACAAACTTCTCTAAATCAATAATAAAATATTATATTATTTTATCTATGAACCACCCAAAATACCCTGACAGATTTTTGAATAGATACAAAGTTAAGACTAAATTATACAAATTCCGTATAAATTTTAATAGATATTATGGCATGCGTTCCAAGTTAATGGTGCTTAAATAGTTAACATTTGATTGTTGGGAATTTTAAATATGTAGCAGTTACTTTTGAGTCAATATAATGTGCATCTTCATTTCCTATTTTTTATCAAAAGCTTTGCCAAGTGACAAAAATAAATGATATGAATAGTATGCAAAAGAACTAAGTAAACGAAGCAATTGTTCTGGACACCCTGAAAGAACAAATAATTCTGACAGATAGACAGTGAAAAAGTCAAAGTCTGATCAAAAGGTCTGGTGAATGTTTGCTTAAGTGCAGAGTTTGCCAACAAACAGCCTTTAAAAAAATAATACAGGGTGACCCACCATTTTTTTTACAAGTTTAAAGAGAAAGCAATCACTGACTTCATTCACAGATTTAATTTCTGATTTCTTCTGTATCAATGACATTTTGTTGAAAAACTATTTATAAAAGAGAGTGGGCAGACAGAATTTTGTTTGTCTTTCTGGCACAAATTGTATGTGCTAACATTGTATGTGGCAGTGACCACTGGCTGACACTCCCATGTCAGCAGCCTTCCTTATGGTTGTTGTTTAATTCTCTTGGTCTGCCTTAACATCCAATTATATACTTACGGGACCGCCTTCTGCCACATACTTCTCTACGACCGGTGAGAGCGCACAGGGTCGGCCTCCTCCAGGTCCCGTCAACGAAACAATGTCGTTTGGCGGACCCTAGGGGGAGGGCTTTCTCTGTTGCGGTGCCCACCCTCTGGAACCAACTACCTCCTGAAGTCCGCGTTTCTCCAACCCTCCTGGCCTTCCGAAAGAATTTAAAAACCTACCTCTGCCGGCAGGCCTGGGGATGATTGTTGATTGTGGTGTGATTGATGTGTATGTATGGGGTTTGTATTTTTAATGTTGTTCGGATTTGTTGTTTATATATATATGTTGTAAGCCGCTCCGAGTCTTCGGAGAGGAGCGGCATACAAATCCGAATAAATAAATAAATAAATAAATAAATTATGGCAGCAACCATCACTTACAAAGGAAAAACTGTATTAGGAATTCCATAGACCTATGATACAGTGGTAGCCATGTGTTTTGGAGAAAATGTTGAATCCTCTAATTGTTGCCTAATTGTTGTTGCCTAATTGTTGTCTTCTGTGTCTGCAAGCCTTTCCACCTCTTCTTTAAGGCATTTAAGAGAGTCAAGATCTCCATTAGAATATTCTAAGTGATCAAATTCAGATACTGTATTGGGAAATAACAGTATAACAGAGTTAGAAGGGACCTTGGAGGTCTTCTAGTCCAACCCCCTGTTCAGGCAGGAAACCCTATACCATTTCAGACAAATGGCTGTCCAGTCTCTTCTTAAAAACTTCCAGCATTGGAGCATTCACAGCTTCTGGAGGCAGGTTGTTCCACTGATCAATTGTTCTAACTGTCAGGAAATTTCTCCTTAGTTCTAGGTTGCTTCTCTCCTTGATTAGTTTCCATCTATTGCTTCTTTTGTCAATGAGCAGAGGTTCCCAATTTTGGCAACTTTAAGACATGTGGACTTCAACTCCCAGAATATCTGGAGGGTGCTGGGGAATTCTGGGAGTTGAAGTCCACATGTCTTAAAATTGCCAAGATTAGGAAGCCCTGCTGTAAAGAATCAACCCTCTCTGAATATTTTTTCAGTTAAGTAGGATTATCCACATTTTCATGGTTGCTCTGCAGTATAAGTAGACAGGGGTAAGCAGGACAGATAAGGTAAGCTCTGATAGATTTAACATAAACCTCTGTGTTAGATTCATTTTAATAATTTTGGCCAGACCTTTCAGATCCGCCACAACTGAAAGAAAGAGAAGGGTTTTCAAAGTTCAAATGCCGGTCTAAGGCAAACTCCAATAGTTTTCAGATTGGGCAATCTTTATCTGGAGGACTTTATGTTGAAAAACCATTTGAATAAGAATAGTTGATCACAGGATTAAGAAGAATGTCTGCTGACTTCTGGTTCCGGTTTGCAGCATCCCTAGTCACACGGGGAGACTTCTCTCCTCGTTGGCTAGTTTTCCCTCTGCCGGTAGACCTTATGTGGGTCGAAAGTTGCCCTGGAGGGTGTGACTTCTGTCGACGAGGCTTCACTCGCTTTCTCTGAGGGCTGACGAAGAAGGAAGATCGGCCAGTAAAATGGCCGATCACCCAACTGCTTCAAACCGCAAGTCAAAGAACATCAAAGCATTGAGAACCACTGTGGTGAATCGGGTGAGGCTTTTTTTTTTTTGGCTCCTCTCTTTGCTCTACTTTGCTTTTTTTCCCTTTAAGAGTTTTATCAGAATTATTTCTCTGTCTTGGAAATTATTTCTCTGTCTTCTATATGTTTGGGAAGAAAGGCGTGGAACAAAAGAATAAAATAAAAATTTAAAGACTATATTTTATTTCATCTGTTTTTGGGGTACAGAAAAAAATCTTTTTTAAGAGCAGTACTATCACTTTATGCTGGATGATTATTTACTTTTTCACATTATATGTTAAAAGATTGGAAAAAAGAGGAAAAAATGGTGTCTGGAAAAGATTTTTTTTAATCTATTGAGGACATCTAGTGGCAAAAACCTAATATTGTAACCTCTGATTTCTCTTGGTGGAATAGACCTAACCTTCAAATTTTTTCAAGAAAAAAAATAAACTTATGTAGCAGTGGGAATTGTGGGGGTGGATACTGCTCATACAGCCTCCACAAAAAAGGATAAAAAAGGAAAAAAAGAGACTCTCTTTAATCACTATCAATATGGAGAAAGTTCAGTTACAATTAAACTGCAAACTTATATTGGAAAAGATTTATGAAGCCACTGCAGAAATATGTGCTACAATAAAAGAGTTTACTACAGAGTTAAGAACCAGAAGTTCCACCTCAAACCTTCAAACTGATTTCCAGACCATATCTGACCATTCTACAAATCAAAACTTACTAGAAGAGGAAGCAACTGAGATAAAAGAGATTTCACCTTATAAACATGTCATTTATAGATTTGAGAATCAGAAGAACCAAAGATTAAGACTTGAGACTTTAAAGCAACGAAGCTTTAAGGATGAGAGAAACAGAGGCCTAATACAGAGAATGGGATTTCTATTGTTTCAAAGGACACTGCAAGCAATAAAAAGAGACTTATTGGTGGAAAGGGAAGCTTGGATATGGAAACCTGCTTGGCATAGAAGGAAGGCCAGAATAAGACTGAAAAGAGAAATTTAAAATGATGTGTAATGGATTTAAAGGCACTGTTGATTTACGGACTGTTTCAAGGATTAAGATTCAGACTTAGAAATAAGAAAGAAAAGAAATAGATATTTTAAAATAGAGTAAGAATGTCATGGGTGGAATAATAGGTTTATTTTGATGAAAATTATTATGTATTGGTGTTCTGTCTGGCCCCTCTCAGCTCATTAAAATCCACATAAATATGTCTTTAAGAGGTTTATTTAACACATTTCAAAAGGATTCACTTCAGAGCACGCTGCTGGCATGTTGCTGGCAAGAACGGCCAAATCTCATTTATTTACATTTAGATTAAAACAGGCTCTGCCCACACCTTCCAATTACTCACTCTTTCTTTATCACATTGTCCAATACCTCATTATTCTTCCGTAGATTTCCAAAACATCAGAAGACTGAATTCAAAGGCAATGCTCCAGATATCAGGCTACTCCTTGATTAACGTTGCTCGTGACAAAGGCGTAGTCTCTCTGTCCCCTTCTAATATAGTGTCCGATACGTCACTTCCCCTCATTACTTCCTTTTTCCACTTAACTGACACCGTCGCTTATCAAACCTTTGGAATCTCGGATCAAGCCATTTATCTTCTTGATCCAAATCTGACTCCTCACTTTGTGAATCTGATCCAGACTGCCTGTAAATCTCCTCCCTGTCTGGCTCAGCTGCCGGGAGGGGAAAATACCCAGAGGGGCCTGGCTGCTCTTCCTCGGCTGCCGGGAGGGGAAAACACCCAGAGGGGCCTGGCTGCTGATCCTCATATTCTGACACTTCCCAAGCTGGTCTAGGGACACTCACAACAATTGGAATAGAAAAATTGTGGTTTTTTAGATTTGGATTGTTTTAATAATTAATTAACTGTTTTAAATTAGTGGATGGTGCTTTTGTATGATAATATAGATGTGATAAGGTATGATAATTAACTGAATGAAATTTGAAATTTGCTTGATTAACTGAAATATTTAAAGCTTAATATTATTGTGTTACTGTAATTAATAATGGAGTAAAGGTAATCTAGAATATCAAGAATGTATTTTTTAGAACAATAGGTTTATTTGTATGAAAATTATTATGTAATGGAATGAAGAAAATTGAAGAGATGTTTTAGATTTGGACTGAATTAATAACTAATTGAGTTAATTTAATAAGATGATGCGTTTTGTTTGATGACATGTATGTCATTAGTTATGATAATGAATTGGATGAAATTTGAATTTTGTCTAATGGATTGAAATGATTTAAAGTCTGATATTATCTTGTTAGCTTAAAGAGATTGATTAATTGATGGATTAGATATGTACAGGACAGATTAATAGTTTATTTTAAATAGGGGATATTAGTGGAAGAAGAAATAAATAAGATTTATGACAAAATTAAGGAGTTAGAATATATTTGGAAGGAATACCTGAATTGATAATGCTTTTATTTAAAGTTAATTTGATTACAGTACTGTAAATTTATAAAGCTTTAAAACAGGTCTAGGTTGGATAAATTTAAGCTACAATTGGATTATTTTAAATATACAATGCTACTTGAGGGAAAAAGAGAGGGAATATTTGATGTATTGATTGAATGATGTGTATATGTTTTGTTTTTGGATGTTTGATTACCCTAACACCACGGTGTGTCCTGAGTACTTTGTTTTAATAATTTAAAAACCTAATAAAATTTATTTAAAAAAAAAAGAACGTCTGCCTACTCTACACTTCCCTCTTGAAAATATATAAACTAAGTTTCTTTTTATGAAAGGCCACTTATCCATGAAAGGCTGGCTTTGCCTTCATTCACATTACTCTTTCTTCTGGCCAGAAAAAACACTGGATTGTAATAAGTAGCTGAGCTGCTTCCTGGGCAATTTTCTTCCTTATCATGTGAAGGAAGGAAGTTCTTAGCTGTTTTTAAAGGCAGACCTGAGAAGCCTGCTCATAAAATTCTGCCAATGTTCTCCTCTCTAAAAATCTGCACATTTCCCCCCCACATAACTGAATGGTAGTTTTCCCAAATTGTGCATATGGGCTTGTGTGTGAAGGTTACTACTCCAGCTTTGTTTGGAATATTCTCCAATGATATGATGTCTTCCTTGTTTTATATACAATCCAGCAGATGGCACTACAATATTATGCCATGAGTTTATAAAATTCTAGAAAAAAATGCATTCGCTAACAAAGAATAAGCAGAGAGGCAGAGAGAGAATATATATATTCTCTCTCTGTCTCTCTCTGCTTATTCTTTGTTCGTGAATGCATTTTTTTCTACAATTTGTATATGTATACAAGTCGCAGATATTAAAGACTTTAAAGTAATTCTCCAACTTATCAGTTGTGGTGTGGGTATTGGAGAAGAAAAAGAAAACAACAGCAATAAATGATGCTTCGAAATTGATGTTAGATTTCATTGAGGGTACATGTATACTTTTGTAAAAACATCCTGTAAAGAATTTGTGTGGAATCAGAAATAATAAACCAAATGTATAACTTGCTATTCTCAAGCAGAAATTTATTTCTTCCTGATAGGTTGTGATTCTGTGTGTGAGGAGAAGGTGATTTGCAGGCATTCTAAATATATTCACCAGTGTTGATGGAAATTACATATGCATATTCCAAATTCCAGATTGGGAGGATTGAATTAAAAACAAGCTGCTGAATATCCCTCTGTCTGTAGCAGCTGTATTCTTTCAAAAGTGTTATTCATCTGAAATGAGCCCTAAGTTTATGTATTTCAGAATTAGTTTCTTTTTGTATATTGATTCATACTCAGATATTATAGCTTCTGGTTAAAACTTACAGTAAATATGGACTGTAAATAAGCAATAATACCAAGGTCTAAAAGCTATGTTTTCAACCTTGGCAGCTTTAAGCTACTTGGACTTCAACTCCCAGAATTCCCTAGGCAGCATTGCTGGTGGGGAATTCTGGGAGTTGGAGTCCCTATGGCTTAAAGTTTCCAAGGTTGAGAATCACTACCAAAAATGTTTTAACTATGAAAACTGTGGATAGATATACAATTTCTTCAAATATTGTTTAAGTAAATATGCTATACGTGTGAACTATTTTTTGTGTTGTTTCTTTGCCACATCTAAAATACTTCAAATTCTACTGATCTGTGTAGATCAACTGTCCATATCAGCTAATTGTATAGATCTGAATGTAGATCATACATCTGTTGGTATATCTTTGAGATGTTGATATAATCTAAGTGATCATTCCATCAACCCATTCAATCCATATGCTACTCAATCTTTCGAAAACATGCATTTGGAATGTTTAATATGAAAGCGGTAATGTTTTTGAAATCAAACGTGAATTATAATTGTTTCCTCTATGATCATTCCCGATATTGGTCAGAAGTGGCAGGAAAGAAAGTGCAAAAATATATATCTCAGGTTCGCCAATCCCGATTTGAGTAGTATCTCTAATTTCTATTAATTTGGGAATGTTATGGGTCAAATCTCTTTAGGGGCAATTTTTAAATAATGAATGAAGAATAAAATATAGTCAGTTAAGTAAAGGGCAAAGCAATACTTGAAGTTAGACCATGCAAACATTACCCTGATCTGAATTCTGAAAACCACCCTGCAATAGTGGCAAATATGTGTGGCTCAGGTGTAGGATGAGGGTGAAGGTTCATTCTCCAAGCTTGTGGGTTGGTTTTTGAATGTTTTGTTACCAGGCTAGGTAATATCTTCAGCAGAGTTTAGGAGTTCAGCACATGTGGGTGTGTCAAGTGAGGGTCTGTGACGGGTCTTGTGATGGGTCATCAGTGAGTCTTATGAGGAGTCTTGTGATGGGGCGGTTACCTCAGATCAGCGTCATTGGGGGGTGAACTGCTGATGGGAGGGGGAGCTTGTATGGGTTGGTTGAGGGTGGTGCTGTTTCTGGTTGGCTGTGTGGTTGATTTGGATTCTGAGGGGTTCGTAGGCTAGTTGTAGGTCAATGTGTCTGTTGATGGAATTGCTTGTGGCGTGGAATTGATTTGGCCAACTAGAGAAAGCACAGGCCCTCAACCAACCCACACAAGCTCCTCCTCCCACCAACAGTTCACCTCCCAATGACACTGACCTGATGTGACTTCTCCATCACAAGACCCATCACAACACTTTCACTGATGACTCATACCTGACTCATCACAAGACCCATCACAGACCCTCACTTGACACAGCCACACCTGAAGCCCTTATAAACCAAAGAACACTGACATCCCCTAAACTCTGCTGAAGATGTTACCTTGCCTGGTAATGAAATGTTCAGAAGCCAACCCACAAACTCGGAGAACGAACCTTCACCCTCAACCATCCTGCAGTCTAGCTAAACTTTTTTTTAGGGGAGAGTGGGTGGGTAAAACAAAATATGTATCTAACATTATTCTTTTGCCAAGCTTTTCTTAGATGACTTTAGCTTGCAGTTTACTGTTAATTCTACTATTTTCTCTTTTTAAAATGTTATTAGACACTTTGAATGCAAGGTATGTAGCAAGCAAGCAAACAAATAAATATTTAAACTAAATAATCTAAATGTTTTCCTAGGTTGCAGTTTTGGTAGGGAGATTTTCAATCCTCCCAGCTTCTCACACACTCTGCTTCCTGCCCAGTAGAGATAAGAGGACGAAGTTGCATTGGTTCAATTTATTCCTACCAATTATTTATTGAAAATATGGACAAAAATGTACTAAACTGAATATGTGGGACCAGTCACACATATTCTTGAAAAGCGCCGGAGAAGAATCACTGCTATAGATTTGCTGAGTTTAAAGGTTAATAAAAGATGACAGTGATAACAGAATAATAGAGTTGGAAGGGACCTTGGAGGCCTTCTAGTCTATCCCTTGCTCAAGCAGGAGACCCTATACCATTTCAGACAAATAGCTGTCCATATATTTGGCCATTTAGTAGTCTCCAAGTTCATTTTAGTGTGGAACTTAGCAGTATTTTCTGACCTTGCAGCCAGAAACCCTGAAGGCATGGCAGAAGGTATGGATTATCAAATCTTCCATTTAGTGTCACAGTACTGTGTCTGATCAAAGGGAAAACAAAAAAAAGTTTATTGCCCAGGGACATTATTGAACAAAATATTTGATTGTATGCTAAGAGTATAGCTTTATGTGTGTGCATTAAAAGATTGCCTCCATCTCTTGTAGTAAGATTTACACCCAAGCGAATAAATGTAAACCTTGGGAGGCAAAATGTGTATAAATGGGTATGATTATATAATCATTCCTGTCTTATAATTTTTTATAATAGGATGGAGCACTTCAGATTTGCTTTGAGTAGAGCTCATCAGATCCAAAGTGTTAGGAGATTATCTACCTACCTACTTACCAACCTAGCAATAACAATAGCACTTAGACGTATATACCACTTCATAGTGCTTTACAGCACTATCTAAATAGTTTACAGAGTCAGCATATCACCCCCAACAATGTGGGTCCTCATTTTACCAACCTCGGAAGGATGTTAAGCTGGTCAGGATTGAACTGCTGGAAGTTGGCAGAATTAGCCTGCACTACTTCATTCTAACCACTATGCCACCACAACCCTTACTTACATATCTATATACTGTGCATACATACATACATTTATACATACAAAGAAAGTTCGGGATATTAGAATTTGCAAGAAGAGAAAAGGGATTTTATTGGATTTCCATAGAAAAAGTTTTTCTACTTGTGCTACAGCAAATCTAGATCTCGTCCATGCTAGGGATGTTTTCAACATAGCTGTAGCTACTGCAGGTTCTTTCTGCCTGAATAGACAGTCTAGATGGCCACAAATACAACCACATGCTGTTGGGTTCTCTGCACATTACAGTGAATTTATTAGGTCAGTGGCAACGTTTTATTCTCTGTGTTCCCAACATTCACCATCTCTAGTTCAGTTCTATGAGAGGTCTTCTTTATCAGCAGTGAAAACATTAAGTACTCTCAAGTTATAACCCAGGCAAAATGACACATTCTTCCTAGCATATTTCCAGTTAAAGCAGTCTGACAATAACTTGATGCCTTGGATGAGAGAAAGAGAGAGAGAGAGAGAGAGAGAGAGAGAGAGAGAGAGAGAGAGAGAGAGAGAGAGAGAGAGAGAGAGAGAGAGAGAGAGAGAGAGAGAGAGAGAGAGAGAGAGAGAGAGAGAGAGAGAGAGAGAGAGAGAGAGAGAGAGAGAGAGAGAAATACTCTGCATGTGAAGGACAAGCCAAATGAAGCAGGATGTCAAAGAGTTATATCTGAAACTGATTTTCTCAGTAGTTTACACTGAGGACAGCAGAGTCTACTTTGCTAACTGCCCAAGGCAGGAAAATTTCCCAGGAAAAAAAAGTGAAAAGAGAAGCTAGATGAAACCAGTTTCATGTGGCTGATGAGTTTATTTTGAAGAGAAATAAAAAGGCAAGTCATTTGACCCTAGTCTGTCCTCATCTTCCTTTGTTCCTGTTTTTAATGTGAAATAAGACAGCACTTTTAAACAACTAGATTTTTCATAGGCTGATCTGGTGATTTCACATCTGAAATAAAGCATAGCTTGTTGAGACTATTCAGACCATTAAAGACACTGTCGAAACAGGGAACACAATGAGAGCCAGTTTGGTTTAATGGTTAAGGTACCAAGCTAGAACTGGGAGACAATGTTCTTGTCTTAGTCATGAAGCCAGACTTGAGCCAGCCTGTCTCTCAGCCCTTGGAAGAAGGCAATGACAAAACCATTTCTGAAAATCTTTGCCATGAAAACCACTGGGACTAGTCCAGGCCATTACCAGACAATTCAAAGGCACCAAAAAATGAAATAAAAAAGGTAACATACATATTTACTTCTAGCTAGGTTTTTGAGACTTGCAAATAATGTTTACTGTATTGTTTTAATGTTTTCAATGCATTTTAATTCAATATTTATAAGTCACTTCAGTCAGATCAGTGCCATATAAGTTTGATGAATTAATAAATTAATGAATCTCTGTCCAATATAAATGCCCAAGAGATCTCAACCAATCATTGTTCATATGGGCAATAATGCAGAGTACTACTTAGCTTAGTTTATTATGGTCATGGATCAGAACAGAATGTAATGAATCATCACACTTTTTCACTTTTGTTCCAGAAAGCTAATTTCTTCTCTTTCAACAACAACAGCAGCAGTAGCAACAACAGAAAGTAAAGTGCTAGTCTTTCATCTTCCCACTATAAAGATGCATTTCCTGGTTTGGCCCCTTTTATTAGCCTTGCTCTCTGATCATTGTATTGGAAGTTAGGAGATGGGAGGCAAGGAAAGACAGTAACCTCTTCAATTCATACGAAGACCATCCTGTACAACAGAATATTATTAATTTCTTTAGAAAATGTATATGGCCACCTATTTATCCTAGATGGCCTACAATGTGTCATAAAATAAAAATAAATATAACTCCAAACCCTCAAAATAACATCACATATCCTGTCATAATATCACAATATCCTATGAATTGTACAGTTACATTTGCTGGGTTCACTTCCAACCTAGCCCAATGCCTGAGTGAAAAGCCCTGACTTCACAGCTCTCAGAAGACTAACAATGTGAGGGCCATCCAAATCCCAGGATGGGGATTGTTTCAAAGGTTCTGGGCATTCACAGAAAGTACAAGTCTCTATGGTCTCACCATATGGCAACAATTAATGGAGGGGACCCAGACTGTGCCCACCCTATCAAACTTGATGGGACATGCAGTTACTCTCAGGGAAAGCTGGTTCCACAAATAATGTGTAGGGCTTTAAAGGTGATAACTAGATACTTCGGCAGTACCATCTGTTGCTAGCAAATGGAAACTCTTCATTTGCCCAGGATTTCATATCTGTAATAAGGGGAAAGCCATGAGCCAGTGTGATGATAAAAGCTAGGATTGAGCATGCTTTGAAGATGGTTTGAAAGAATTTCTTTGGACATCACACTAGCATAAAACCAACACTCTGCTGTTCATTAAAAAAGTGTAAAAGAAGAGAGAGAGAGAGAGAGAGAGAGAGAGAGAGAGAGAGAGAGAGAGAGAGAGAGAGAGAGAGAGAGAGAGAGAGAGAGAGAGAGAGAGAGAGAGATTGCTGCTTTGAGGAATTTTTTTTCCATTCAAGTTAATGTGAAGCTCAAGATGGTAACACCATTTTTTAAAGCTTCTATGAAATCCGAAAGACTACTTTATTAAATAAATTCTGCCCTTGTGCCTGCACAATATCCAGAGTATTTCTTTCAAATAATTTTTAAATAGGCACAATCCTAGTAAATACCCAACAAATTGGCAGTTCCATTTGCTTCATGAGTAGTTCTAAACCAACAATCAGTAATGTGGAGTAATGTAGTCATATCCAGAGTAAGTCTTCCATAAAATTGCTGTACTAATTATTTTTCATATTCTTATTAATCCTTGATAGATAGTAAATTTTATCTTCATACAAGATTCATAGACATATTTTGACTATTAATTGCTGAACCCCCAAGAGGATCAAGTTTAATTGGGATTTCAGGTCTGAAACAGTAACAGAATCTGGAAAATGAAATAATTATTCAAGATAGTATCACCTTTCTTATTAATTTTCTAAACCTCCTTTGCTACTGATAGGCATCTGATATAGACCTTTAGATCTGCCAAACTTAAGAGCACAAAATCAACAACTAGTTTATTATTTTCTGGAACAAGAAATTAATTCCACAGACTTTAAATTGGAAATTGTTTCTTCTAAAATTCTAAAACATGTTTAACTTTAAAGGCTGCAGATGTATTGTGATTTTATTACAATACACCCATATGAATATTGGAATATGTTTTATGCAAATGTTGGAAACAAGTTGAATTTGGTGTTCCTCTGAATATAGATTTGTCCTAATAGGAGGGTTAAATGAAAAATAATATCCCAATGTTATTAGTCAAAAAGAATTGAGGGTATTGATACCCTATAGGCTCAGAATACTTTACAGTATGTGTTCTTTCACTTCAGTTGGCAGGAATTTGCTGTGAGAAAAGCTGTTTTTCATGAAATTAAAGTCTCTGTGAGTGCACTTTATATCATAATTGATTTTTGACTGCCAAAAAAGTCCTCCAGTTGAAATCCACTGCTAAACACAGGTTATGGTGATGATTGCATTGATGTGAGTACTGTGAGTCACTGGGCCAAAAAATATAAAGATGGTGAACCAGGAAGAGTGTGATACATATGAACAAGAATGAAGTGAATGACTTGTGATGGCAATCATTGGAGTTTACATGAGAAAGGCTTATGAACTAGTTAAGGACAATTAGCAGATCATGTAAAGGGAAACTGTCAAGCTTGGTATGTTAAAGGAATGTTTGTATCATATTATGGACTTCATCAATATCAGATGGGAAGTGTGGTGGCTCAGCAGAAAGCCAGCAGCCCAGGTTTGAGATCCAAGCTCCATGTGATGGGGTGAGCTCCTATTCTCACCCTAGCTTCTGCCAGTAGTTTGAAAGCATACAAATGCAAGTAGATGAATAGGTACCAATTCACTGAGAAGGTTACAATGCTCAATGATGTTATGCTGGCAACATGACCACAGAAATGTCTTTAGACAGCACTGAAGTAGAGATGAGCACTGCCCGGATAGTCAACAATAACTAGCAGAGTAAAATCTGCAGTTTTGTTTTGTAAAATCGGTTCCTCACATATTGATAACTATGAAAATTTCAAGACATAAGATTGGCCAGTAATTGCTATCATACTAGGAGAATAAAAATGAGAAAATTCTTCAAAGCATCATGTCACCCAACAAAATGTGGTCTCATCATTTTGATCCAGTAAAAAAGTGCCATTAAAAGGTTTTACTAGAAAGAGAGGAGAATGAAAACCCAGGCTTCATCTAAAAAGCTCATGTTAACAATTTTTTGAATCTGCAGAAGGTATAATTCACTAGAATTTCCTTTAACTTGCCAACACTATCAACACAGTGCTACATTACAATGATTAAACAGACTTTGGAAGCAAAAGAAGAAATTTTGATGCAAGATAATAGCATTGGCATTATATTTCAAGAAGTAATTGTGAAGTTGTATCTCATATTGTTACCCCATCTCATATATACTCTAGATTTGGCATCATGTGACCTCAATGTTTCTCCAAAATGAAGGAACACTGTCGTGGACAACAAATGAAAATAAAATCAAATCAAAAGATAGACAGTACTGTCAGAACCTGATTACAGAGAAAACGTATGTGTTAGAGAATTTTAATTTCTCTGTTGGTGAAAAATAAATCAGAAGCTCTCACAGTTGACTGCATTTAGCTGATTCAAAATAACTTCTTTATATTTATATCAAAATATTTACAATACCATACATTCTTCTTTAAAGCAACATAGCTTAATGAAGACTTCTTACAGAGAGATACAGAGACAAACCTGAGACTGAAAATTCAGCTCCTAACTCAGCAGTTCTCAACCTGTGGGTCGCGACCCCATTTGGAGTCAAACGACCATATCATGGGGGTCACCAAACAATGCAGTTCGCCATTTTCCCCTTTTCCTTAGCTGTGCTACTCCCTCTTATTCTATTGGCTTTTGAAAGCCAATAGAATAGACTCTCTTGAATAGAGTCTAATTCTATTGGCTTTCAAAAGCCAATAGGAATTGTCCAGGCTGTCTCTGCCCTGCTGAGCCCGCCAAAAGTCCCAGTCTGCAAACGGTGCTGCAAGTTGTCTGCAGCGAAGGCGAGCTCTCCGGAAGTTTTCACCCCTCCCTGTTGAGCAACTACTAAAACTGTAAGTAAAAGAGGGCCAGGGGTGGGAGGTGGGAGGCCGGCAGGTGCAGGGAGGGTTTTTGGTGCCCGTGAGGCCCGGTGGGTTTTTTACCTCCCTTGGTGGCCCAGCCTGTGGTCGCCCTGTGCCATCGCTGCTGCGGCCGCCCAGCAGCGCCTGGGCCTGCCTGCCACCGCCCTGAACGGGTGGCAGCAAAGGTAAGGCTAGCGGGGCAGCGGCAGGTACAGGGAAGATTTTTGGCGCGCATGGGGCCCGGCAGGTTTTTTACCTCCCTTGGGCTGGGCCAGCTGGTGGTCACCCTGCACCGTCGCCGCTGTGGCCGCCCAGGAGTGCCTGGGCCTGCCTGCCGCCGCCCCAAATGGGCAGCGGCCTATGCCTTGGCCGGCGCAGGGGGCAGCATCACGCATGTGTGGCGCAGGGGTAGCACCGCGCATGCGCGGCGCAGGGGTAGCACCGCGCATGCGCGGCGCAGGGGGTAGCACCACGCATGCACGGCGCAGGGGGTAGCACCACTCATGCGCGGCGTGGGGTCATGGCCTGAAAAAGGTTGAGAACCGCTGTCCTAACTCAATACCTTTTTGCACAGACTCAGTAGCACTTTTCTCACATTGGCTGACTGAATTACCACATGACTCTTCCTGCTCATGAATATTCCAACACTCCTTCCTTCATGACAGGAAGAGACATCAGACCTATTGATTTAATACATTCTCCATAGTGAACACCACCCAATGGTTTAGTCATCATGTCTGCCAAATTATCCTCAGAAGAACAATGATGTAAACTAATCAATTTTCCTTTTACAGCTTCCCTGACATTACAATACTTAATGTCTACATGTTTACTTCTGTTCTTCACCCTGTCACCAGTTGCCATTTTTATATAGGCAGCATTGTCTTCAAGTACCTTTACAGATTCTTTTACATTAATATTTAAATCTTGCAACAATTGTACATACCATGTTATTTCAGAACACAATTCAGATAAAGCAATAAACTCTGCTTCCACTGTTGAAATAGCAACAGTTGTTTGTTTTCTGGATTTCCATCCAATCAGAGTCCCTCCAAACAATATTATAATCCCAGAATTTGATTTCTTTGTGTTTATGTCATTTGCATAGTCACTATCGACATAACACTTTAATTTCAATTCCTCAGTAATCTGTATTTGAAGACCCAAATTTATGGTTCCCTTTAAATATCTGTGAACTCTTTTTACACCCATCCAATGTAACTTTGTAGCTACAGCAGTAAAACGAATCAAAATGCTTACTGCGTAAGCTATGTCTGGTCTGGACTACTGTGATAGATATAACAAACTCCCTATTGCTGAGTTATATATCTCTTGATCACAGGTTTCACCTTTGTCCGCACTTAAACTATTATAAAAATCCATACTCAAGGGTGTGGGAACAGTATTACTATTTTTCATATTATATTTCTCCAATAACTGCTCAATTTTTCTCCTTTGACTAAGAATATAACCACCTTTTTCATTTTTCTGTATCTCTACACCGAGATAATTTTTTATTTCTCCCAAATTCTTTAATTCAAATTTCTTTCCTAATTTATCAGCAAATTCCTTGACTTGTGATGCATTCTTTGCGATGAAGCAAAGATCATCCACAAATGATAACAGTAAAAAATTCTGTCCTTGTAACTGTCCAGTATATATACAATTATCAGTTTTGCAACTCTTAAATCCAAGACCCTTTAAAGCAGTATCTAAACAGATATTCCAGTTTCTGGCTGACTGCTTCAGCCCATAAATAGCCTTGTTTAATTTATACACCATGTTAGGTTTTGCAATTTCATATCCTGGTGCTTGGATCATATAAATTTCTTCCTCTAACTCAGCATTGAGGAGTGCAGTTGTGATATCAAAGTGCCAGATTTTATGCTTATATGCCGCTGCCAATGCCAGTGCTAATCTTATACTCTCATTTTTCACAGTTGGCACAAATACTTCATTGTAGTACACATTCTTTAATTGTGAAAAACCTTGTGTCACTATCCTGACCTTATACTGTACATCATTATTTGGCAATACTTTTTCTTATATACCCACTTACAACCCACAGCTTTGGTTCCCTGTGGCAAAGTCACTTATTTAAATACTTCATGGTCTCCCATGGATTTCATCTCTTTATTCATGGCCTCCTTCCATCTTTCTTGTTCAGCTTTTGGTAATGCCAACACTTCTTTATAACTTCTTGGCTCATACTACACATTGCAAACCTTTACCTTGCTGGCAGAATACCTGTCAGGCGGAATTCCTTTATTACATCGCTCTGACCTACATGGTATTAACTGTTCCTGTGTCTCAAGTCTATCTGGCTTCATGTCTTGTTCAGCCTCTCCTCCCTGAACATTGACATCTTCAATAATCATTTTTTAATCATTAGATGAGTTATTGTCGTTAAATAGATCACCGTCATTGAGACATACCCAGAATTTGCATTAATTCTGTCCCAATTTTGTTCTGCAAAATTAGCAGACCTTGAAATTATAATTCTTTTACTTCCATCGCTAAAGCGATATCCTTTTGACCCTGGTTCATAGCTCACAAACCTGAGCTTTCTTGTCTTTTGCTGTCCCTTTCTTCTGATTGCTTTCAGAATATGTACCCATGCAGTACTTCCCAAAATTCTCAAATGTACCAGTGATGGCTTTCTCCAATATAGAATGGCATATGGAGTATTATTAATGGAGGAACTCCACAGCCTGTTAACTATATAATTGGCAGTCAATATGGCTTCTCCCCAATATGACCTACTCATACCAGAATCCTCTAATAATGAATCTTTCATTGTTTGCAAAACACCATTCCTTCTTTCAGCTACACCGTTCTCTGCTGCTGTGTAAAATTTGTACGTCTGTGTCTTATCCCCCACTGCCCCAACCATTGTTGGAATTTAGTTGACATAAATTCAGTACCTCTGTCAGTTTGCAACTGACACACTTATTGTCTGTACCTTCTCTCTACAAAACTTACCCACTGTTTGAATTGTTGTAGCACCTCTGTCTTTCCTCTAAGCAAGTAGCAAAACAAATACCTGCTATAATTATCAACAATTACCAGTGCATATTTTGCTCCTCCCAAACTGGCTTGCATAGGTCCCACCAGATCTGCAAGGACCAGCTCTAGAGCTCTTTTTGTTTGTCTTGTGCTATATTTACTAACTGGGAATGCCTTTGACTTTGATGCTTTGCATACTGCACAGTCCAAATATGTTTTGCATCCCTTCAAATTTAGCCCTTCTCTCATTTATGAAAATATCTTTACCTTAAGTAAAATTATGGAAGTGAAGGCAATACTTTTCATTTGGATTTTATTTCATTGAAATTATTCTCTTCAGAATAGCATAAAGAGTCCTGCAATAATGAAGTTACAATTATAAAACCATTTAATAAGGAAAGTTCTCTAATTTTGGGGTATCCTAAAACTTGGACCATCCTTGGCATTTGATGAGTTTATCTCTATGCCTTGCTGAAACATCGATGAAAAGCTAGCTTCATATAAAAAATTCTTCCATAAACTGTGTTATCTGAAGTAACCACCTTTAATATTAATGAACTACTCGATCTTTAGTTGTTGCCATTGGGACAAAGACATGACTAAGGTTGCCATATATGTATCTTTACTGCTGTCTAGTCTTTCCCCAAATGTTTGCAGCCTTGGTATAGCATACCAGCAGGTAAAATATTCTATTATACAACTGATTAAATTACTTTTTATGTCTCTATTCTTCTTAGGAAGTCCGTGATACTGGTCTGATATATGAAACAGCAATCACATCTTCTATGTGATTACTATATGACAAGAAACAATGGATGGAAACTACCCAAGGGGAGAAGCAACCTGAAATTAAGGAGAAACTTCCAACAGTGAGGACAATTAACCAGTGGAACAGCTTGCCATCAGAAGTTGTGAGTGCTTCATCACTGGAGGTTTTTAAGAAAAGACTGGACAGACACCTGGTATAGGTTCTCCTGCTTGAGCAGAGGGTTGGACTAGAAACCTCCGGGATCCCTTCCAGCTCTTTTCTGATCGATGCCTTTTTTTTTGTAGGAAGCAGCCACACCAAAATGCTCCTATTCTAAGGAACTATATAAAGAATTTATTCTTAACTGTATGGTATCTATTTTACACAGTACAATCTTATTTGAGAACAAAGTACCAACATTCTATAACAGAAGATTAAGAAGATTAAGAAATATTAAAATCAGTGCAAATTCATTAAATAAACAATAATCTGTTTTGTTTTGTTTGGTAACACTGTGATGCTAATGCTATACTCCATTGAGTTGTAACTGACTCTTACCAACTCTATGAATGAAAGATCTCCAAGTGGTCCTTGCTCTTCCTGCATTACCCAAATTTTGCAAGTGATTTAATACTCAGCACAGTCATTTCTTGCACTGCCTGCCTCTTTTTTCTCCTCCCTTCCATTTTTCCCAGCAATATAATTTTTCCATAACTATATGAGCCCTCGTGATGTATCCAAGGAATGATAGTTTTGTTTCATATCCTTGCTTGCATGCATTCTAGCCATCCAACTTAAACATCATGCCTCTGAGTGGTATACAATAAAAAAGAAAGAAATGTTTTTACTTTGTTGATAATAATAAGAACTGTATTAGCCTAATATGAGATAGTAGATATTAAGGGAAAAAGGGAGGAAATATCTGGTGTTGTAACTTGATATTTATATTAAATATTTGTGTATGTTATTGAACTATTGATTAACCCAGTCACCATGCTGCTTTTTAAATACTTAATTGTACAATTAGAAAACTAATAAAATATTATATAGGAAAAAAAGAAACAAAACCACATAAACCATCACAAATCGGTTAAATTCCATCTTAATCGGCAATGAAGGACACAGCTACCCATCTTCCTCCTGATGGGAACCTTGATAGTAAACGATAATTAGGGGTCCTGAGATTTAATATGTTTGAAGATAGGAGTTTGTTTTAACATTCAATTATTAAAGTGAAACACTTTGTTCAAGAACAAATTCTAAATGGAGAAATCACTTCTGTTTGCCATTTTGAATTAAATTATTCCTTAGTTAGTTTTAGAGGCATGGATTTGTGTGTGCATATGCATGTATGTGTACAGATGTATGTGCCCATGTGCACACATGGAATGTGGAATGGAGACTCCATAAATCTACAAGAAGGGAGTTGTTTGGATCTTCATTCTCTTTGAGCCCATCCACTGTTGAGAATTGATTACTGATACAAAGTGGCCCGTCTGCATAAACTACTTCATCCCCCAAATTCATCTTATTATGGGTCTACTGGTTTTCAAAACATGGAGTCTGAGTGATGTAAGTAACCTTATATTTACCAGCCTAGGTACTTTTATTGTTAAAAGGGTTTGTTAGAATTTTATCCTCAGTTGTACCTGTGGATAGAAGTGGAGGAACTATCAACTGGTTTTATAGAGTCCTGCACTTTTTTTTAAGTAATATTTTTTTATTAATGCTTGAATGAGCCTGAGGTTCATACAGTTATGAATAATTATATTGGTTCCTCACAATTGCCATTCATAGACTTGAATGGTAAAATTAGACAATTATCCCATTCAATGGGTTGAATACCCTAGCATTTTTCAGATATTATATTAGTGTATCACATTATTAAAAGGCTGAACATAATGAAGGAAAAGATTCCTTGTAATCCTTCATGTAAGTATTACTGCTCCATGGCCCCCTTCTAATTAGCTTTATCATCAGTACTAATAGGACACTTGTCCCTAAAGACTATTCCTACTGTGATTCCAGATGGCCCTCTGAATTCTCAGAAGCTTCGCTGCCATCACAAATGACAGATGTGAGAGCTATAATTTGGTTTCAAGTCCAATAATATTAGTTATGCTGAAATAGCCAGTTGGATGGTGGTAAAGAATTACAAAGCCATTGCTTTCAGTACTTACATAAGAAACTCAATGCAATGAAAACAAGTAACCAGCCAGCAGATTGTTCTCTTACTGGGACAGCTTTGCAAATAGAATTTGCAGAATGCTTCTTTGTAATTCTGCCATATTTCTAAAACAGATCTGATTCAATAGTAAAAGAGGAGGGAAGTACCCCATGGTTGTCCACACTTCAGAAGAGAATGTTGTGATTCCTCACCAGCCTGTGGATCTGGCAGCTGAGTCTGAGGAATCAGATGAGGAGGAGGGGCCTGGAGTGACATTAGAGTCAGAGGAAGGCTCTGAGGAGCTCCAAGACTTACAGTCTACTCTACTCGCACTCAGGCTGAGACATAGCTGTGCTGGGAGCCTGAGTTGGACAGTGATGAAGAACAGTTGGGAAACATCCAGGATTCATGAAGGCGCAGGCAAGAGAAGTGAATAGAACAGAGGAATGCAATGGGGTGGCTCCAAAGACAAAGGAAAAGGCATTAAGAAGCTGTTCTGTTCTGTGCATTGGTAAGGCATTGAGACGAGGCAGGTGTAACAACAGTTGCTTCTTTATTAAAGTTTCAGCAGAACTAACACAAAATGGCGTGGATTCCTTTTATACCCTTTTGCAGGGATAGCGTCAGCCAATAACTGCAACGTATTTTCCCGCTTTGCGCATGTGCAATAGGCTGGAGACAGCCTGACTGGCCCGGGCAACCATGTTGTCTGCCCGGGTCTCTCTGCAGCTTCCTGCACCTGCTCTGTCAATCACAGGTCCAGGACATAACAGAAGCCACACCTTGGCTGAATTATAAAAGGGAAGGTATGGGAAGTGCTGGCTACCGAAGGCAACTGTTCACATTGAGGATCAAGTTTCTGTGAACTGTGTTTGTTTGTCTTGGACATTGACTCAGGTCTGTGAGAATAACAGGGGTTGTTTTTTTCTTGCAGTTTCTGCCTGCTTGTTGGAAGAGGTGTTTCTCCTTGTGAGCATAACAAGGACTCTCTTAGGCTGGGACAGAACAGAGAAGTGCAGAGGATGATAAAAGTGCACATCAAATTAGGTTGGAGAACTCTACAATAATAATAAAAAAATCATTAATCCTAACCATAATAAAACTAAAAAGTTTTAGCTTAGCAATCACCACATTTTGTATTTCTTTTCAATTGTAGGTAGGACAAATGGCACAAAATCAAACAATATCAATCCCGGTCTGATAGAAGAGGTAAGAAATACGCATTGTGCTGAAAATGGGATAAATAAAGATCTTCTGAGATTCTCTCTAAAGAGAGAACAAAGGAGGTTGGGATTGCATAGAGCCATCTCCAGATGGACATAAAAACTATTAAAAAATAATGTTTTTCTACCATCCCCACAGAACCAGAGGGTAGGGCATGGAAATGAAGGCCCAACAAAATTTCAAAATTGGAATTGGAAAGAGTAAGAAGTTGATAGCATATGGTAAAATATGTAACATTAATTTAGAATCTAGAAGGCACCAAACCTTCTTCTGCATCATCACAGCAGTGAGCTTGAATCCCATAAGAATTTCCCCTTCACCATATCAGGTATTTCAAATATTCCTTCCCTATTCCTGCTCAACTTTTAAAATCACAAAGGATCTCTTTTTCCTTTTTTTAAATTTCAGAATACAACCACAGATATGCAGGCTATTTATAATTCCTCCCTTCAAAAGCAACTTTCCCCTTTCCTAGTTGCCTGGAAATATTTTTTTCACTCCTTGTTCCTATTCACACAGAGGAAGCAAGTGGTAACGAGTGCTGAGAAAATCTTTGAAAGGACCTCTTCTACTACATGACCCAGGCTTCTTTGTTTCACTTCAAGGTTATCTGTCTGAGAAGCAGGAAGAGGAACCTGGAGGTGGAAGCCATATTGTTGATAGAAACAACAGCAGAGGTGTCTCCCTCCCTTGCATCTTCCTTTCCATGTTACTCCCCTGCTATGATGTCTATTGGGGCTTGTGTTTATAGGCCTCAACATGGCCACCTCCCTTGCTTTGACTATTTCTATGCTTCTATGCTTTTTATTTCTATGAGTGTCAATTGCTCAGCCAGGCCACATCTTTGATTGCTTAGGATTCCATGAGTTGTAGTCCCAGGATACTAGGTGACACCTGGTGGGGTAGACAGATCTACTTCAAGACATGTTTGAATGTTTGACAAAAGAAAGAAAATAATGTCAGAAGTTCTACAAAGATGGGTGGCTTTATAGAAAGCTTGCAGAAGTCTAGGATCAGGGACCTTGCCCATTATTGCAAAAATGTATCTACAAGGTATTTGTGCCTGATTCAGTAGCTTGTAATACCCTCAACTCTCTTGAAAATGTTGCATACGAATCATCTATTAAAAAGGAATTTCTTTTAAGATTCGGTAGATGCCTTTTCATTTTTGCTTAGCTTCAGGGGAGACATCTTTCAAACTGCAATCAACTGATGCATTTTCCATTCCCCAATAATTCATAAATCTACTCCCCTCTTCTGACTGCTTAATGCTTTTCTTTGTCTATTATCATGTACAAGCAAAGTTCAAATGCTTCAGAATGAGGGTGTTCTCAGTCATCAATATGACATCCATTCATATTTTTTGCCTTTACTTTGAGGCAAGAATTGAAGCGATATAGAATGTGAGTAAATGGATTGTCCCAGATTCTTCAGTTTGATAGAAGAAGTATCAGTTAGTTGAATTCAGATTTAGTCCTTTTAAGAGCCATTAGACTTTATTTAATTACAATTAAGTTAAAGGCAGTTTGCTCCAATTCTGCCATTTTCCCACAATAATCATTAGAGGAGTTGTAATTTGTTTTATAAAAGTGCTTTATGCTGTGAAGGTAGCATTATTTGCCTTGTTGAGATGCACTGGATCACTTGGAAGTCTCCTTTGGCACTTCTGCTGGCTAGCAGAGTGTTCTGCACATATTCTTCACAAGATGCAGAGAAATTTCTTCTATCTAAAAAAAAAAAGATCTTAGAGAGATTGTAAGTAAAGCAGGGTGGTTCCCCCCCACATTTTAGAAACAGGAATATGTTCTTCCTGAAGCAACTGCAAACTTTTGCATAGCCCACCTGTTTACTGTATTATTTAGGAGTTCACAAAATGCATGAAACACATTTATCATTTATCATAGTAGCAGAAGACCCTTTGCTTCTTTCTATGGTGTTAACTTGGTTGAATACTGGTGCAAAGAAGAATACTCAATCGGTCAATCCATTGTCTTTTAATCTCAGAATTGTTGATTAGAAACTAAACTGAGTTCTTAAACATATGGATTACATGCACACAGTAAACATGGTGTGAAAAGATGTTGTTGTTATTAGTTGCTCTATTGAGGGTTACATTTTTTTGCCATAATGAATTGGGAACTTCATGCAAGTTTAAAGAGGTAGGCAAAGTGAGTTCGAGAATCTGTTATGATTTTTCCTTTTTACTTTTTGTATCATGTCCTTCTTTGTTTCTATTCCTTCCCTATTTTTTTTCTCTCCCTCACATCAAGACAATTCAAGAAGGAGCAGAGGGCCATGATCAAAAATACCAATTAATAAATTGCAATTTTTAAGTTAGATAAAGAGCACCATGAAATAAAGCTTGATACCACCAGTTTTCCTATAATGTAGAATATGCGGATTGTTAGAAATCTTTATTTTTATATGCTGAAGTTCTTTCATTGGATGCTGCTATGTTATATTAATGATACTTGTTGGAAATGCTCACTATAACTGACATATGTTAAAACTATATATGTATATATCTACATGTATGCATGTAAAAATGGACACAGGTATGGATATTTTACTTGCATGAAATATAAACTTTATGCATAAAGTTTAAATAAGATCCACAATGAAAATTATTCATCCTGAGATATTTAATTATTGTAGAATTTTAGTTACCAGCAGCCCTGGCCAACATGGTTAAAAAGGAAGATGCTGGTACTTGTTTAATAAACTCTGGATTTTCTATCCTGGCTCTACACATTTCTGGTGTAAGTACGTGTTTTGTATATGAGTTCTCCGGAATAGGGCGGCATAGAAATTAAATAAATAAATAATAATAATAATATCAGTGCAGCATTGGACTGAATTGATTTCATATTGGTTTATTCTTATGGTAGGACATGGTTAACTCTTCATTTCACTGACAACCTGCAGTAAATATATGGAACTGTTCAACGGGTTACATTTGGAGAATGAATGCATGAGAGTTATTAATTTTTTCTGTGCTGATTTCACAGACATCCCCTTTCCCATATTGAAATGCCACTAATCTAATTCATTATCTAACTTTCACAAGACTAACTACTCAAGACTAACTACTCTGTATATCATCTCCTTGTACTCTTCTCTCTAATGGCAATAAGAAAAATGGGAAACTAGGGAATAGTATTATATGTGTATTTTATAATTTCTGGAAGGCCGGGTCAAATGTACACCTTTGACTTTTGCAAAATGGAAGTCAACGTTAGTTCTTCAAAATATAAATGTTAGATTAACTCCCTCCCTCCCCATCTTTTAAAATAGAATCTTTTGCATAACTACCTTTGCCTATGGACTTAGCATACATTTAAACAAGACCTGCTCAAGCTAAGATTTATGGATATAAAGAAATAAAAGATGATATAGAAAAAAACATCGGTTTTTCTATTTCTGTTAAGGTATCATAAATTTTATAGATCACATGAAAATGAATCTTTGAAAAATAATCCAGCTTCATATTATTTAAACTATAGGCTGAGAGCAATAGAAGGATGTTTCATCCGTGCAACATATTTTGCATAGGAAACCCTGAAATAATAACTAAAGCAATAAAATTCTTATTTTAAAGAACAAATACATTACTTTGTGGATATGATAGTTTCTTGAGAGTTTGGGTTAAGCAAAAGGATACACATACAGTTCCTATGATTTAGAACAGAGATCTCCAAACTTGGCAACTTTAAGATTTATGGATTTCAACTCCTAGAATTTCCCAGCTAACATGGCTGGCTGAGGAATTCTGGGAGTTGAAGTCCAAAAGTTGCCCAGTTTGGAGACGCCTGATTTTAGAGTCCATTTGGCCAGTTCTGTAGTTTGTAGAATATGGCACAAAGACCTTGAGGATGAAAAGTAGGGTATGTAGTTTGTCCTTAACTTACAGCATTTCTGATATATTTGCCATCATAATGAACCTCAGCTTTATCAGGAAGATATCAGAAATAGCATGAATAATTGGTAGCATAAAAAGGGGAAAGTATTTAGCATCACTGCAATACATTTGCATTTTCAGATTTCTAGAATACAGTTAATAATTTATGCATGACAATGTCAAAAGAAATATCATTGAAAAAGCTTTACAGTTTCTAACTCAGTATGTGAGGAAATCAGTTACGAGTAAAACACAGTATTGTAACATTTATTATCATGTATTTTGGGGAGAATCTTAAACAATATGATGCATGCCCCATCCTTTATACTTCATAGGAGCATTATGAAATACATGTATTTCATGTATTTCTCATCACCGTAAGCCAAACTTGGAGTCAAGAGGATAAGTCTTTAAAATTACATATGGGACAATACAAAGTGGCATCACAAGCAATGTCATTTAATTTTTGTGTGCATAGCAATAGTTTGTGTGCTATGTATATATTTATTTCATTGGTTCACATGCTCCATCTCTCTGATGGAACCTGTCTTTCACATTTGTTAAACATGGAAAAAATTCTTGTTTTGAGAATGAATAGACTGCTAAATTAACACTTCAGAGCCTTAGTATTTGCCAGATGAGTTTCTAAATCAGGGGTCCCCAACCTTTCTGGCTTGGCAGCCCAGTGGGGTGGGAAAGAGGAGATATGCAGGTGTGTGCAAGGGTGCGCAGCTCCATTTGTGTGAGCAGTAGGTGCATGCGCCCACCGCTCGTTTAAAGGGAGCTTTGTGTGAAGAGAGCTTTGTGTGCAAGTGCAAGTGTTCACCGCTTGCACGAGGGAAGCTTTCAACATGAGCCCAAGATGGCCACCACTTGTGTGAGGAGAACTTCACGCAAGGGCAGCTTTTCACTCAAGGGCAACTGCCTCAACTTGCACAAGGGGAGCTTCACGCATGACAGCAAGTGGCTGCCACTCACACGAGGGGAGCTTCATGTGCGAGCGCAAGACAGCCGCTACTTGTATGAGGGAAGCTTCGCATGCATGCGCTTGCCCATCACCTGCACATCCCCGTTCCAAACAGGCCATGACCTGGTAGTGGGCCATGGCCTGGGGGTTGGGCACCCCTGTTCTAAATGCTCAATATATGTTTGACTTGAATAACTTATTCTTTATACTGTTTTTTTCTCTAAATACTGTCTCCATATATTACTAAAATTCCTGTGTTTGCCTGATAATTTGTTATCTTCAATGGAGTAAAATGCTGCATCATAGGGCAAAACTTTGTCAATAAAGGTATCTCAAATGGGCTAACATTCAGAATGATGATGGGAATTTTATTACACTTCAACATAGCTACCACACTGCTGCTATCAACTGTGGTACAGGCTGATGGCAAACCCAAAATTCTGCTGGGTCACCTTCTCTTATGGACTCAGATTGGACTCAAGGTAGTCTTCAATTTACACATATTTTGTTTAGTGATTGTTTGAAGTTGCAGTGGTACTGAAAAAAGTGACTTACGACTAGTTCTTGAACTGTTGCAGCATCCCCTTGGTCACCTGATCGAAATTTAAGTGCTTGTCAATCAGTATGTATTTATAACAATTGCCGTATCCCAGGTCACATAATAACCATTTGTGACTTCCCAGCTAGCTTTCAACAAGCAAAGTCCATGGAGAGAAGCAAGAATTATTTAACGACCATGTAAAGAACCATAATGATTTGTGTAACAACCATTGCAAAAGAAGTGATAAAATTGGGCATAACTCACTTATCAACCACCTTGCTTAGAAATTGTAAATTCTGCTCTCAGTTGTGCTCATAAGTTGGGGAGTACCTGTAATGCATCCCAGGTCAGCTCCTCATCTCTGATTAAATCACAAATGAGGGAGGCCTTATTACAGGTCAGGAATGCATTTAACAGCAGCAGCTGAAACTCTATCATATTTGCCCCAATGTATCCTTTCTCTAAGCTAGAAAGCCCCAATTGTTTGTACCTATTCCTATAAAAACTTAATCCAACTAATCAACTCATTTGGGTTTTTTTCTGCTTCTTTTTTAGCTTTGCTCTGGGCTTGACCTAACCCTCTATTTGTTTGAATCTAAGTAATTTAGGTTCATTTAAGCTATTGGACTGGTTTGGCACTATCCATGTCTAATATTGCATACACAAAAATGCATAGTTTTATTCTGTACAATTTCAGCGTCCAGTACTCAGAATCTTCTGGTATATTTCATGATGGGTTAAAAAGATCCATTCAGTCAACATTCTTCATGTGACCAGCCTGGATCGTTTCATTGCAGGATGATGACAGCTTTGTTGAAGTTTAGGTAACATGGTTTACCATTCTGGCCCAATTGCAGTTGGCATATAAATGTTATTTGACTTCCCGGTCCAAGTAGAGAGTAATTATTCACATTATTCTATCTTATTTGGGGAGTACAGTAAAATGACTAAAGAATGTTAAGGAATAACTTACCTATGCCCTTGAACAAGTGTTAAACATGTTTCATCACATAAGCAATAACTTTTTAAAAATACCAACACTCTTAGAGTGACCGTTGTTAAGTCAAGAAGTTTGATGCAATGGATTAATCTCAATAGTGCTTGTAATTTGGAGGATCTGATATTCCTTCATGCAGCTTTTTTTCTTTCTTCAACCACACAAATGTCCTGTTTCTTAGGTATATTCTTCTTGAAAAAAGACAGAATTACAGTCAAAAAGAAAACTGTAACTTTATGTTGGCTAAATTGCTTTGTATAAGGTGGATTAGCTGCCGACTACTAAAGTTAGTGAATAAATAAAATTAGCATGACTTATATCTTTTTATCCTTGTGACAGGGAAGCATGAAGAAAACAGAACCAGATGACTATATTACGCTGCATCTGATAATTTAGCGAGGGCTAAATATAATGTTGGTGAATCGTTATAGATAAAGGGGCCCCAGTTGATATTGTATATCTTGACTTTCAAAAGGCTTTTGACAAAGTCCCTCACCAAAGGCTCCTAAAAAAGCTCTCCAGCCATGGAATTAGAGGACAGGTCTTGTCCTGGATTGGTAACTGGCTAAATTGTAGAAAGCAAAGGGTGGCAATAAATGGACAATTCTCTGGATGGAAAGAAGTGAGAAGTGGTGTACCCCAAGGTTCAGTTTTGGGACCTTTACTTTTTAATTTATTCATCAATGATCTGGATGTAGAAGTTAATAGTGAGGTAGCCAAGTTTGCTGATGACACTAAATTGTTCCGGGTTGTGAAAAGTGAAACTGATTGTCGGGAGCTCCAGAAGGATCTCTCGAAATTGTGTGAGTGGGCAACAAAGTGGCAAATGCATTTTAACCTAAACAAGTGCAAAGTTATGCACATCGGGGCAAAGAACCCCAATTATACTTACCAACTGATGGGGACCAAACTTTCTGAGACAACCCAAGAAAGGGATCTTGGGGTTTTGGTGGACAGCTCAATGAAGATGTCAACCCAATGCGCAGCAGCACTAAAAAAAAGCAAATTCCATGCTTGGCATGATTAGGAAGGGAATCGAAAATAATTCAGCAAGTGTTGTATTGCCTCTGTACAAATCGATGGTGAGACCACACTTGGAGTACTGTGTACAGTTCTGGTCACCACACCTCAAGAAGGATATAATGGAACTGGAAAAGGTGCAAAAAAGGGCAACAAGAATGATCAAGGAGATGGAGCGCCTCCCTTATGAAACCAGATTGCAACGCCTTGGTCTCTTCAGCCTTGAAAGACGGCGTTTAAGGGGTGACTTGATCGAAGTGTATAAAATCATGCATGGGATAGAAAAGGTGGATAGAGAAAAATTCTTTTCTCTATCACACAATACCAGGACAAGGGGGCACTCCCTAAAGCTCATAGTTAAGAAAGTGAGGACAAATAAAGGGAAATATTTCTTCACCCAGAGGGTCGTTGATTTATGGAATTCACTTCCAGAAGGGGTCGTGACAGCTGTCAGCCTTGACAACTTCAAGGCAGGGTTAGATAGATTCATGGATGCCAAGTGTATCGGTGGTTATTAAAACAGATGTCCATGTGCCGCCTCTATGTTGGTTGATGCAGGCAGGATTCCCTTGAGTACCATTTGTTGGGGGTCAAGGGAAAGGGAGGGTTTTGCCTTCTCTTTCTGCTCAAGATCCCCATGTACAATTGGTGGGCCACTGCGTGACACAGAATGCTGGACTCAATGGGCTTTGGCCTGATTCAGCATGGCTCTTCTTATGTTCTTATGTTCTTATTATATTTCTCACTTTCATTCATTTTGCTTAATTATGTTTTCAGTCAAGCAGGCAGTGCTTATGTCTTAACTTACATGATCTAATAAAAAAGTAGCTGAATATCTTATTTTCCAGGTGTGTATTGCTATGATGTGGATATTGGATAATGTGTATGTAATGCCTTCACCTTGGATGCCATTTTTATCATCTTCTTTGTTAGTTTCATTTTCAGATCATTTTATGTATCCCAAATGACTGACTTCTGTTAGAGACATCTCTTGCCATCAGATTTACAAACAAAAAATCAAATCACACACAAGGAGAGGAATGCAGGTAAACAGAAAATAAGGATGATAATACCAGTAGCAAGTGAGAGGATGAACAGCATAGAGAGGTGGCACATTTGTGTGGCACAAAAGTTCCACAGGTGTACTACATCAATGAACCACCTGGAAGTTTTGATTAAGAGATGTGTGCTGTGTAGTGAAAAAAGGTTGAGAACCACTTACATATGGTGTTCAAGTTTTGCCAATGTCAAAAACTAAGCTGAAGATAGTGTTATCTCTTAAGAACTGGATCAGTTGAACCTCCTGCAGCATAGAATTTTACTGCCTGGATAACACCACTGATAACTCCATTATGGAATAGAGCCAGGGAGGACACTCAACCAAACAAGCAAGAAAAGCTTTGGGATGTAGGTTACCTAGTTCCTGGAATAAATAAGTAATATACCAATATTATATATCATAATTATGCAATCAATTTGGATAGATAGGTAGACAGGCAGGTCTTTAATAAGAAAGGGAAAAGGATCTATTGGTGGAGAGCCTTGAGTGTCAGACCTGACCCAATCCAATCCCTTAGGAAAGAAAGACCCTTGACTCCATTTGTGTAAAGCAAATGGTTCTTTTACTAAAGGTGTTGGTTGCAGTAAAGTCAAGCCAGCTCTGAATTCTCCCACGCTTACAAGATAGAAAAAAAGGTTCACCCACAGCTCATCCCTCCCCCCTGTGACCAGTCCATTTCCAGACAGCTGGAGCTCACCAGGATGTTTTGAGAATGCTGAGATGTTTAGGGTTAATCCACATATTTCTCAGGGTGCTTGGCCTTGGGATGTTGGTATGAGCAGGATCCAGCTGCTCTGGTCTTTATCACCTGTCATTCCCCATTCCCGATTTCCCATCATGTATGCACACAGCTTTATTGCCCTTTCATCCTCCACCCCCTTCCAGCATTTGCTGGCAGATGCCTGTGAAGTGCCAAGCTGAATCAGGCAGAGCTGACATTGAGGGCAATAATGGAAGAGTTGCTAGCTTGAAGGAAACCTCAATCCCAAGTTGGAGAAGGCTCAGAGGGAAGACTGATGATTTGAGAAACCACAAAACCCCACTATATACAAACTTATTGAGTTTTCATATTTAAACAAAACAGCTTGGGAAAGAAGCTATTGAATGAGATATTACTAGATGAGGAAAATATTCTTTTTCAATTTAAACTCTGCCCAAAGAAACATTAAAATTATTTATCTTGGTAAAGATCAGGTGGTTCGTTATCCCAGGAATACATTTCCCTAGAGTCAGAACTTTAATAATAATTCATGTGGACATTTTTTTTATTACTTCCCCTTCATTCCCACTACAGGAGCATGTGATTCTTGAAGGAACATTTCTGCTGGTCAGTAGTTAATAGAAGAAGCATCTGGAGGAGATTGTAGCACAGTTTTAGACTAATCAATCTTATATTAAAATGGTATAAATTTTTGTGAGTTGCTGCTCTTAAAACCAATGAACCAACAGAGCTACCAGACTTCTAAATTTTTTTGCTAACTTAGCCCTGTTTTTTATAACAGGAACAAGAACAGTAACTGATGAGATAGGAGGTGGCATGAACAATCAGTCAGTTCTATCCCTTTCTGTATAGACCAAACATGTCAAACTCGTGACGGCACGTAACGTCGTGCAACATATTGGAGCTTTTTCCCCATTGCTGGCAATGGGGTGGGCACGGTTTCCTCGTGACATGTCTGGCTTGCGGACAGGCAGTTTGACACCCCTGGTATAGACTAACAGTTGTTGATAGTAACACGAATAGTGGATCACCAATACAAAAAAAAAAGGATACAATATCTGTTTATATTGATCCAAATCTTAGCAGAGTTTATATGTGCTACATGAATATGGGAAGTGAAGAAAAGAGGTTGTTCTTTTTAGTCCTTCCTCCACACTGCCCACTCAAGTGCAATAAAATAATGCCTTTTTCAGTGATTGTGAAACCCTGTTGAATATGAATAGACTTTAGCTTTTGTCAAGTACCGTCATCATGCATAAAAATAATAGCACTTTTCTAACAAGGAAAGGGTTCTGTAATGGCAGACCTCCTGGATGACTTCTTGAGATGGCTTGTGTTGATAAAGAAGCTTGTGTGAATAATGGACTGAAAATAAAATATAATCCTGAGAGCTGTTATGTAGAGGAATTGAGGGCAAGACCAGCAAATAATTAATTTGCTGCATTGTGTCCAGAAAGTTTCTAAAGTAATGCAATAATAACTTGACATTAATATTACATTACTGATATAATACTTTGGTTGCAAGGTGACTTGAACGATAGGATAAATCACCATAACTAAGAGTTGCCATTCAGTAGGAAAGTGAAGAATTAGAGAGAATTGCAAAGAGTTGTACTAAAAGAAGAAATAAAAACAACAACAAGAAACACAAAGTCCCTCCATTAAAAAAAAATCAAAGATGTATAAAGAAAGGTTTACGTTGCTTGTATCTTTGAGATTCACCACCTAGTGCATTTCCAATTCAGCTGAGATGTGGACTAGAAAAATATTGAGAACTATTTTTATGTAACTTGTTTCTTTACATCAAATACTGGTTAGAGGGGACCTATTTGCCCAGCTGCTGTTGCTACTTGACATTGCCGGTGTTTTGTTGAGATTATCCCCAGTCTTCCCTACCAACTCTGAGATTTGTGAGTCTTTGAAATTACAAGACAGAATGGTGGAAGAGGTAAAATTACTATGACAATGCTCAAGTTCTTGGTAACATAGATTTGATTTATTATTATATAGATGCTCTGACATTTGGAAAACAGCAACATTCTCTTTGATATTCTTAATTGAAAGGATTTATTTAATCCAATAAGCAGATTTACACTTACATCTAGGCATTCATGTTCAACTCTCATTTATTCAGTCTTCTAAATTTGTTTCTCACTGAAGCCTACCAGAGAAATTCTGCATTTCTGGAAAACCTCTTATTTGTAGATTTCCTGTGAGTTTAAACTCTTTGAAATTAGTCTTCCAATGATTATACTGACCTGAAGAGGTCTTGCTGGAAGCAAATGTTGTTATATACAATGCAGTTTTCACATATACATGCAACATATACAGAACTGCAGTCAGAAGGAGGCACATCTGTAACTACATATGGCATTTGGCTTGGGCACCATGCCTTGGAATGATCAGTTTAAATTCCACTACTACCCCATCTGGGCTGGGAAGGTCCAATGCATACTTTGGGCAGTGACAAATTAGTCCTGCCTAATGAGATTCAGTTGTCTGAGACTACCAACATTACTTTGGCAAAGGAATTGGGATGCCTTCTTCATTTCAGCAAAATAAATCACATTGTCACCATCATCTGATTCAATTCATTAAAGCAAACTTAAATCAATTTACACAGGTCCAATGACAATACATGGCTATGCTCCTGCTCTTAACATGCTGACTTACATCCTACAGTACTTTGGAATTTTGGTAACTGTTTCCCACCTGGTGCAATTACTAATTTCATCACAATAACTGTGATTACTATGCTGGATGTGGGGATGGGAAAACATTAATGAGTTCTTGCAGTACCTTTTTCCAGGTAATCTCTCTCTCTCTCTCTCTCTCTCTCTCTCTCTCTCTCTCTCTCTCTCTCTCTCTCTCTCTCTCTCTCTCTCTCTCTCTCTCTCTCTCTCTCTCTCTCTCTCTGTGTGTGTGTGTGTGTGTGTGTGTGTGTGTGTGTGTGTGCAACTGAGTGAAACTTTCAAAGGGTCATATCGAGCCTTCTGTAGGACATGGCTTCCATAAAGCTTTAAGGAGAGGTTACTTTGTCATACCACTATGCTTTGCAAAGTTGCCCTTTCAAATGCTTTCCATACTGGTGGTCTACTCATTGCATAATGCATATTTTAAGGCAGTATTGCATACACATATCTTGTCAAACATAAGGAGCTCCACCTTTTCTTTGCTATGTAGATATGTTGTTTTGAGTAAAACCTTTGAGGTGAGAAAAATGAATACTGGTAGGCTAGGTATCACTATTGACCATGCCATGTCAACCCCCCTCCCGATCATTGACTTTAAAAGAACTGTGTGGGACACAGGGAATCCCCTTCCCATTCCATGTGGACAATGAATGATTAGTGTGCACCACCACTTATAAGGCAGGGTTAGACAATGTTTCTCAACCTTGGCAACTTTAAGACAGGTGGACTTCAATTCCCAGAACTCCTCAGCCAGCATGGCTGGCTAGGGAATTCTGGGAGTTGAAGTCCACCCATCTTACACTTATCATGATTGAGGGATTCTGAGCTAATAGATGTCTGCGAGCCTTCCATCTAAACTTTCAGCTAGCAAAATTGCTGTATGTCTTCCCTGTATGATCAGAACTAAAGAACTACACACATTGCTATTTTTTTTTTAACTTTGCTCCTTTCAAAGTGGGACATGATATTTTGACCAAGGTAAAACCTTTTTTAAACATTCTAATGGGCTGTACTCTCTTTAAATGGCAATAAGTGAAATTATTTCATTTCCAAGCATTAGATATGAAATGAAGAGTCAATCTGCTAACAGCAACAACAACAAAAAGCTTTTCACCTTGGATTCATTTTTCCCTCTTTCAAGCTTTAGTTGTTTGCCCTAAAGAGTCCTGGGCACCTTTAGAAGCCTTATTTGTTACACAATAAACCAGTCTGTCTTGTACAGATATGCAGTTTTGTACACAATATAGTGTGCCTGAGTGCACATTTAAGTACAATACCTATACAGGAGAGAAAATAATTGATTTAAGAGAGATGACAGCTCAGTAGCTCATTTCATACTTTCACAATATAGCAATTTTTTGAAAGCCTCTCGTTTTCTGTTTCCTTCCACAGTGCTGCTCATCTTGGCTTTCAATCAATTTACCTTAAGCATCTAAAACAGCAAGGGACATTTCTGAACACCCTGGAGTATTCATCCTGGATCTGAAATGAAAAGATTGCATGAGCACCTTGGTTTACTAATAGGTAAATGTATATGTTTTAAGCATCTTCTACCAAATGTGGCTTACTCTGTTAGAAGAGCTTTAGATAATTTGGCCCTGCAGAGAATTAGAAAAGTTGCTGATGATATTTTGACAATGTAAGTTGTTGAACATTACACAAAAACTTTCAGTCCAGAATCAAATGACTCTAGTTAGTGAACCTCTTTAATTATTTCATAGGATTACTGGAATAAACCAGACTCTAACATTACTATAATGCATTTAATGTGTGCATTTCTAACTCTCTCTACTTCAGATTATATTTTATTTTAGATCTTATTCAAATCTGAATCAGGTATTTAATGCCTGCATGATACCGCTGTGGAAAATAGCTATTTGTTTGTTTGTTTGTTTGTTTGTTTATTCATCAACTTTCCAACTGATTTCTAGGGAAGATTATTATGTTTGCAAGAAATTACTAGTCACTTGATCCCAAACAAGTTGTGGGTTTCTCCATATCCGTTCTACATTTCTGGCAACTCCCAGTGAAGATGTATTTTTTTTTCAAATTATCAACTTCAAAACTTAATTTTACAGCCCTGCTTAATATTTTTTTCAAGTATGAAATTGCAAGGTATGGTTCCTTCTTCCTTTAATCTGTTACCCTTTTGTGTTTGTGCAAATAAACAAAAAACAACCTTCCTCATCATTCTATCTATCAGTCAGTCAATCAACTTGGCCTTTGTTACTCTGTGATGTGCCCTTACCTTGGACACCTAATTCCTGTATGCCTAGAACAAGTTCAGAGAAAGGGCGTTGTTTTGACAAGAGACTACAAACAAAGGGCTGCACCACAAAGCTTCCTAACAGAGGCAGCAGTTGCCTTGTTAACTATTTCAGAAAGATAAAATATATAAGGCTATCTTCTCAAAACTTTTGAACCCCACTGCAAAGGCACCCTGCAGACTTTTCTGTTGCAGTTTTAATGCATGCTTGCTACTTTCTCTTAATAGAATCCTTGATGTCTGGATCAACTGCAGTGTCTCATTTGAGATAAAATCTGTTCAGTTATTTTCCCACCTGTCAAGGGAAGGGAGGTGGGGATGAAGGGACTACACCACCTTATGAGAAAACTATTCACCAAGTCTCTGGAAGACTGAATGTCTTGCCTGGATTGGTCATGCAGGTGGGGGAGAAGATGACTGCTAAAGAGATGTTCCAACCCTGTTTCCTTTTGTTTGTGGGAGTGCATTGAAAGAAGCAAGAGGGGAACAGATTCTTAGAGCCTCTCAGATAGAAGCCATGGGGTTGGACAGCCAGCAGCATCAGACCTGCTCTCTTATTCTCCTCCTACTTCTTCTCTTGCCATGAGTGGCAGAGAGAAATGGCACTTTTAGTACCACTTTTCCAATTTGAAGAAGTAATGCTTGCATAGGATTAGAAAACTGACAGCAGAAGACTGCTCTGATGCCATGTAACTAATTCCTAGAATGATAATTTAATGACAGTTCAACACCATGGGTCATCTCTTGCCAGAAATTGTTACCCAAAGAGGCTTTCCCCACTCTTTATCCTTCCCCTTCATTTTTCTTGTGCCAAAACAGAAAAGGAATAGCACAAATTAAACCAGGGTACTGTCTTACCATCTTATCAACTATACGTTTCAGCTTAACATTTGCAGTCTGGATATACATTAATATTTCCAAACAGAGATTGAGGTAACTGAGTTTGTTTAACCTTCAGAAAACATGATTGAGTGGATATGCTAGCACTTTTCAAATATCTGAAGAGGCATCAAATACGTTCCCTATCACAGATTGCAAATTATGGAATAAGGGCCTTAAGTAATACATGGGTAGATGTTGATTGAATGTTAGGCAAAATTTTCTATAAGGAAGAGCAGTTTGATAATCGAACAGTTACTTGTGAATATGACAGGATATATATTTCTTTGGGATATTTTAATTTATATTACTGCACTGAGCAGATCATCCTGCTGCATAAGAGGTTGAAAACCATATAAATGTTGAAATGAACATAATTTCCAGTATTGCCTTTATTCTATGGGTGGTCGAACAGTGCAGTGCAGCCATTGGAGAAGTTTTACTAGTTTGGTTTGCCATTTGAGTGCCAAGACCACTACTTGAAAAATGCAAGTAGGAGCTTCAGAGAAGATTCTTCTATCGAGACTGGGGCTTGGGTGACTAATCACCCAAACTTTCCAAGAGCCAATTTTATTCAAGCTCTTCTGAAACAGCTCTGGCTTTCAAGTAGCTGCTATTTACAGGAAGGAAGGAAGGAAGGAAGGAAGGAAGGAAGGAAGGAAGGAAGGAAGGAAGGAAGGAAGGAAGGAAGGAAGGGAGGGAGGGAGGGAGGGAGGGAGGGAGGGAGGGAGGAAGGGAGGGAGGGAGGGAGGAAGGGAGGAAGGGAGGAAGGGAGGAAGGGAGGAAGGGAGGAAGGGAGGAAGGGAAGATGAAGGAAGACGGAGTGAGTGAGTGACTAAGTGAGTGAGTGACTAAGTAAGTAAGTAAGCAAGTAATATATTGACAGAAAGAAAGGGAAGGAGGGAGGGAAGGAAGGAAGGAAGGAAGGAAGGAAGGAAGGAAGGAAGGAAGGAAGGAGAAGAATATTTTAAGAATAATTTTGTATAAATGCATGTCATGGTCTATTTATATACACTGAAAAAACCCTTACTTTTCGTGACAGCACACAAAGAAATATAAAGATGAACAGTCCCTGAAATGCATTGAAAATTGTGAAAAGATATGCCGTGACCACTGATCCCTGGATGACATGAAGCACGCCAAAAATCCATGTAGCCCCCAGGAGAAAAAGGAGAGAAAGTGCTCCTCGGGCACAGGATCTAGGGAGAAAGAGAAAGAAGAGCTGTTAGCCCAGTTTCTCTTTCTAGTTCCTTCCCTTTAATGTAAGTCCCCGACAAACCCTTGCGTTCTGCCTTGCAGTGACATGGCTTCTGCTTTAGGGTGTGCTGCAGTGCTGTGGCTGGAATAAAGTTCCTCTTTTGTTTTCTGAGCAGAGTCACCAACAAAAGTGGAAACTCTGATGGCTTTTAAACACTGGCTGTCTTAATCTTCAAATCTGTTTTCTCTAGTGTGCTGCCGAACCATATGATTTGATTTTAAATCTACTGTTGGTGCAATTCCCCAAAGTAAAATATATGTCTCTTATGAAGTATACCCCCTAAGAAACCTTGGGAAAAAGAAATGTATGGTAGGCTCTGAGGTCAGCATATGTGCCAAGCATCAGAGAGAACTTTTGGGCTGTTTTTCAGCTTCAGCCTCAGAGATAGTGCTAGCTTGTTCAAAACACAGACTTTCTCCTTATTCTGAAACAATTTTGCTTTCACGATGCAAAGGAGGTTTAAATTGTTGCAAGGTCAAGATATTGACTTCCAAATAGCTCACAGATCTGCTTCCTGAAATTTTTTTTCTCTCCTTTTACAGTTAACATATTGTAATATAAGTTTCTCCAGCTTTGATCATGGGCTGTGACAAATTACACAATGCGCTTTTGCATATGGACTCAGTCATTAATTTTCTGTTTCATTTGCAGCACAGCAGTTTTGAACTTCCTTTGCATGAGAAAGTTCTCTCTCTCTCTCTCTCTCTCTCTCTCTCTCTCTCTCTCTCTCTCTCTCTCTCTCTCTCTCTCTCTCTCTCTCTCTCTCTCTCACACACACACACACACACACACAAATCTCCCACCCCCATCACCTCTCTTTTCATGCTGCTTCCTTAGACATATATTTGACTCCATGAGACTTGGAGCTCTGTGAGAGCTGATCAGGTGGAGAAGGGGAGCAAAGTGATCAATCAAAGAACTGCTAAATCCTACCTATAAATCTAGTGCAATGACTTGAAACAATGTGAATGTTTCCAAGCAACAAAAACAGTAAGTTGCTTTCAATGGTCCCTATAGCACATTCCAGCTTTTTCCAGCACAAATACTTTTCAAGGTCTCTATAAATCAGTTTTAAAGAAAACAGATTGGTGGAAAAATCATAGCAGCCCATGAAATAAAATTGGTTTTTAAAAAAGAATAACAATAAAAAGCAAACCCTGGTGAAGGAGGAAATAAAAATGGAACACCTATTTCTATAATCTCTCTGGAAATAGAGTGAAACATCAAAAGCCCTACTGAGAGTTTAGAACAAGAGAGCTAAACATATGTTTGGCTCCCCTTACTAAAAGTTCTCATCTCTGGATTCTTATGTGATATGAAAGCTTTAATCTGGCTTTCAACAGTAAGATTTAATGTCAGATTTAGTTTCTTTCCCTTATATAACATCTGTTGTAAAAAACAAAACCTCCCAAAGCTTTAAATCTGAAGGATGATCTAGAGCAGGGGTGTCAAACTGCTGGCCCATAGTTTTGCATCATAGGGAGGCTGCACCTACCCCAGCTCTGGCAATGCAAAAAAAAAAAAAAAAAGTCATGATACATCGTGACATGTCATTTGGTGCGGCAAGTTTGACACCTGTGATCTAGATGGACCATCTTCCAAGCCAACAGCTGCAGAACCAGAATACTTAGCAACCAAAGTTTCTCATTTGAGAAACTTAACACACCTTAAAAATATTGATATAATAAGAAATAATGTTTTTGCAAATGTGAGGAAGTCCTTTTTGTTTCCTTCTTATTTTGTTCCCAAGAGATCCTTATATAAGAATAGCAATATTCTTTTGTAAACAAAAGCATCCTGTGGAATTTAGGCATTGGTCATCAAAATAAATACTTTAATGCAACACAGTGAGGATGTCTTTTCTTATTACATTAAGAAACTGAAAATAGCTCAAAGATTTGTAGTTAGCTAAGACTAACATTGTTAGGTAACACTTTAAAACATGTTGCCAAATAATTCTCTGAAAGTTGTATCTTACCTTATATTTTCATAGCAACTAACTTCTGGCTTTAGCATAGCTGTTTGACGAAATACTTTATAGATAATTACTCCAAATGCCATCCAATTCACCTTGAGAAATATATATTAATGTTTTAGGTTTAGAAAAAAAAAGCTTTTCCAGTACACATTTACACTATTTTCATAAAACAACAACAACCAAATAAGTCCATTTTATGTATTCTTGAGGAAGAAAAGCCACTTTATAAAGCAGCAGTAAGTCTTGCACTTGCGCAAATCAGAAGTATAATCCTTTTTTAATCTCAGCTTTATTAATTTCCTTACAATTAAAAATAGGAAAAGGAAACATAGTACATATAAATTGTATTGATAATTAATAAACATCACAAGGTAGTAAATGGCATGAATAGTGGAAAAATAAAATAAAACTAAAAAACAAAAACAAAACCAAACAAAAAGAACCTGAAAGGGGAAAAAATATTGTATTTTGTCAACTTTTACATAGTGCTGAAACAGTATTTATATCTTTAAACATATTTACATTTTTATTTAAAATGTGTCATTCAATTAGGAACATTTATTTTCTTACCCAACAATGTAGGTGTTGGAAATATCATAATATTTCTGTTGTACTTGGGATGAAGCTCTTGCCAAAATTTCAAGGGAGCCAAGTAATAAGTCTAACTGGTGCTTAATAGCACATATTTAATACAATTTTTATTCTAATATATTGCATTACTGACATTAGCAAATAAGTCAACTGATATAGTTTAAAATCAGGAAAATAGAAACCACAATAATGAAATAGAATGGCACTGTAATTCAATGTGTTTTTTCAAAGCAGTTTTCAAATGTTTAATAAATGAATTGGTAAAGTTATTTGGAGATCAGAAATTCATCCTAAATATAACTATAAAATACAAATATTTATACTGTATTGGGTTTTAATCCAAACCAAATTAGACAAAGGTCAACCTAAAATATTTTGCATTCTCCTTATTGCCAGAAATACAACACCAATAACAGGATGTATTTATAGAAACTTCGAGTACAGAATTTAGAAGTATATGAGGATTTTGCAATATGTTTACATTAAAAATTTCTGTGTCAATCTGGCAATACCTTTCTCTTCATTAAACAATTTAGTAAAAGAAACAGAAAAACAAATGAATATTGTTTCCCCAAATTTGAAAATATTAAAAACTAATAACTGGTTAGAAATGTTATATTTGTTTCACTAGCAACTAGTAAAAGACAAATATAAAACTTCAGCATTCAGTGAATAATACTATCCCATATGAGACAAATGGGATAACACTATCCCATATGAGACAGATAGAGCTTCTTCTCTAACAGTAATACTTGGGCTACTCTGCAACTATCCCTAACAAATAAACTGCCTGAAAACGAGATTACATTTTGCTTCTACTTATGAAGTCACAATAGCTATTTCCAGTTATAGGAAAGGGAAAGAATGAACATTTTCTGCTTTCTGAGGCTGGGGTCTTTATAGGAACATACCAAGACTAAAGGTCTTGAAAGCTCCTCAGCAAAGCACATTTTCTGAAAATTATCCTTTATTCCTGATACCGGTACTAGAGTAAGTAGAAAGGACACTGTTTTTTTATATATTTTTTTTATTTCATCAACACCTTTTAAGTTTTGGCTTCTGGATGGAGATCAGAAGATCATACCTCCGCACTGTGGAGACAATGCTGATGCAAAGATTGGCAGCCAGGGGTTGAGCCCAGGCTGATTAATCTTCTCTGAGACAAAGAGAAAGTTGTGAGATCACTCATTTGAGTTCTGGATGGTAGTGCCACATGAAAAAATTCACATAATCCTAGGGAACTTGTGGCTAACTTATAAGTAGAGCTCTAGCAGCCGAGGAAGAAAGCATCACACTCACAGCTTTTGATAGGTTGGAAGGAGTATTTAACATTTAAGCAACAGAGATACCTACTTAATTCAGTTCAGAAGGCAAGAGATTTTTAAGAAAGAAACTGAAATTTTTAAACAACACAATCAGTTAATGCAAAAGAAGAAGCCATTGCTCCTTGATGCTGTTTCCACTATTATATTATATTAATCTTATTCTGGTTTCACTTTCAGTCATGAACATGAGAATCCATTTGAACATTTTAATGTAATCCTGGTGCTGGGTCTCCATTCACGCATTCAAAGGAGCATCTATAGCACTGGTGTCAAACTCGACACGTCATGTGACACGTAGTGATGTATCACGACTTTTTTCGCATTGCTAGAGCTGGGGTGGGCATGACCTCCACATGATGCAATCGGCCCACAGGCTGGCAGTTTGACACCCCTGATCTATAGGTTTGCAGTGGTATATTTGTGCTGCTGAAATTTGCTCTATTAGTGATTTTTGTATACTGCATTTCTGGAAAAATCTAATATAAAGCAGCCAGAAGAAGACTATTTAGGTCAGGGGCAGTTGCCAAGGTTGAGAACCCCTGATTTAGGTCATGGAAATAACACCATCAACCCATCCTCACATTAGCAATAGAAAACTGATAGTCTCTGGTTTACCTGCAACTTAAATGTAAAATGTAAACCGATCATAACGTACATTAGATTTAAAATTAGACTTTATATTTATGTTCCATTTTTCATATTTAGGTAAATATGTACAAATCTCAAAATCCAAACTTTTTTTAATTAGAAAAATATTTATATTCCCTTTTATTAATGAAAATACCTGTGATGAGGGGGGCGGATAGAATATTATGTCAACAACACAGGAAGTACAGAACTGAAGGGAGAGAAGATTGTTTCTTGCTGAATAATAAGATAAGATAGCAGACTATCGATTAGTAACTGAATACATGAAGGGATAATATAAAGATATAATAATGTACTAAAGTAGTAGCACACTCTTTATGGGAATTTTTTAATGCTAACAGGTTATGTCAATTTTATTCATCTTCAATATTTATTATCCTTTTCTGGTTTTCATGGTTCTAAACTCTTCTATCATTTTATTTTGTTTTATTATTTTTTGTGATAATAAAGCATGACAGTTAGTCCAATAAGAATGTGTATTCTTAGGAGGGAATCAAAATGGAAGGCCAAGTAACCCTATTTGGGGCGAGTCATTGGCCCCCACGGGAAGGGCTCGCAACTTGGGAGTCCTCCTAGATTCACGGCTGTCCCTTGAGGACCATCTGATGGCCGTGGCCGGGAGGATGTTTTACCAGATTCGTCTGGTATGCCAGTTGCGCCCCTTCCTAGATAGGGACGTGTTACGCACGGTCACCCATGCCTTCGTCACTTCCAGACTGGACTATTGTAATGCTCTCTACATGGGGCTTCCCTTGAAGTGCACGCGGAGGCTTCAACTGGCGCAGAATGCGGCTGCGCGGGTGGTAGTGGGGGCACCCTGGCGGGTACAAATGGCCCCCATCCTGCGCGAGCTGCACTGGTTGCCGGTGGCTTTCCGGGTGCGCTTCAAGGTACTGGTTACCACTTTTAAAGCGCTCCATGGCATAGGACCCAGTTATTTACAAGACCGCCTTCTGCCAGTAAATACCTCCCATCGACCAGTTCGCTCCCACAGAGAGGGCCTCCTCAGGGTGCCATCAGCTAAGCAGTGTCGGCTGGTGGCGCCCAAGGGGAGAGCCTTTTCTGTGGGGGCACCGACGATGTGGAACAAGCTCCCCCCAGAACTCCGGACGTGTCATGATCTCCGCACCTTCAGAAGAGTATTGAAGACTCATCTCTTCAATCAAGCCGGCCTGGCCTAGATCTCTTCGGTTTAAAAACAAATAATTTTTTTTAAACAAGGCTGTTCAGGTTTTAATTGGGTTTTTAACAGGTTTTAGTACAGCCTTGTATTAATATTAATTTAATTTAATTTATTTTAAATATTTATTGTTATTATATGTTTTTATTGGGTTGTAAACCGCCCCGAGTCCTACGGAAGAGGGGTGGTATAGAAATTTAATAAAATAAAAATAAAATAAAAATAAAATAAATTTGAATAAAGAACTCCTAAGGAAGATTAAGAAACATTTTCCAGGCTGATATAGAAATGGATAGGTATTTAGCACCCCACAGTACAAAAATTCCTCTTTGCTAGAGTATGGTGGGAAAGGATGGAAAACATTTCATGAACAGAGAAAGGACTGCATGTAAATTCTCAGATATAAGAATCAGAATCCAGATGATTTCTACTTAAAATATCCAACTTCTTTCCAGTTGTAATTATTATGGCCCCCAGAGAGAAGAAGGCCGGCTGTGGGTTTGAATTCGTATTGGTTTATGAAATCTTTCAAACTTCTTGATCCCTGTCGTATTTACCAAGACAAAGCTGTCCATATTTTAGTTTTTATTCTTTGGGTTATTTGATTCAGCAGCTTTCACTGTAAACAACAATAAAATAAAGTATCTTTTAAATGAAAAGTTATTGAACGCTACAGTATATAAATAAATCCTCCAGTGTATTAACTCTGTAGTGGCTGTTTTCAGATGGAAAGAACAGCAAGTACGAATCTTTTTAATTCTAAGTTCCTCTGGAGAGAAACAGAAAGCCACACGATATCCTAGTGTGTTAGATTTTGCATTAGGATCCATGACTGAGTTGTAAGACAGCCAGACAGCTACATATTGAGATCACATCTGAGGAATACAAGGCATTTCATCTTTTATTGGCAGTTTCCTTAAACAGCTGGCTTTGAATGCATTTCTTGCCTTATGTTGGCATACAGGAAAAAGAACTGAATTTTGATTTGTCCAGCCATAGACTTTGTTACGATTTTCTTTTTAAAGGCCCAGAAGCATCTAGTCATTTTCTGAAGCCATTTCCCCTAGGCATTAAAACCCCCCCCCATATATATATGATATATTGCATCATCTCAGATCCAATAGAAAGACACTTTTTCCTGTCTATTAATAAGGATCAAGGGAGGAGGTGTATTCAGGCAAAAAATGGTAGAATGTCTTAGGCTGACGAAAAGACATTTCATCCTATCTCAGTAAGTGAGATAAAGGGTGGAACTAGGAAAGTAAAGCTCTGTGAGAGATAAGTTAGAAAGAAGTGAAATGAATGAATGAATATATTATTCTTGGAAAAGATAGAATGCTGCATTACAGGAGAAATGAACTAAAGTTTTTTTTTCTCTATTGGTGTCTCTGCTTTGTTTCCCCTTTCAGTACACAAATTATTCCTATCAAATTCTGCTTTAATCTGCCCATTGACCTTAGGATGGTTTATAGGCAAATAAAAATAAATTAATAATTTCACATTAAATGAGAAATAAAGCAATATTGCAAAGATCTTTTCCCCTCCAGAGTGAGAATGGCTCCCATCCTCCTAACCTTTCACAACAGTCTAAAGACTTGGCTCTGCCAGTGGCTTGGGGCCCCAATGGGAGTGTATCACATTGGAAATGGTTGATGGGCCAATAGCAGATCCTATCTCCACCCCTGCTCATCCTACTCCAGAGTCACCTCGTGGTGAACTGGGCAGCAAATAAATTTAATAAATAAATATAATGACTGAAGAGATGAAATTTCTGCTTTTCAGTATAAAAACTGAGGACATTTATTCATTTATCAAATTTCTATATGCCCATCACACTTGCGTGGCTCTGGGCAGTTTGCAAATAAAATAGTAAACACTTACTGACACAGGATGTAAAATTATACTATCAACATCCCTTATCCTTCCTCAGCATTCTTCTACTCCATGAAATAGCTCATTATTGAGTGCTTCTAGGGTTATGCCAGTGGTGGCAAACCTATGGAATGGGTGCCAGAGGAAGCACTTGGAGCCTTCTCTGTGGGCACACGTGCCGTTGCCCCAGCATCACCTCCCCCATGACCCCTTCCTCTCCAGAAGCCCCCTGAAGGAGATTCGTTCCTGAGCATGGCCCACATGGAGCAGGGCAGCCAAGGACATGACAGCCAGACAGCGTAGACAAGACTCTGCCCTCACACCCCATTGTGCACAGTTGATTCTGCAGGGCGTGGGCAGAGGGCATGACCACCATAGCACTGCTGGGCTGCCTGGGAGATCTGCGGCGGGCCCTGGAGACTGTGAGTGGCCATGTGGGCAGGCAGGGCAGGGGATGGGGGACAAAGCGGTGGCAGGGCAGGGATGGAGCAGAGCCAGGGCCAGGTTTTGGGCACTTGGTCTCTAAAAGGTTCGCCATCACTGGGTTATGCATTTAACACCCCTACTATGCAAGCTGCACACTGGAAGCCAGTTTACTTCCAGGTCAGATTTAAGGTGTTAGTTGTCACCTTTAAAGCCCTTCATGGCATGGGACCAGGTTGTCTGAGGAGCCATCTTATCTCAATTACATTGACCTGTCCCACCTGGTCAAGCAGTCAATTCCATCAGTTAAAGAACTTTGACTGGCAGGATCAAGGAGAGGCCCTCTTCTGCTGTTGCCCATGCCTTTGTTTGGAACATTTTATCCCAAAGTCCCCAATCTTCTTTTCCAGAAGAGTATTAAGTACTCGCTCTGCCAATAACTTGGTGGTCTAAGAGTGTTATGGAACCCTGGGCTTGGCTGGTGGCTTAAAAGAACTTTCTCCGCCTTGTTCACCTCTTAGCCTGGTGAATTTTTTAACTTTGACTATGAACGGACCCACATGTATAGATTACCAACTAGCTACTTTATTGTTCTGTGCCAGTTTTACAAGGATCTTCTCAGACAGGCAGCTTGCCCTGTGAAAGACTAGTTAAAGTCCAACAGCATTCAAAGGGGGGAGGGAGGTTCAGATCTTGTCCTTTTGGGCTTATGTAGGAACTTCAGCGAATTACTCATTTGATTCCTCTTCCTGAATGGTAGGGCTGCTTTTAACATGTACATTCTAACCTTGCTTTTAATTTTATGTCTGACTGTGCTTTTAGTTTTATTTTATATTATTTTATTATTAAATCACTCAGAGTCACGTAGGTGAAATGGGCAGTGTGGAAATTTAATAAATGAATAATTCTTGTGTAATCATTCCAAAAACTCAGGCTGAGATAGCTACAGTAGTGTTTTCTCCACTTGATCAGTGAGAGAGGATAAAAGTTGGCCACCAGCCAGCGTCATGAACCCCAATATTTTTCTTGTTCACAGCAGGGATTTTCTTAAAAAGATAGTCATAGCTTGACGAATCACTTTCAAAACCCAGTGCAAAGAATACAAGAGACTTATCAGTAGTGAAAAAGGAAAAAAAACAACAACAACCTCTCACAGCAGAATAGAAGAAAAGGCTGTTGTATATGCAACTGAGGCTCGATGGGAGGAGGGAAGAAGGGTTAACAAATCAAAGGTTTACAAAAACTAACACCCAATGTTGAATGTATATGTTCTATAACTAATGCCTCTTAACATAAACTTATGACTAATGTTGTTTGCTTTAATACTGTTAAAGCGGACTGAACCTCTACCTCAGGATATGAAACTTCTACCTCAGAATCTCCGGTTAGGGACTATAAAAGATTGCACTAGTAATGCGATGAAGCCAATTCAGAAGCGCAAATGAACAATATGCAATAAACTAGATACAGCAGATAGACCATATATAAGAGAAACACCAACCAAATAAAAGGTACTCGGAGTATACTTGAAGAGGGAAGGGAGGAGGGAAGAACGTTTACTAAAACAGATGTTTACAAAGATTAATACCTAATGTTGTATGCTATGTTCTAGGATGATTGTTTAGCAATAGGATCTTTGGTTTAATGTTGATCACATTAATATGGAACCAGATAGGACAAACACCAATCAAACAAAGTGTAACAGGAGTATAGTTGAGGCTAGACGCGAGGGGTGGAACAAGGCTTACTAATTCAGACATTTTCAATGACTAATACTTAGTATTGTATATCAGGTGCCATGATGAATGCTGCACAATATGTTTTTATGTTCAATGTTGACTGTTTTAATAAAAGAATTTTATATATATATATAAAAAAAAGAATCAAGATGTTGCTGGTGTACAATAACATCTAATGTCAGAATTACTGCCGGACTTAAGGGAGCCATTTATAAAATCCCTTTTCTATAAGGATAATATACAGATACCTAATTTTCATGGAAGGACTTTGCAGATGCTCTTGGTCATGGCAATATTCTAGCTCCCATTGAGAGTCATGTTTTCTTCTACAAAAAATACTTTGATCCAATATTAGAAGAGATCTTCCAAGTTTCCCACGGTTAAAAATCGATAATGTTGATTTTTGACTCTTTTTAGGAAGGAAAAAAATGATACTTTTTGGAACACTTTTGAATTTCTCAAAGTTCACCCTAAAGGGTCATAAAACTCCTCATAGAATTTAGAAAATTACTAATGGCAGTTTTATCTCAACCATGCCTTTAATCTTAATTAAATGTCATTAGTATTTATCTTGGATAGTAATTTGATATATCAATTATAATTAGAATGTTTATTAATTTTAACATTATCATAACTTTACTCCAAAGCTTTTGGTTTTGTTGGATTCTAAAAACTAAAATAAATAGGAAAAGAGACAGAGAGAGAGAAAAAAAGAAAAAAAAATAACAAGGAGAAAGGAATATTTCTATTTCTGTCCATTTGACATCCTTTTCCCACATCTTCATGTGACATTTCTCCCTTGAAAGTAATAAAGTATTCATGCCTTATATTTTCATTCAAATATTCTGAGGAGAAAAAAAAGGATTTCTTGATTAAAAAGAATACTTCATTCTCAAACATTGCACAGTCACCAAAATGATTCACAAAAACATCTGTAAAAATGATCATGTGCCAGAAATGAAAATGGATGGTGGGAATATAGAACATGAAAAAGTAGTTGAAGATGAGCAGGTTAAAATATTGTGGGATTTCCAAATACAAATGGATAAAGTCTTGTCTCATCAGACACCAGATTTAAACCATATTTGAATACAGGTAGTACGACTACAATTGACTCCAAAATTTCTGTCGCTAAGCAAAGCCGTTGTTAAATGAGTTTTGCACCATTTTTTTTGCCATAGTTGTTTAGCAAATCACTGCAGTTGTTAGGTGAATAATGTGGTCATTAACGAACCTGGCTTCCCAGATTCTTTGCTTGTCGAAAGCCATCTGGGAAAGTTACAAATGGGGATCCTATGACTCTGGGACAGTGCAGCTGTCATAAATACATGCCAGTTGCCAAGTGCCCGAATTTTGATCACGTGACCATGGGGATGCTACAATGGTCATAAGTGTAAAAAAAATAGCCGTAAGTCACTTTTTTCCAGTGCGGTTGTAACTTTGAATGGACACTAAATGAATGGGTTGTAAGTTGAGGACTAAGGGCTTAAAATTTACAAAAAATCTGTTAATGCATATGATTTGGGGGAGGTGTGGCTCTGGGGTCAGAAGGCACAGTTTTCTCTTATAAGATGCTAAAGTTTCATATATTTCAAATTGTAGTTCTATGTAGCAATTCTCAGACTTACCTGCTTTAAATCAGACAGGCCTTGTTGGTCACTACAATCTACCATACATGTTCGTTCCCAAAACAGGCCTCAAAAATTAGGATTTGCAACCAGATATGTAGGTTGAGCCTTGCAGCTTTCTGACGCATGAGTGCACTGTTTAGTTTAGTTTAATGGCTTCCCTTCATATGCATTATTAAAGCAAGTATAACAGAATAGCAGACTTGGGAGGGACCTCAGAGCATTGCTAGTCCAATCCCCAGTTCCATCAGGAAAACCCTATACCATTTCAGGCAAATGTTTATCAATCTCTTCTTAAAAACCTCCAGTGTTGGGGTACCTACAGCTTCTGGAGGCAAGTTGTTCCTCTGAATTAATTGTTCTTACTGTCAGAAAATTTCTCCTTAGTTCTAGCCTGGTTCCCTTTTTGATTAGTTCCCGTCCATTCTTCTTTTCTCTCTTTAGTCTTAAAGTCAGTTGTAGTTACTGAGATGAAGTATGCACATTTACAACTGTATGTATTATTCAGAGTTGCAGGGATGGTACACATCCTGACAAGGCTGGCAAAGGATGAGGAAAGAACATCCATGACTATTGCCATCCTGTTTGCTGCCACAGTTGACTGGAAAGATGACACCAGGGTCAGTTTGGTAACAGCTAGCATGACAAGCAAAGGCAACGCCTTCTTCATTCTGCTGCAGCTCTAAGGCAGGGACTGATAACTGTAGCTGAAATTTCATATTACGATACTTTATTATTGGTACAATGTATTTGCGTAGCTAAGCAGATTAAGTACTAATTTTTCAATTCTTCCATTCTTGTTATTTGTATCACAAAACAGGCTATATACCTGCCTTGTGGAGACAAGGAAAAAGAAAGGCATTATGCATTAGCTAAAGTAAAATACAATTCCTTACATCAGGTGCTATCTAAATCATTCTTTAAATAGCATAATTTAGGTGCAGCTGAAGAAGTCAAGCAGTAATTATTCTGAACATGAGCATATTCAAAGGGAGGAAGAGGAAAATGTGATTCCTCTCCATATCTCCCCAGTAATAAAATAATATTGAAAGCTGTATGGTATGGAAGTGAAATACATAAGCACAGGACTTTTATGGCACTCTTTCGGCATAGGAAAGAGATAATTCTGAAGATTTTAACATAGTATTTCTTAGTCTGTTCAGCATTTTATATTCAAAACTTTAGAAATAAAACTTCCAATTCATCTCTTTTTCACCAACCCAGACTCTCATTCAGTAATTGATGAAACTATATGCTGATGTTAAATTTTAGTAAAAGTTATCTCCTCCTGCCTTTTAAAGTCACATTCTTTCTTTCTCTTATTTTTTTAAAAATCTATTTAGATATGTTTCCTTAAACATGTCTGATGTCACTATACAGACATCATTCTCCCCATGACCCTTATTATCAATGTTAGAAATTTCTCCTTAGTTCTAGCCTGGTTCTCTTTTGATTAGTTCCCATCCATTCTTCTTTTCTCTCTTTAGTCTTAAAGTCGGTTGCGGTTACTGAGATGAAGTATGCACTATTTAGATATGTTTCCTTAAACATGTCTGATGTCACTATACAGACATTATTCTCCCCATGACCCTTATTATCAATGTTAGAAATAATAAGCTAGAATTCTGAAGTGCAGCCTAGTGTGAAAAGAAAAAGATTTTTGTCTTCTGGCTAATGGCTGGTGAAATGAGGCTGCTTCAGGCCTGTTTCCATCAGGGTAGAAGATAGTTAAATTGATAACTATGCAATGGTTTAAGTCAGTCAATAAAAATGTATGCCATATTAATTGCCTGAAATTGCCCACAAGCTGTCAGTCAACAAAGAAAAGTATGTCTGCTGTCTTATTTGTCTCATTATCATCTCCCAGGTGGATACACCTGCCCAAATGCTTTAGCTATTTGTTCTAGTTTGACACAACTGGAAAATGTTTAAGAACAACAACAGGAAGAAGTGTTGATAGCAGAGACGAGATAGAAGGCTAATCAGGAAAGAACAATCTTATAACGACACATGCATCCTTTTAAATTTTAGTGATCTAAATCTGCACTCAAACCTGATGAGGAAAAAAAATGCCCATCTTCAGGAAATCCACCTCTGGGGAAAGTTGCAAACTGAAATATATATGGGAGGGAAATTTGCAGAGAGAATTAAAACAAAATGCGTATTGTTAGAGAAAGCTGTACATTTATCACATGAGGATTTGGGTATTTATATTTATTTATATTGAGAACGAGAACGAGAATATTCTTTATTGGCCAAGTGTGATTGGACACACAAAGAATTTGTCTCTGGTGCATAAGTAATAATAATAATAATAATAATAATAATAATAATAATAATAATAATAATAATAATAATAATAATAATAATAATAATAAAGTTGGAAGGGACCTTGGAGGTCATCTAGTCCAACCCCCTGCTCAGGCAGGAAACCCTATACCATTTCGGACAAATGACTGTCCAATTTCTTCTTAAAAACTTCCAGTGTTGGCTCATTCACCGCTTCTGGAGATAGGTTGTTCCACTGGTTAATTGTTCTGACTGTCGGGAAGTTTCTCCTTAGTTCTAGGTTGCTTCTCTCTTTGGTTAGTTTCCACCCGTTGCTTCTTGTCCTGCCTTCAGGCGCTTTGGAGAATAGCTTGACTCCCTCTTTGTGGCAGCCCCTGAGATATTGGAACACAGCTATCATGTCCCCCCTCGTCCTTCTCTTTGTTAAACTAGACATACCCAATTCCAGCAACCGTTCCTTATACGTTTTAGCCTCCAGTCCCCTAATCATCTTTGTTGCTCTTCTCTGTACTCTTTCTAGAGTCTCAACATCTTTTTTACATCGTGGTGACCAAAACTGGATGCACTATTCCAAGTGTGGCCTTACTAAGGCATTGTAAAGTGGTATTAATACTTCATGTGATCTTGATTCTATCCCTCTGTTAATGCAGCCTAGCACTGTGTTGACTTTTTTGGCAGCTGCAGCACACTGTTGGCTCATATTTAAGTGATTGTCCACTAGGACTCCGAGATCCCTCTCACTGTTGCTACTATTGAGCAAGATACCCCCTGTACTATACCTGTACATTTGATTTTTCTTGCCTAAATGAGAATCTTACTTTTTTCACCATTGAATTTCATTTTGTTAGATAGTGCCCAGTGTTCAAGTCTGTCCAGATCCTCCTGTATCCTAAGCCTGTCTTCTGGAGTGTTGGCTATTCCTGCCAGCTTGGTGCCATCTGCAAATTTGATGAGTTCCCCATCTATCCCCTTGTCCAGATCATTGATGAAGATGTTGAAGAGCACTGGGCCCAGAACAGAGTCCTGGGGCACCCCACTACACACTTCTCTCCATGTAGATGCGGTTCCATTGAGGGCCACATGCTGAGTATGGCCGGTCAGCCAGCTATGGATCCATCTGGTGGTGATGCTGTCTAACCCTCATTTTTCTATCTTATCAAGTAGTAGGTTGTGGTCTACTTTGTCAAATGCCTTACTGAAGTCCAAGTAAATTATATCCATAGCATTCCTCCGGTTCACTAATTTTGTCACTTGGTCAAAGAATGCAATAAGATTTGTCTGGCATGATCTGTTTTTGACAAACCTGTCTTGGCTTTTAGTAATGACTTTGTTTGCCTGTAGGTGTTTGCTGATTCGTTGTTTGATTATCTTTTCCAGAATCTTCCCAGATATTGAGGTCAGGCTGATAGGTCTGTAATTTCCTGGGTCCTTTCTTCCCCTTTTTTGAAGATGGAAACTACATCACCTCTTTTCCAGTCCTCTGGTAGTTCCCCAGTGCTCCAAGATGTTTGAAAAATATAGTATAAGCTCTCCGTGTATATATAAACAACAAAGTGATATACCATAAATCATAAGGTACAATAATAAATCACAAGATACAAACTACAAAGTGATAAATCATAAGATACTGATAGGAGAAGGTAATAGGAAAGATAAGAAGAACAATAGCAATACAGCCCTACTATATGAGTAAATATCCTTAGGTATACAACAAGTGTTGTGGAAATTAGGTGTTTAGCAGAGTGGTGGCATGGGGAAAAAACCTCTGTCTTTGTGTCTAGTTGTTTCAGCATGCAATGCCCTCTAGTGATGTCCTGAGGGGAGGAGTTTTTATGTCCAGGATCCGCCTCAAGATGGCACCGCCTATGGCAGCCTCAGTAAAATGTTCTCTAGTAGTTATTTATCTTTGTAAATAGAATAATCAAAAATTTCTATACAATGGATTAATAACTGAATATATACAGTATCATATTAGCTTAAATGGATATAGATTTATAGTTTGCATAGATTTATAGTTAGAGTGATAGCCTTTGCTTTCTCCTTTTTTCACTGTCTGAAAGAAGCACTAGAAAATCACTGGGGACTCTGACTGTATTTTGAGAGGTATTTGGGAATCTAAAATGAAAAGCTTATGTGCAATCAGATATTCTTCTCTGCAGCTGGACTACTGGTATAATCAATTTACATAGACTTGTCAAAATTTCCCATTCCTTAATAATTGTGGGAGGACACCCTCACACAAGTAAGATCTGTTCTTGCTTTATGATAAATGGTGTACAAAATTTTAGTTGTAATACTGGGATGGCTATTGAGACATATGTGATTTCTTCGCTCTTGGCCAGAGATATAGAGAGGGATTTGTTTACTTTTTTATTAGCTTATATGCACTTCCAGTTATCACTCATGCTGAGCAGCTTGATATACTGTATTCCCTAAATAAAGGTTAAAAATTACACATAAAAATCTCTCTCAAATTAACTCTCAGTTAACTCCCAGTTCCACACCAGGTACCATAAACTGACTCAATTCAAAAACAAAATATCTCATTATAAGAGGGGAATACTTCACCATATTTCGGTCTCCATGTCTTGCTGGAAAAACTAGGTTCCAGTGGCCTTTCTAAGAGAGGCTGAGGCCATACCCTTCTCCTGGACAATTTCTGTTCTAAATAAATCTGACCTAAGAATGTTTCCATCTTGCTGATCATCTGTCTATTTTAATTTTTTTCCCAATGTTGGTAAATTGAGTTTAATATTGAAAAAAGTTAGGTACCAATGTTTTAGAAAAGAAATACTGGATCTGCTGGAACTAAGCAATTCTTGGGCCCTTGGCATTATTTCTAATGACTATAGATATATTGTCTCCGAGTGATTTCATGGAAGCTTTCATTTCCACCCTGGGAGGAGGTAAATATTGCAGAACTTCTGACTTCCCAGTGCTTCATAAATATCCTTTCATGTAGGATTGCTTTGCCAATCTCTTTTCTGTTCAGGAGTGGTTACAGTGTTTGAATACTATATCACAGCACAGAAGTTAGCAGGCTTAGCTTAACCTTTTATATCGCTTGTAGCCGTAATTACTTTCAACCCCTCCTGCAAGCAGCTTTTCTCTATTTCCTGAAAGTTTATGTCAAAGTCGTTATTTTATTTTAAAATTTTATTACAGCTGCAAACTTTCTACCCAGTCAAGCTTTAATCTAATCTTAAATATAGTCTCAGAATTATTGGTGGTGGTTTTAAAGGCTGCAAAGAGAAGCAAGTTGACGAAATTATCTTTGGCATGCAGCTTGTTTTTACAAAGGTTTAAGTACTCTTTCCTCTTTGCACGCTCATGCTGACCCAAAGTGGTTTTTTTAATGTTTTCTCATCAAGAAAATAATAATAATTAAAATGTTGATAGGATCAATTATGCCACAGGCATATACTTCAAAATTCTAATAGTACTTCAGGCATTAATGAATAAATATTTCAGAAAAGTGAGCACTGTTTAAACACATGGAAGGGAACAAGTGTATACTGATGAACGTTGAAATGAGTCTCTTTTTAAAACAAAGATCTGTAATATTAAAAATGCTTCATCTACTTAAAACAAAGTGTAGTATTGTAAGTAACCCTTGCAAATCTGTAGGGTCACTATAACCTTAATAAGGTATGTGAAACTTCCAAGGCATAATGTGGTATACTCTAACTCATCAAATTATTCCCTATCTATTCCCTCTTTACTTATAAATAACTATCTAGAAAAAGCCTAGCAACAACCCCCCCCAAGGCTTATTTAAAATATTATGGATTCCAGGTATTTAGTGCTTTTTCCACCATCCTAATAAAAATCAGGATGTTTCTCAACTATTACATCACTATGCTATATTGTCAGATTCTTTTATAAAAGCATTTTAATTACATGATGGGCATATTCCTCTCAATGAGAAAAATCATATTCCCGTTTAGGCATAGGTGACCTGACTAGAAATGTTTATGAAATTATTACCTTCTTTACATTAGGTTGCAGCTCAAAGTTAGTAGAAAGGTCATATCAAATTTATATGAATATTTTCTCTAGATCAAGTGTTCACATGTATCGCTGTTGTTAAGATTATTTCTATATTTGTGAACATTCTTCCTGGTTGTGGAATATTGTATTAGCTGAGCAATAGCTTTCTACCATTCCAATGCTGAAAACAGCAATGCCACATTGAAAAGCCAGATAGATTGGCTATGTTGTTAAACCAGACAGATTAGTTCTATTCTCCAATATACAGCAAAACTGCAACTAAAAAAATGCATTTTTCTTTAAAAGATGGCTGTATACAAGACAATGCCTTACAAATGCCAACTGGCTCTGCAACTTATTCAACCAAGGAAAAATAAATTCTTACAAAGTATCAGTTTTAAGACCCACTGAAATCTTCTTTCATATTCTTTCCAACATTGCAAAAATCTCCCTTTTTCAGTAGCTTCTTAGCAAAAGCAACCCCTAGAAATGAAAAAGGTCATGCAATGTATTGGAATAAAAGTTAAACATTTGGGTAATATGACTAGAATAGACTTGTTCATGGACTTGTATGAAAATACATGGAGCTCAGCTCCAAATGGAAAACACATCAGCCTCTTTCTAGTCTGCATCCTTTAGACAAAAAGCACGATTGCTTGTTTGGCTTGAATATAAATCCATTGGTCAGTGGGATTAGTGGGATCTGTGCTTTATTCAGATCATGGTCACATAGACACCTGGAAAAAGCAGGGGGTTAGTATTGCTTTAAGGCCTTTGTCTAAATGAGGTCATTTGGAATAGTTATCTATAGCCCATGCTTAAACCTTAAACCCCTCTTTATAACCACACCAAATTGATTGAAAAGGATGCTATTGCTGGTACGTATATAATAGCGCCTGAGTGAAGGAGTTATAAGTATGTGCAATTTGGAATGATCTAGATCAGGATAAACCACTTTATCTGCTTTACTACAGTTTCATAATGTGAAACAGATTGTTTTCATTCTTACATTTTTCAATACCAAACTGGTAATAGATTTATGCTTACTGTATTTCATGCTAATGTGCAAATAAATTTTAAATGAAAATTTTATCAGCAAATGAGGACCAGGAGTTATTTATATCATTGACCTAACAGTCCAACATTTCTTACTTGATCTAAATTAGGTCTTGCATATTTAACTTCCTGGCATTTTGGAACCATCAAATATTTCCAAACGATCAAGTCTGAAAACAATTCCAAGAGGAATTAAAAAGTCTCCTTCCATCTGAAATATAAGCTATCAACTCTCAACTTGCCTGTCTGTGTGAAATAGCCGGTTCTTGTCTCTGATGTGGCAATTTTGTTTAAAATAGCCTTGATGATGGCAGGGTACATGAGAATGAAAAAAATCAAAAAGATGACAGCCTAATCTTCAAAGATGACCGATCACAGATAACAGATGAAGTAACTCAGCATTTGAAATACCAGATTATCTGTCTCCTGGCATCATGTCTGTATACCTCTCCTGCTGAGTTCTGCCAAGATACAACTGACATGTAAAGATGCTACATCTTACACAACTGAATTGCTATAGAGAATTCTGTTCCCTCCAGCCATCGGGTTAGAAGAAACAAATCCCCAACTGAAATATTAGTTAATCAAACATATGTTTTTGAGACAGGCAAAGCACTTAGACGTACAAGAGGTAAATATATTTTAGAGCCAGTTATATAAAAGCCTTTAAAATAGTTCATTTTGCCATATTTAAGCACTCACAGATGGGCTATCAATAGGTAAGTAATGATTGCACACCTATTATTACTATTTTATGTATCCCAATTCTTTAAAAAATAAATATGGGAAGAAAAGCATACTTACAAGGATTATTAGACATGCTGGTCCTATAAAACTCCATATAAAGTTATTCTTTGTGCTGAGCCAACATCTGTAAGGTAAGTAGGACAAAATATTTTGAACTACATTTACAGATTAAACCATCTTGGCCTGGAATTGATATTGAAGCAAAATATCTTACTTTGGCATTTTTATTTCTAGACAAAAGTTACTGAATGCATTGTTCCTGGGACAATTGACTCCCCATTTTTTGTAGATGTGTACAGTGTTTCGAAGTAATGGTTCATTTCCAGAGAGGCTTTGGAGAAGGGTACTTTCAAATCTGTTTAGCAAAGCACTGCACACTAATTTAAAAAGGAAGGTGAATCAGCCATGTCACTTCACTTCACATTGTTTGAATCCCTGGTCAGGCAATCAGCTACTGGATAGGTCAGAAAAAGCTTTGGAGAAAGACATTGTATCTTCCAAATTCTAGAACTGAGGAAAGAGATGATAAGGAAGAAAGGCTATGGGAGGTACCTAGACAAGGAGCATTGTGTTACTTCCATGGTGATATGACATGACAATAGCCAGGTAACTGTGAGTTCTAGTCTTGTCTTAGGCATGAAAACAAGTTGGGTGATCTTGGGCCAGTGATTCTCTCTCAGCCCAACACACCTCATAGTTGTGGGAAAAATAGGAGGATAGCGGAGTATTAGGTATGTTCATTGCCTTAAGTTACCTGTAAAGTACTAAAGGTGAGATAAAAATCTAATAAACAAATAAATGTCTCAAAGAACCTTGCTGACACATAATTGGACCACCTTGGATAGGTCTTATTCCTTGTTAGAGGATATAGTCTTGCCTTAAAGAAGAATGAGGTGAGGAAAAAGGAATCATTGAACAGATAGTAATGAACAAAAATTGATACAAAATATGGAAGAGGCCCCAGAATTCTCTATCCCTGAGCTGCCTTTTCAGAATAATTTGAATGAAATTTGAGGCAAAATTTTTTTTTGAAAGGAGATAATTTGGCCAAATTTTATCAATGCCTGATTGCTAGTTTCTAATTGTTGCCTGCCTTCAGGTGCAGGAATACGGTATTGTCAACCCTGTTTGGGCAGGTTACAAAGAAAACAGATAAAGTCATGCCAGAATGAAATAATTTGAATTGGAAAAAAGATAAGGGAACAAACCTACATCTTTACATAATAGGGAGATAATTTTTTTTCTTGAAAATCCAATATTTAAATGTTGAAATAGCATTGAAATTAGTTTTGCAGTAGCTTGTATAAAAGAGAAGAGAAAGGAGGAGAGAGAGAGTAAGTTATTATATATCAGAAAATGTAATGAGCAATCTATAATAAGAAAAAAACTTGGGAAATAGATATAGAGCATATAATATCAAACCAGGGCTGCTAAGAGTTGCCTTCTTCCAGGGAAATGAATGGAGAAACCTTTATAGATGAGACCACTAAATTTGATCATTTGATTTTCTCTTGCTTCAGAAATAAATACATAAAAATGTCTTGCCTAGAATGTAAACATTCAGTCTTGATTATCTCATTTAGACTTGGTTACAGATGACAGTTTCCCCCTGAATTGCTATACTGGGTTTCATCCAATTCAACAGAGGAGACAGAACTTTGGAATAAAGTGTCTATACATTAAAGCACAGGTAGATATGCGTCTGAGGCTAAATCTCTTCCCTCACTATCAAGGATCTTACGAATGTTTCTGCTATTTAGTAAAAAATTAAGTGCACTCGAGACACAATGAGCATGGTCAGCACAGGAACACCGATCCCTTATTGGGTCTTCTACTCATCTTAAATGAGGAATACTGAAGTCAAAAGTGTTAATGATATTTCAAAGCTGTCAGTGTCAAATGACTAGATTTGTTGAAAATATTGACAAAGAGAATATCGTAGCCAAAGCATGGTTGTGCCATCGCATCCTGACAGACTGTATTTGGACTATGTTTGAAGTATCTAAGATGTAAATAGTAACTTACACATCAGTTGTTCCATAGTATTTATATCCCAGTGCAGCAGAAATGCCAACCACCACTGCTGGGCTTACATAGCCAAAAATATAGAAATTCTTGTGTAAGAATCCTTTATTGTAGATTACTCCAACAACTATAAGATACAAGTGAATGCCTTCGATACACATCCATGCAAAAGCCGCTAGGAGGAAGTAATGGAGCAGTCCAGCAGTGATGGAACAGAATAGCTAGAAGGGGAAAAAAGGAACAGTATAAGTGACTAATATAAAATAGTGCATTTATTGCAATGCAGGTTAAAACTTTCTTCCTGTACAGAGGAAGCACTGGTATTTCTGACATTTTGTCTCAATACAAGACCATTAAGGCCCTGTAATCGTTTGTCTGAATGTGTATATGGAAACACTTGGACCAATGTCATTTGAAAACTGAAGCAACATATATGCTTATTTTGCCCATGTAAAATTTCTAACTCGAAATATTCACCCTGACACATCAGACTATGCAAACTGCAGGCTAATGTATTCTCCCTTCCATGAGATAGAGTTAGACTTCTCTTGCTTTCCTTACAGCAACATTTTTCTATACTGATTAAAAATAAAGCGACCAATAAAACAAATTGGCAGAACTCCTGCTGATATTGGAACATTGCCAGTCTAAACAATTAAGAGTCTGCCTCTACTTTCATTAACGAAAATCTCAATTCGCCATGAAGTCCAGAGGCAGAAGAACTATTCAATGGAGTTTATATACTCTGAACTGAACTGAATTGGCTGGAACTGTTAGATGAGAATTTTAAAACCCCTTTAGTGGTATAATAATGTGAAATGCCAATATTTACCTTAAGACTGGGTGATACCATACAGGTAGTGTCTGTTATATGCGCACCTGTACATCATGGCATAAATGAGAAAAATGATGCAATCTCTGTGATGACATATGAGGCAAATGACATCACATAGTTCCACAAAGACCCATTAGGGCACACACCTTTGAAAATGGCTACTTTAAGGTACCATTTTCGGCATAAGAAATAATACTCACCTTATTAGTGTTCATGTTAATTCCGATCAAAAAAATAAACTCTGCCAGGAAAAGGCTGCAACAGAGATTTTTATGAATTGTTGTTCTCGTACTTTGGATTTCACTGAAGAACCAGAAGGTGAAAATGCACATGGCGAGACAAATCAATGAGATAATTATTCCAAGCTGAGTGATTCTTGTAAGAATATAATCCTTAGTTTCCTGGGATTGGAAAAAAAAAGAATAGTCTATATGAACATTTGAATAAAACTTTATTTTTATTCTTTTTCCAAAGATTTTCCACATTGTGTGTGTGTGTGTGTGTGTGTGTATGTGTGCTATAGCATGTAAAGGGCAGATGCACCTGCTCCATCATTGTATAGATTTTTCCTGGTTTCAGAAATACAGTAAATGAATAAAAATCTCTTGCCTAGAATGTTTACTTTTAGTCTTGATTATTCATTTCAGTCTTGATTGCAGATTACTGTTTCCCTTCCCTCCCCTTCCCTCCCCTCCCCTCCCTTCCCTTTCCTTGTTTCTGTTCCTTTTCTCTCTCTCTTTTTTGTTATTATTTAAATTATTGAAAGTGACTGGCACAGAGGAGGGAGAAATTAGTGTGGGTTTCATTTTAATATCAATTGTACCCTTTCTGAATATCAAAATAATCTTTGTACATTTCTGAATGTTTCCATGTCATTCATAAATAAAAAAAAGATATTCTGAAGTTATAATGAAGAATGTTGGCACGGAAATGGATATGCATATGAAGAAAACTGAAACACATACTTTAGTTACTTTTCATGTAATTTATTAGCATAACTCAGGGTCAGCGCTGCAAAATCTAATTTTTGAAATACCATCTCCAAAGTGTGAAAAGTGTGAAACTTCTGTGTGTTCTTCATTCCAAACCTCTGGAGTGAGCACACACTGTGAATATTAAAAATGATGAAGGACAAATGAGGGTCTTTCTAATGGCTTTCTGAGATAAAGTACAGAGACAAAGAAGTGTAGAAAAGTGTTTTTAATGAAACCCACAGTTCTCGCCCAGAATAAGTTTGGCAAGGGAAAAGAAAAAAAAAGTTTGGACACCAATCAATTCTCTTTCACTTCACAGAGAACTGATCAGTGGGGCAACTGGAAAACAAGGTAGTGATTGCAGGAGGATAGGTTAAACTGCAGATAAACATTGCAGAGTCAGACTGTTAAAGAGACTTCATTGATCCATGCAATTTTACCAGGGATGCTGGAACTTTGGCATGCAACTGTCGCAATTTCTATTGTCTGTGAAACATAATGCATGGACTCATAGCTCGTATAGGTCTCTCATTTCCATTGGACCTTTCTTCCAACTAAGTATAGGTGAGAATAGCTTTTGAAATGGAAAATTCATTTCGAGTTCAGGTTTTTTAAAACATAAGGTGGCCCATTTTTAAAAAAATGAAGACACATCAAAAAGTAAATGAACAGCTAGCCAGTTAAAAAAATGAGGTGTTCCATGATAAGCCATGGAAAATGAACAGCAAACAACCCTCCAGCATAGAAAGTAAGATAGAAAAGGGACTGCATTGTATCAGTGGATATCTAGAGATTTTAAGAATGTGATGTTCAGGGTCAACCTAGCCACAGAAATATCTAATCCTGAAGAAGGAAGTGGAGGAGGAGGAGATTAATCTGTTTGCAGAAAATATACCTTATACATGGGGTTTATGACCCCAAAATAGAAAAGACTAATTAGAAAATTAGTCTTTAAATTAAAAAAACCACTTACAACTTTAGAGCCATTTGAAGACATTAAGACTGCAAAATGAGTAAGATGGTTACATCTGCATGAGGTATGTGTGCTATTGGAGTGGGTCCTCTCACACCCTTCTGTGGCCCACTTCCCTTCCATCGTGTCTTCTGAATAATTCCAAAATACACATTTAATGTCCTTTTTGCCTACAGTCTGGAGCAGAAACAAACTGTGTTAAGAATAATAAACGGCATACAATTGTGTGAGCCTCTTCTAACAAACAACCTCACTCCTGAAATTTGGCAGGTCTTAAAAATCTGGCTTATCTTTTAGTGCCTGGGCCAGGATGCTAGTTGCATTTTATGTTATTGGACAATCCATAAGGAATCACAGTTAGGTTTTTTTTAAAAAATTGATTGCTGTCCCTTTTTTTTAAGCTATCCAAAATTTTATTCTTTGCTTGCACCTTGTAGCCCTAATTTTGCCAAGGTGGTATACATACTTTATTTTCTGTTGGATATATTTGACTTGCTTTCAATCTTGAACTTCTAACATTTATGAAAAATGCCTCTATTTTTTTTAAAAAATGTCCTTCTACCATCCCTTCTCCCTTATTCTACCTCCAAAGTTCACACATGGGATGTTGTTGTTGTTGTTGTTGTTGTTATTATACCCTGTACCTCCTCCAAATAATTCACAATAAGTCCTTGACATTCATGAGAGTGCCCAAATCAAGAAGCACTTACTTTCCAAGAATATTTATATGAGCTGTGGTGGCACAGTGGTTAGAATGCAGCACTACAAACTATTTCTGCTGGCTGCTGGCTGTCAGTAGTTCAGCAGTTCGAGTCTCACCAGCTCAAGGTTGACTTAGCACTTCCATCCTTCTGAGGTTAGTAAAATGAGAACCCAGATTGTTGGGAGCAATATGCTGACTCTGTGAACCGCTTAAGGAGGGTTGCAAAGTCTAAGTGCTATTCCTATTGCCATTTAGTGGGTTTTACGGGCTATGTGTGGATTAGAATGGTCGCCTTTTCAATCCACACTTATCATTCTGTAGCTCTCAGCTGCTATGTACTATCACTGTATAATGGCAAGTAATCCAAAATGAAATATCCAGACTTATACAGCTATTCTGTAAAACTGTCACTGTGGTTGCTGATGGATGTAAGAAACAGTGGCACTATTCACTTAGATGCCCTGTTAAATTTTATTCTTTGTGTTTGCTGTACTTTACTAAGTAATATAAGGAGTGCAACAGCCTCACACTTTGCAAGTGAAAAATGCTCAGAACTGAGAGTTGGAAGTACAAACTTATTGGCATTGATCCTTTAGGACCTCATAATCTACTGATTATCAGGGGGGCATTAGTAGAATGTTAAGGGGTTTACTTCACCTATTGCTGCTTGTCTAAGAGATTTCTAATCTGAAATATTTCTTTTTTTCCCTTTTTTCCTGGGTATATGGTAGGAACCAACCATCTACGCTTTACTTATTCCTATAATGCATTTTCTATAAAAGAATCTTTCTTTTACACTTACAAAATGTGCTTAATTCTTTCTTGGGTGCTGTTCTCTTTTTCAAAAACACTAATATACCCTTTAATCTCCAACAAGGGAAAAAGTGTGGATTGCACTTGCACATTGTTGACAAATATGTAATAAGAATTCCATGCATTCATTATTCTTGTCAATTTCTAGCCACACTACATACCTATTCCAGTCCCTGCCTTGCCCTTGCTGTGCTAAATTCAATGTTGTAATTTCCCTTCTAATTAAATTGTGCCATGTTGGCTAAATAACAGAGTTATAAGGATACTGCCAAAGCAGCCCTTGCAACACACAACAGAATAATTACAGTCTTAAGTGAGAGACAATTTAAAAAGAAAGCTTACCTGTGCATGTTTTAAAGTAAATATTATGTTCTCAGCTGAATATAGCCCAGGTGGAGTGGACCTAATTGCAACAGCTATAACTGATGAACCTACTATTTCTCCATCCTCTGTATTTTCTATGAGGGACAAGTTCTGTGGTAATGAAAGCAGAGCTCCAATATTGTCGTATCGCAGAAACACAACTGCAACTGTGCCTATCCATCAAATAAAACATGGTTAATGTTTGAGAATTGTTGGTTTTTTTTTTTTAAAAAAAATAGAAATAGTAAAACAACGTTTAAAAAACACCAAGGAAACAGTGATCAAAAGACCTTTGTAAAACTCTGAAAAGAATATCAAATCAATGGAAACTTTGCAGGACACTTATGGGGGAAATAGTTGCTTTTGAAAGAAATAAGGGCTGCGGCAATATTAGAAATTGAATTTAATGATAAAAAAAATTCAATCCGTGAATATTGTCCATATTTTGGGAAGGTAAATCTTCCAACTGTACAATTTAAGAGGCTGTTAAATTCTAGGCATCAGGGGATTAGTTTCCAATCCCAGACACAGGGGTGTCCACATTAGCCACTGCAACTATGCAAGTGAATCTCCACCTCATTTTTAGATGCATCAACCAAAAGGTTAAAGTAAAAAAAAAAGGTTCAAGATTTTGATCATGTAGTCATGACTGCCATTGTCTTTTTTTTTTTTAAATGCCCTTGCACATCCCCTGCTCATATAATTCTCCAAGCAGTATAGCTCTTATAAACTGGCAACATTCTGAATGTAGACCTACCAGTGGTGGGATTCAAATATGTGAACAAGCAGTTCTCTGTGTGGATGCCGTGTCCGGAAGTCCATTCTGGGCCTGGGCAACAAAAAATTAGCTACCGGTTCTGCCGAAGTGGTGCGAAGTGGCTGAATCCCACTACTGAGACCTACTGAATATCTTTTCCTAACAAGTGACTTTGCTTGGAAATGGTAATGACAGAAGGGTGATCAAAATGATTATGAAATGTAAGAAACCTCAGCAAATGCTTTTAAAATCCAGTAATTTGGATTCCTTACTTCTCGTCATTTAAACTTAAATACAGTATATCCAAACACATTTATACCTTGCCAAGAATCTTGCCTCCCCCTATTGTTATGATCAACACTAAGCTCTGAAAGCATTTATGTTTGGTGCTCCTGCTGAGATAGAAAATCACATTAAATATTGTGTAGAGTATGGAGAAGGAGCAATCAATAGAAGGCTAATTTTGGGATCAGCTCATACATAGAGTTCAGATGTAACTCATAAGCAGACTCTGATACTTTGGCATAGCTGCAAGAATGGCATCAAAAATATTTGCTTCCATTTTCAATTAACCACATTTTCTCTGAACCACAAGCTGTGATTAGGCAAGCAAACTCAAAAATCAGAGTTTGACACTGGCTTGTACGCTAGCTACATTTTGTCTAGAATCACATAAAACAAAAACTCTAATTGTCCATCAAGGGATGCAGAAACTTTTTATCTCATTGTAATTAAGTCCATGAATCACATGTAATGTAAAAGATATGTGACATAGTCAAAATGTAAACTTTAGGTTTAATTTCTTTAGCATTCCTCCTACTCCATTCCAATTTATTTTAAAATAGAGAAAAGAATACTTTGCAGACTGCATTAACAAGAACTCCTAAATTAAAGGTCCATTCTACTGGGGGAAAAAAACTTTTAAACTATTAATTTCAAGTAAAACAAAAACAAAACAAAATTTGAAAAAGGAGCAATATTAACAATCCCCCAGTGTACAGTTAAAAATGTAATGTCACTTGTGGGATTATAGTCCTGTGGTTAGATTCAAGGGGCATGATACACCCCAGATCATGTACTACTCTATCACTTTGTACAAAATGATATCTCTTTTTTATGGGAATAAGTGACTTACTTAAGGGATGGAAAGTACCTTATATATTGGTATATTAAATATCCTACATGAGCAAATATCTGCCCCTGAAGACTCAGATTGCCCAGCTCCTGTTATATTTTTCTCTTTTACATCCCCTCCTTTTTCTCACCAACAATGCACTTTCACAAATCTCCTTTCCTGCCTGCTTTCAGAAAACTATACACATTAAAAATGGGAAGGAACCTTATAGAGTATCCAGTCCATCTCTCATATGAATGCAGGAACCCATAAAATCAGGAAGACTTTGAAGATTCCATGTGAAAAGCTCCAGTGAAAGAGATTCTACCATTGTTCTAGTCAGGCTGCTTATTTTTCTTACTTTTAGAATTTTGATTTTTAAAAAAATATTCAGATTGTCCATCAACCATCCATCAACCATCCATCCATCCATCCATCCATCCATCCATCCATCCATCCATCCATCCATCCATCCATCCATCCATCTCTTAATTTTAACTTGTTGTTCTTTGTCATACTTTCAGCCTCAACAGATAGCAGCTCAATCTCCCTTTTCAATATGATAACCTTTGATATATACAGTATGTAGACTTGTGTTTTATCTCTCATCTTTTCTTTTGAGAGCTAAACACATCAACTCCTTTAGCAGTTTTTATAGGGATCTATGTCTTCCCTGTTTGCCTCAGTTTTATTAGGAACTCTTTATTCTGAGAGAAGACTAATAAGATACCAGGCAATTTCACTTTCCACATCTTCTTTTCATTCTGAGTTTTAGCTTTCCTGAGTGTACCCTTACAACCTTCACTAGCAGTTTGTGTTCCTCCTTAATTATTAATCCCTGTTTCCATTTTCTATTCCATTTCCATTTTATTTTTTGACACTGTGCTTTCCTTATTCCCCCTTTTTCCCCCAAGGAGTTTGTGCTTGTGATTTCAGTATTTCATTTACCAGCTTCTCCCATCCCTTTAAGGCATGCCTGGCTGAGGAATTCTGGAAGTTGAAGTCCACAAGTCATAAAAGAGCCAAGTTTGAAGACCCCTGGTTTAAGGCTTAGTTATCCTTTAGAATTTCAGCCCAAGATATGCTGCCCATGTATCACTTATTAAAACCTGCTTTCTCTTCAGCTACTCTAAGTAGGATTTGAGGGATGGGAAGGGGATCAATGAGAAACTAATGACTGAAACCATGACCAAAATGATGGAGAATTTCTTCTACAACGATGTTTCTCAACCTTGATGGCTTTAAGAAAGGTGGACTTCAACTCCCAGAATTCCCCAGCCAGCAAAGCTTGATGGCTTTAAAATGGCTTAAAGCTTGGCAGCCTTATGATGGGTGGACTTCAAGTCCCAGCAGCTGACTGGAGACTTTTGGGAATTGAAGTCTACCCATCTCTAACCTGCCAAGGTTGAGAAACACTGCTCTATACTATTTCAGTGATTCTGCTTGGGATTCACGGGAGACAGGGGACTGCTTGCAGGTGATTGCTCCCCTGAAATCTAAGAAAAAGGTTTCCTTATAGGCAAATGTAGTTTTCACAAGTTCATTATCAGTCAATGTGTGCTACGGATCATAAAATACTTATGAAGATTTATTCGTGTGAGAATGAAAATCCCAGAATGGCATCAGATTTTTTTTCTACTTAACTTTATATTGGATTTTTTTCATACTGCAAGTGGCTGATGAATCTTAGAAAAAGGGAGGATTTTCCACTGAGTCCAACTATTGTACCAACAACCCCAAACAACCATCCTAACCTTTAGCAGAAGATATTTCATTTTTCTTTGCAGAGACCTTAATGCTGTCTGCTCCCATCTGAGTATTTTGGTTGATCAGGTTCACCTTCTCTGTGTCAAAAGTATAAAGTCTTACAGCTGAAAAAGAAAAAGGGGAACAATGACTTTTCAAGTAACAATTACACTGAAGACTAACTTAATATAAAGTTCTGCAAGAACAATTATAGGCAGATCTCGACATACAATAACAATTGAGCCCAAGCAAGAAATGGTTAAGTGAATTTTGCCCTGTTTTATGACCTTTCTTGCCACAGTTATTAAGTGAATCATTGCAGTTGCCAAGTTAGTAACACAGTTGTTCAGTGAATCTGACTTCCCCGTTGACTTTGCTTGTCAGAAGGTCGAAAAGGAAGATTCGGGACACTGCAACTTTCATATATATGAGTCAATTGCCAAGCATGTGAACTTTGATCATGTGACCATGGGGATGCTTCAGCGGCCATGGTTGAAGCCATAAATCATTTTTTTTTCAGAGTGGCTGTAACTTTGAAGGGATACTAAATGAAATATTGTAAGTCGGCTACTACTTGTACACTGGGCTGTACAGTTATTACAGCTTTGAAAAGCACGATGTTGTTATTAATCTTTCAAAAAAACCCACCCCTCAATCCAGTAACTCCGCAGAAAAGTGCATTGGTGCCAAAATAACAGCACATGTGTAGTGATCCTATTATGCGCATGATCCTATTATGTGCTTGTATCCAATTTTCAAGTACATAAATTAATATGTCAGTATTAATATTACACATTTATATTAACACATAATGCATTAGCATGACATATATAATTCATCCTTTGCCTTCTTTCCCCCATCCCTAATACCCATCCATAACCCTTTACCATTTTGCTCATGTGCTTTAAACTCTAGGACCACTTTATTCATAGTACTGTAGGTAGATGTCCTTTAATTCCATATTTGTACCTTTTCATTCTTTGCCTGGGGGGGAAGTGTAACCTCTAATTTGCTTTGCATTAAGTGAAGTTTGGTAAAGAATAACGAAAGCTACTTTCAGAAGAGCTTCCACTTTATTAAAAATGTATTTCTGAAAGTGAATACCAATTTCTTTAAAAGCACAGGAGACAATACCTTTGAAAGTATTTATTTTGCAATCTATTCAGTGTGCATTTATATGAAGATGAAGGCATACAATTCAACTGCATTGGACTATAATGATATTTGTTGTCAAAAACAAATAGTCCCAATATCAACCCCCATCCCCCACCGCAGGGTAGAAATGAGAAAGTAGCACGTGAAATCTTTTAGCTTTACATTTCAGTCCAGTCCAGTGCTTTAAAACAATGGAAAAGTCAATGAGCAATTTTGTTATAAACAAAACAAACGTTTGACTGATGGGCTGGAATTACTGAGCTGCATGCTCCTTCTTATGCAGAATTTTTGTTTAGTTATTTATTTTGAAAGAACAATGGTTTTCAATATGCAGGCTATCATTAAAGGCTTAAAAAAAAAAGGTTTTCCTTTTTCCTAAAGATGTTGAGGGATATTTTCAGAAGCATACAGATGGTCTGAAAGTCAGGAAAGAGTAGACTTTTTTTCTCCTATTCTGATTCATGCATTTAGCCCGTTGAAAGAACTACAGGTAGTCCTCAACATACAACAGCTCATTTAGTGACAGTTCAAAGTTACAATGGCACTAAAAAAAAGTGACCTGTGACCATTTTTCACACTTAACGACCATTGCAGCATCCCCGTGGCCACATGATCCAAATTCAGATTCTTGGCAGGTGGTTCATATTTATGACATTTGCACTGTGCCTTGAAGTCCTGTGATCACCTTCTGCAACCTTCTGACAAGCAAAGTCAATGGGGAAATCAGATTCACTTAACAACTGTGTTACTAACTTAACAACTGCAGTGTTTTGCTTAACAACTGTGCCCCCCCCCAAAAAAGATCATAAAATGGGGAAAAATCCACTTTAAAATGTTTCACTTAGCAACAGAAATTTTGGGCTCAATTGTGGTTGTAAGTCAAGGACTACCTGTATACCCCTTGTGTGTTAAGTTAAGAGACAGTAATGAAACAATTTCATAGGCTGCTTGGGGGGCTGTTTCTCTCATTGTGGGAGTTTGAAGACTTTCATGTGATCCAGGAGCCAAAGGCTGTCCGCCTTGAGAAATGGGACCATTAATCAGGGAAGAAAAGAAGTAAGTGGGGTCTGTCCATCTCTGGTAAATGGAATGGTTTATCTAAGCTTCTCCCTAATACATGTCAGGATGAGATGTGCAAAGCCAAGAGGTTATCTAGCCTGTTCAGTTCTAAATACCAAGAAGAGGGAAGGGAGGAGGGAAGAACGTTTACTAAAACAGATGTTTACAAAGATTAATACCTAATGTTGTATGCTATGTTCTAGGATGATTGTTTAGCAATAGGATCTTTGGTTTAATGTTGACCACATTAATATGGAACCAGATAAGAGAAACACCAATCAAACAAAGTGTAACAGGAGTATAGTTGAGGCTAGACGCGAGGGGTGGGAAAAAGGCTTACTAATTCAGACGTTTTCAGTGACTAATACCTAGTATTGTATATCAGGTGCCATGATGATTGCTGCACAATATGTTTTTTTATGTTCAATGTTGATTGTTTTAATAAAAGAATTTTATATTAAAAAAAAATTCTGAAACAGTAAAAAATAAATAAATAAATAAATAGTTCACATCCATTGGATTTCAAACAAACTTACGATGCCGCTTCTATCGTCAACAATTTGTCTGCAAGGATACAAATAGAACAAACAACCTTTATTATTATTTTTTGTTTCCCTGTGCATACCCATATCACTAGCATTAACTTCTACTTCTGCCATCTTTGGAAAATTCTGAGATAGCAAGGCTGTTGTTTCCTCCGCAGCGTGCATCAATCTGGTAAGGCTTCTTCTTCTGTTGTCTGCTGGAACAGCTTCCCAAGCTGTCTTCTTATCTTCCTGAACAAAATTATTTACACTACTAACAAATTCCTGTTGGGTTAATAAAAAATATTACGTTAACTTTGTGTGCTGTATCCTGAATAAGACATCTTGTAAGTAACCAAAACTTTAAATCCCAGTTCACTCACATTAAGAGTTTGATCTCGAAGCCGCTCATCAGAAATTGTATAATTTGTGACATTCAGCAAGGAAAAGGGTACAGATAACATTTCAACATAAGAAATTACTTCAACTGGTGTAATGGGTCCCATGGTGTTCTTGTTGATTTCTTGTAATACAGCCAGAGGATCTTTTAATTCACTAATCTGAAAGAAAGTTTTAAATCATTATGCATGTCGTCTAATACTTCATTTCAAATGAAGAGTCATAATTGGTGCTCAATTGGTACTTAAAAAGTTGCTACTACCACTCTTTTTTTGCTGAGCTTGAAAGAGAGAGAATTGTATGGTGATAAAATATAGGTTGTCTACAGAGAAGGCATAGGTTCAAATGTGATCTTACCATGAATTTCTGGATAGGAATACATATCTCTAAGTCAGGTGATCTCACAACGTTGCACTAAGAATGTTTTGTGCAATACCTAAAGATTATTTTTTACCCAGAAATTCTTACCCTTGGATCAGGATAAATTTAATTCTAATTAATTCTAATTATCAATTCCATCTACCAATTTCAGGGTATTTCTGTTATATGGACTAGTTCAGTGGCTGGACTACCACTGCAATAATCCACATGCTTAAACAAGAAAGATACCTAAATATATATTACTTCTCTATTTTCTCTTGTAAGAAAATTTAGTGTGGGAAATATCATTAATGTTAAAAATAGATTAGATGTTTGTAAAATATCTATATTCTCAGATCAGAATATAAAAACTGAAATCTTGCTTGAATCATAGCCTGATTCCATGAAGCAACATAAATAAAAGCTCTTGTTGCAAATATAAGTGCATTGGCAATGTATCAAACGTTTGGGAAAGAAAGTTGGAATTAAGTTTTGAGGTGGTTCTCTAGCTTCCAGAAGAAATGAATACTAGCTTTGTATGAAGAAAGTCCATTTTATTTTTATTCTGGGTGTGGCACTATAGAGTCTTTGAAGCTTTCATAAAATTAAAGTAACTAAAGGAAACTACAATAAATCCAAGTGTACTTACTTCAAAAATCAGATAACCTACTCTCTTGGGTTTGTTCTTGCCACACACTGCAGGATATTTTCATTCTGCAGTTCTGTGCTCCGTCACTTTGACCACATAAGTTAGGTCAATGAGCCAGATGCCTATAAAATGTCTTAAATTAATGGAGGGTTACAAGCTACTGTGTCTGGTATATTATCATAAGTGGATATGAAAGGATTTCAATAAATGTATACTGTAGGAATGTGACAACTATGAGTTATTCATTACATTTATTGTCTATTTTTCTTCAGAAACTTTTGAACTTTACCACGTTCTCTTAATTGCAATCCTATGGGATGATATAGACCAATATCAATAAACTCAAAAGTACCCAATTAATTTAATGACAGAATGAGGATTTGAACCTAGGTCTTCCCAGTCCCAATCTAATGCTCTAAGCATGACATCAAGCTAAACAAATCTGACAACAAATCTATAGCTATGCAAATCTTACTTACTTTAGCTAAAGTTTGGTTAATGCTTTTAGGTATACAGTTGTTCAGTTCACAGGTTGTTGCTGGTATTACTGTAGCAATGAAAAAATAGAGTAATTAACCTGCCATAGTGTAATAATTATACATAGTCGATTTCCAGTCAATAAAAGAAAGCCTCAGTGACTTTATGCTTTCACAAAGGCCAAGGTGTATAAAGTGCTCCTCCAAGACAAATATATAACCCTTAATTGCCAAAAGTAGGCTAGTGAAAATTATTCAGTGTATTTGTCTGTTTAACAGTACATTGGTTGGAACAATTAGAAGAAAAGCAAACTTCTACTTTATAATGACAGGGAATTCATGATTTAGGAGATTGACTTAATGTGTGTGTGTGTGTCTGTGTGTGTGTGTGTGTGTGTGTATTGGCTTTTTTTCAAGAGTATGCATTACATATGAAAGTGCATCCCTGCAGTGGTTCCTATCATTTGTGTAAATAAATCATTTTGTTGCATGATCTGCCCCAATTTACAGCCTTTGCTGGATGACACCATCATGCAAAAGAGGCCATTTGTGACATTTGCATAATTGCATGATTACCCACATGTAAAGCACTGCAGGAATTTGATCTCTTGTAGGTGAAGCCAGTAGTGTTGAGATCCACTTAACTTTCACTGTATGCAGGAAAATGACTTCTGTATTTCAACAGGCAAACATACATTTTTTTTAAAAAAACAAACACATATAAATTTGAGTATTCATGCATTGCTACATTTCCATATCCAGCTGATTAATCTAAGCGAGACAGCTATTGGTGGACCTCTCAGAAGACACACTTCTATAATAACAGATAAACCATAATATCATTTACCTTGGCAGGAAGTGCCATCATTTGGTTTAAATGGTAATTTTCCTGTGGATGGTTGATAACCTTCGTTACAGGTGCAGCTGTATCCTCCATCCATATTCTCACATTGTGCATGATCTCCACAGGCATCGCTTCCCAGTTCACTGCACTCATCTATATCTGGAAATTATGAGAGAAATTGATTTTTTAAAAAAAAAGCTTGTACATACGAACACGTTGTTGCTGTTTTGATAGCAAATCAACAACATATCCATAGTTCCTATATACAGTGAGTCCTAAAAAAAATAATTTTAAGAAAACTAAACTCTTCATCCAACTAGCATGAAAACATGCATGCCATTATAATTCTAGCTCAAGATTGTTGTAAGCAGTACTTAGTTTAGGTAATTGAGATGATGCAATGCCTCATACCTGTTTGGAAAGCACTTGTCTGTTAATTGTAAACTGGACTCTAATTTCAGTTTGTTTTTGATATACGAAGTTTTCTTGCATGAATGAAATGCCCTTCACAAAGAGTCACAATATCTTTATTCTTTATTATATATTTCACATTCAGTTGAAAGTTCCATTAAAAGCTTTCCCCTCCCAACTAAATTATAAGCAAGAAAAGTACCAAACTAAGCTTATCCTTTAACCTTGGATACTTGAATTCCCATTTATACTTTTTTTCTGAAGTAAGAATTCTTGACATTGAAATTGTATAACGGTTAGCAAGATTTGATATCTTACTATTAATTTATACCTTTTCATGTTTTGAAATTGGTGCATATTAATTATTGTAATAGCAGAATGTGAATTATTCATGTTGAACTATCTGAAATAAGTAAAACAGCTTTCCTTCCCATTTCAAATGGATCAAAAGTTTTGCATTCAATTTAATGCTATGCTTTTCCTTAGTGCAATCCAGGTCACATTGACAAATATATATATAGGTCACGGTGGACCAACTTCAGGTTTATGTGATTTGCTTTGTTTTTATTAGAATGATAAATAAAACTATTAAAATATCTGGTAATGAGTGGGGTAATTGTGCGATTTTTATATGGTATATTTTTCATTCCCTCTGAAAAATGTTTCCCCTTTGCTTTTTGACATAGATTTGAAGACTAGACTAGACTAGATTAGAATAGACTAGAATAGACTAGAATAGAACCAGTGTGGTGTAGTGTTTAAGGTGATGGACAAAAACAGGGAGACTCACACTCTTTAGGCACAGCAACTAATTAGGTGATCTTGGTTCAGTTATTTTTACTCAATGGTCTAGTTGAAAACTGATTATGTGCCATCAAATTGTCAACTCTTAGCAATCACTTAGATAAATTTCCTCCATGATGATCTATCCTAACCTGGTCTTATAGGTTATCTAAAGGTGCATGCATTGCAACTTGACTATCCATCTTGCTTCTCTTCTCTTCTCTTCTCTTCTCTTCTCTTCTCTTCTCTTCTCTTCTCTTCTCTTCTCTTCTCTTCTCTTCTCTTCTCTTCTCTTCTCTTCTCTTCTCTTCTCTTCTCTTCTCTTCTCTTCTCTTCTCTTCTCTTCTTTTCTCTTCTCTTCTCTTCTCTTCTCTTCTCTTCTCTTCTCTTTGTTTATGTTCTTGATGATCCACAATACTTTCAGGAGCCTTCTCCAACATCACCAATGATCAATAAACCTCTATAGTCTTGCTATCCTACTTCTGTCCAGTTGAAAAACAAGCCTCTTGATTGCTGAATTATTTATAAAAATAATACAAGTGGGATATTAAATAACTGAGTAACTAATTAATTAAATAATAATGGATTCCAATGTGAAACGCATTGGGGTTCCAGAAGCATTTGTATCAGGAGAACCCTGAGTCATTGTGAAGGCATGGGCATTCTAAAATAGTGAAAGGGAAGCAAAGAGGAAGAGAGAAGATACAACCCCCACCCATCCAAATGAGAATTTCTTACTCATCAAACTTGGATAAGAAGAACTTTTTGATCTACTGAAATTCAGTCTGAACATAATCTGTGATACAGTTATTTCAGATTACTAAATTTATTCAGGTGTTAGCTACTATTCTACCATACATTTTTCACTTTCCAATGTTGTTTTGATGACTTTTAAGATTCATCATAAAGGTTTGGCTATTTCTACCTACATTGGTATAACTCTTGCCTTGGAACTTTCCTATATTACTTTGGCCAAAGAAATACTGGAGGAAAGAGAAATATCCCACAATCTACAGTCCTCAACTTACTGCTTGCAGTTCACCTAGTGACAATTCAAAGTTACAACGGCACTGAAAAAAATTACTTATAACAGTTTTTCACAGTTACCTCTTTTGCAACATCCCCGTGATCATGTGATTGAAATTCACATGCTTGGCAACTGGTTCATATCTGTGACTGTTGCAGTATCCCAAGGTCATATGATCACTTTTTGTGATCTTCTGACGAGCAAAGTCAAGGGGAAATCCAGATTCACTTTACAACCATGTTACTAAATTATGTACTGTGGTAATTAATTTAACAACTGAGCCAAGAAAAGTTGTAAAATGGGGCAAAACTCACTTAACAAATGTCTCACATAACAACAGAAATTTTGGGCTCAATTGCAGTCATAAGTCAAGGACTATTTGTATGTACTAAACATAATAAACTGAGAATGACTACTTTAGTGGAAGATGTGCAGATAAATAGTTTCTACCTGTAGGAGTGAAACCAAGGAATTAGGACTACAGACTAAATTACAGTCCCAGAGATAAAAAAAACTGTAGTAGAATGGAATGTCCTTTTATATCAGAAAGATTTAATAAGTGCCAAAAAATCCAGTATCTGTTTAGGTACAATAGATATTGAAAGATTTAGATGAGTAGCTCATCACAAACATGGAGGTCTGAAACACAACCTCTGTTTCTTTGATATTTTGGGCTCTGCATTGAGAAAAGGTGAACCAGGAAGTAGATTGCACAAGGAAAAGCCAGAATAAATTAGAATAAGATGAAATGAAAATATGACAGGGAAAATAAGACAGGAGAGAAAATCTTAAATAAAAGCATAGAGATTAATTATAAAAGCCTGGATTCAACTATTCTTTTTTTAAAAAAAGACTCCCAATATGTTTGTGACACTTTCCTCCTGTGTGTTAAATATTAAATATTAGCCAATGAGCACACATTGGGGAATAGAAGTTACATATTTGCACGGAGTTCAGATATATGTATGGAAATATTTCAATGAAATGGGCAGCCATGATGTTCTAGGTTACAAATTTCTGGGAGGGGGAGAAACCCCTGTTTACACAGAGGCCCCCAAGCAGGCATTCAGCAAAATCACAGGGGATTTGAGGAAGGCCTATATCCTGCCTGCATGTTCATTTTTATCAAAGACATCTAACACATGCTTATTCAATCAGATTATTATGAATTCAAGGGTAAAGCTTGAAATATAGATCTACAACAGATTTTCTACAAAACCCATGAGCAAAGAGCAATAATGAGCACACGTTTAATTTATTATACCTGAATCTAAAACTTCTACTATGTCGGCTGAAATTTCAAATCCACACAACAATGTACTGTAGAACATCAATCCTCTCTTTTAGAAAAGCAACTAAAATAGAGTTGTTCTGAAGGTTAAGCACTGTAATTGGTTTGCCTATAATTGTGTTTATAATGGAGTAATTTAATTAATGATGTTATGCTTTTAGTGTAACATTGTGCCTGCATTATTTGAGATCATTATCCTGATGACTTCTTCTGGTTTTAATGCATTGTGCCAGGAATCCACACAATGTGTAGCTGTATAAAAATTAAATAATAGATAAATGTATAGTCCTATGAAGTACAAACTGGTTCTATTTTCTTTTTCATTTACAAGAAAAGAAGCTATGAACCTATTTATTTAATTCAAATAAATATCAAGTTTTAAAACATACTATTATGCTTACGGTTCCCACATTTTATATTGTTTATGTTTATAACTTAGCTTTCCAAAGGAAACTCGATAACAAAATAAAGAAAGCATACAAAATGCATATTCTAATAATAAACATCTGAAACAGTATATATAAATTTATTTGAACGAGAGAATTCAGTTCCATATTTTTCACACCAATGTGTGAAAGACTGTGAATTAAGGGTATCATTTGTACAATAAAAGTGAAAAAAAAATCCAGAAGAAAGGTCAAAAGTGAGTTGTTAAAAAATAAATCTAAAGGATAGGTTTTGGATAAACGACTGTCCTTTGCTTACTATAAATATATGTTTCATTATAATTTTAAAATTCATTTTGTTAAATTTCCCCATTGTAGTTTAATTTGGTTTAGGTCACACTTGGGAGTGTTATGGTCAGCAGGTATTTAGCAGGTTGTGTGTTTGATACCTCTGATTTACTGCCTGTCTTTTGTTTTTTATTGCTCTGTGATTGTTGATTTTATGATTTAGGTTTTTTTAAATTATACTATGGACTCATTTTCCCCATCCATATACCGTAAATTGCCAAGAGATTGAAGTGAGATATAAATTCAATAACTAATTAAATTTGGTAACAACTTTCAGAGATTTCTCAGTTTTGTGCCTAAAGCTTTTGACAGCCACATAAAGCTCTGAGGCCTCAGATGGTCTGAGCTGAAAGCTTCCCAACACTGAGGAGTACTGAAAAATGCGAGATTTAATTGTAAAAAGATAAATTAATATGGTTTTCTATAAGAACCTGCAATGTATTTGAACATTTTATGGTTTATATGACTTATTTTTTCTTTATGCAAAGAATGGTGGACCTTAGTATACACCTTTTTCACCTGTTTTGGGCTAATCACTAAGATGATATTAATGCTGAATGATATAAAATATTTTCTCTTCCCTGGGAACCACATTCAAATTTCTGAGTGAATTGCTGCTGAATGATGTTTATTAAATACATTAAACACAACAATCATGGAACATGATTCTAGAATATCATCCAAGGATTATCTGGGCTACAATCAATGATGTGAAGTCTTGATTAAAGACAGCAATTGATATTGTTAAGCTGTCATGGCTGTGACGTCTTCTGAAACCACTTCCCAATTATCTTTTGGTGATTTCTTCTACTCTTTACTAAAGTGCAGAAGTGTCACTGGATCATAATTATCTGTTTATTAAGTTTAATGTCAGTTCTTTCAACATTCAAGTCAGCTTATTCGTGTTACATTCGTGTTACAGGTAAGTTGGTCTAAAAAACTGCTAACGGTTGTCCAGTGCCCTCTGTATAGAGCTGAGAAATTAAACCTGGATCTCCTTATTTCAAATCCAAATGCTGTCATTTCACTTTCCACTGTAGTACCAGTAAGGATTTCTTATATTGCTTGTCTTTATTTACTATTTGGGACAATAATTCTGAATTCTACCAAGTGTTTTTCCCATGCTTAATCCCTTCTATGATGCTGTATACAATATAGAGTGCAAAGTTAGAGTGCTACACAGAATGTCCTATTTCTTTTATTGGTTAACATTTTTTTTACTTCAGCTATTAATAAAATAAGTTTCCATACAGAATAACAACAGTAGATTTGGAATCTTTAAGCAAGGTGAAATGCTTTACTAAAATGTATATGGTACATGTGCATTAAAAAAATCAAGTTTATCAAATATACACAGACAGACATAAACTTACACAAAAGACCAATTGCAAGTTTTTCCATTTTCATCATGGCTGCAAAGATCAGCTAGGGACCAATCTCATTATCAAAACTGTTTTTTTCTTAATATTAGTTGCATACAGGAGGCTGTGTCCTAAATGCATCCCATAAAACTATATAGCTGCTTCTCCAGGGATGGACCTAAACCACGCTACAGGGATTTTTGATGTGATTGACAAAATAATATACTGCAAACCAGACAGGTTTAAAAAGGCAGTTATAAATAGAATATTAAAAATTAATGCATACATTAATATTAGCAGCACTTTCCCTCTAAAACATAATAAACACTGTACAGAATTTGACATGAATAATTCACCATAGCTCAAAATTATCAGTGCAAAAGACAGAGGTTAATTATGAATGTGAATCATTTATAAGTATTTTTCAAGGTATCATTCAGAATTTTTTTAAAAAAACTCAAATGCAGTTCAAGGATTTATTGCTGGTGGACAATGCAAGCGAGGCTTTTGTAATAATACAATTGGATAATATGATATGGATTTATTAACAATCAAAACATGCACAGGTACCACAAATACTTTGTAGTTCTGTGTATACTTGCAGTAGAGTGGCCAAAGATATACTGCCAGGGAAAAAAACTGGTTGCATTATTCCACAATTGATTTGATAGGTCTGAGATTATTTATGATTATCTTTGGAAACACAGTTCAAATTAATCTATTGAATATTGATGTAATTTTATCACTTATCAATTGGTGTATAGTTTAATCTAGATAATGAAAACTCCATTAAAGCTCAGAAAGTTCATCCCTTCCAAATGTTTACTAGTTTTAACTTTAATGGCATTAATATTGATTTATATTAAATATATTTAAATATGAATTGATATTAATACAGGTGCTACTCAACTTACAAGAGTTCATTTAGTGACCATTCCAAGTTACAACAGCACTGAAAAAATGTCTTGTGACCATTTTTCACACTTACGACCGTTGCAGCCTCCCCATGGTCACATGATCTAAATTCGGACATTTGGTAGCTGACTCATATTTATGATGGTTGCAGTGTCCTGGGGTTACGTGATCACTTTTTGCGACCTTCTGCTGTTGTATCTGGCCCTTCTCAGCTTAGTAAAGTCCACAGGAATATTTCTTTAAGAGTTTTATTTAACACAATTCAAGAGATTCACTTCAAAGCAAGCTGCTGGCATTTTGTTTGCGGAACGGCCAAATCTGATTTATTTACATTCAGCTTAAACATGCTCTCCCCCCTTCCAATAACTCACTCTTTATCTCTCAGGTTGTTCAAGACCTCATTAATCTTCCGTACATTCCAAAAACACCAGAAAACTGAGTTCAAACGAACTCCTCAAGGAATCAGGCTACTCCTTGATATTAACATTGCTCGTGACAAAGAATTAGTCCCTCCCTCACCTTCTAATATAGTTTCCGATACGTCACTTCCCCCATGGCTTCCTTTTTCCACGTAACTGAGACCTCCGCCTATCAAACCTTCGGAATCTCGGATCAAGCCATATATTTTCCTGTTCCAAGTCTGACTCTCCGCTTTGAGAGTCTGACCCAGACTGCATGCAAATCTCCTCCCTGTCTGTCTCTGCTGCCGGGAGGGGAAAGCACCCAGAGGGGCCTGGTTGCTCCTCCTCATCCTCTGACATTTCCCAAGCTGGTCTAGAGACACCAACAACATCTGCCGAGCAAAATCAATGGGGAAGCCAGATTCACTTAATAACTGTGTTACTAACTTGACAACTGCAGTGATTCGTTTAACAACGGTGACAATAAAGGTTGTAAAATGGGACAAAAGTCACTTAACAAATGTCTCACTTAGTAACATAAATTTTGGGCTCAGTTGTGGTTGTAAGTCAAGGACTACCTATATACTGTTCGAGGATTACCTATATGTATGTGTCAGCATTGAATGATTTGTGCTATTCCATCGGGGACCAAAGAGCACTGAGGTCAAGGAAACTATTTTTCGGTGATGCTGTGGTGATTTGGAACAACTTCTCATAAAGTACACAATTGGTGTCATTTGAAGCAGCCTTCCATTAGTTAGGAAACTGAATTGCTTCGGATAATGTCTGAGGGTGAACTGAGATTTGTGCTGGTTTTATTATGCTAAATCATTTTATATCGTACTTTACTGTGGACATTTTACTGTTGCTGCATTTTAAATTACTGTAACTTCTTGGGAGTTGATAAGATGTGGCAGCATATCAATTAAATAATCAACAATTAAAATAGCACACTGTAATATAAAGTTTATCATTACCTCTATTTTAATTGTTAATGGGAAAGAATTTGTGATCTGAATTCAGATGAATGCATAGGATAGAAGAACCTCTTATCTTTTTTCCTTGCATATATTGGAAGCTGCCAAGAATTATAATATTTTGATAGGATGTATTTTCAATAAATAGATAAGTTTGGTAACAACCTTTGGAGATCTCTGAGTCTTGATAGTCAAATGAGCCTTCAGAGGCTGCTCTACAACCTCACAACCTTCCAACATTAAGAACTCCTGAAAAAATGTGAGTTATAGTTTTAAAAAGTTAAATTAGCATGGGAGTCCTTAGGAATCTGCCATGTGGGATCTTAGAATATTTTGATAATATTACTTTGGAGAAAACAATATAACATTACGTGGATGTGTTTATGTTTAGTTATATTTATAAAATTTGGTTTCATAAAAGTCCAGCTTATATAAGCATGGCCTCATTTAACAAAACTTCTGAGAAACTGGAAATGTTAACTCTTTTGCATGATAATAGGATAAATTAAATTTTTTATGTACTGAACTACACAGCTGCTGAAAAATTTGGATAAACTAGAGAGAGAGAAAGAGAGAAAAAAAAAGAGACATGAAAACTTACATTCCCTCCCTCCCTCCCTCCCTCCCTCCCTCCCTCCCTCCCTCCCTCCCTCCCTCCCTCCCTCCCTCCCTTCCTTCCTTCCTTCCTTCCTTCCTTCCTTCCTTCCTTCCTTCCTTCCTTCCTTCCTGTTAAACATGAGTATTGTGATTGCAGCAGGAGCAGCAACAGTAGCAGTAGTCAAGCAGTGCTGAAGCAGCTGCAATTTCCTCAAATTTCCTTCTCTCAGGAGGTATGGTTCCTGGATTCTAGATGCATCCTATAAATTAGCTCATTTGAGATACCTTGGTTCAAAAATTGTTGCCTTCTTATGTACTATTATATGAAGTTAAGGGTTACAGAAACTAGAGTTTTCTACATATGGGATTGTGGGAAGAAAATAAGATCTGATTCCAAGCCGGGAGAAAGATGCTGAAAACAAAATGGAGGCTGCAGGAAAGAAAGTCTCTGTTTATTTGGTAACCAGAAACTAAAATGGCAGCAGCATGTTTCTGGGATGGCTGTCAAAATGGGTTTGAGATAAGTGGGCTTTTATACATTGTTTGGGGCCTCGTGATTGAGATACCTGTTCCTGTGCAAGAACATGTCCTTTAATATTCTGATGGCTGTTGCCAGATTCCTATGGGGTCATGTAGGGATCATGGCTGGCTCTACAGGCAAAAGGGGAAATGCAAATCGTAGGTGTTTATCTGAGCTACTCTTGCCAACTTGCCTAATTGTGTTGCTTATTTGGAGTCTCTGTTTGCTCTTTGCTTATGAATAGAGTGGCCCAATCTTTCTGAATGGATTCAAAATCTTCTAAAGACTGGCCTCTTCATTCTTCTGCTTGAGGCTATTTTCCTATAGCAGAAAGACTAGGGCTGCTTTCTGCCTTTAAGAACATGTTTCTCCTCTTCTCCTTTAGGGGAAATATAATATTCTGCCTCTTTTAATATCCCCCCAAATATTTCATTCTCTGGGGAGGGGGCTTCCCACATACAAATTCTATAATTAAAATTGTATTTATTTATTTGTATTATACCTTTATTATTTTACAAATAACACAAGGTAGCAAACATTTATTTATTTATTTATTCGGATTTGTATGCCGCTCCTCTCCGAAGATTCGGAGCGGCTCACAACATATATATATAAACAATTGCAACAAATCCGAACAACATTAAAAATACAAACCCCATATATACTCATCAATCACACCACAATCAACAATCATCCCCAGGCCTGCCGGCAGAGGTAGGTTTTTAAATTCTTTCAGAAGGCCAGGAGGGTTGGAGAAACGCGGACTTCAGGAGGTAGTTGGTTCCAGAGGGTGGGCGCCGCAACAGAGAAAGCCCTCCCCCTAGGGCCCGCCAGATGACATTGTTTCGTTGACGGGACCTGGAGGAGGCCGACCCTGTGCGCTCTCACCGGTCGTAGAGAAGTATGTGGCAGAAGGCGGTCCCGTAAGTATCCTGGTCCCAAGCCATGAAGGGCTTTATAGGTAATAACCAACACCTTGAATTGGGCTCGGAGACCAATAGGCAACCAATGCAGCGTGCGGAGAGTTGATGAAATGTGGGCACAACGAGGAAGACCCACAACTGCTCGCGCAGCTGCATTTTGCACTAATTGTAGTCTCCAAACACTCTTCAAGGGTAGCTCCATGTAGAGAGCGTTGCAGTAGTCGATCCTCGAGGTGACAAGGGCATGTGTGACTGTGAGGAGTGACTCCCGATCCAAGTAAGGACGCAACTGGTGCACCAGGCGAACCTGGGCAAATGCTCCCCTCGCCACTGCCGACAAATGATGATCCAATGTCAGCTGTGGATCGAGGAGGACTCCCAAGTTGCGAACCTTCTCTGAGGGGTTTATAGATTCACCCCCCAGGGTAATCGAAGGACAGATAGAAGTGTCCTTGGGAGGCATCACCCACAGCCACTCTGTCTTATCAGGGTTGAGCCTTAATCTGTTAACACCCATCCAAACCCTCACAGCCTCCAGACACCGGCACATCACCTCAACCACTTCACTGATATGGCCAGGAGTGGAAATGTACAGCTGAGTATCATCAGCGTACTGATGGTATCTCACTCCGTGGCAGTGGATGATCTCACCCAGTGGCTTCATGTAAATGTTAAAAAGTAGGGGGGAGAGAACCGACCCCTGAGGCACCCCACATGGGAGTAACCTAGAGGTGGACCTTCGATCCCCCACAAACACCGACTGCGACCGACCAGTGAGATAGGAGGAGAACCACCGCAATACGGTGTCCCCCACTCCCAATCCCTCCAGCCGGCGCAGAAGGATACCGTGGTCAATGGTATCGAATGCCGCTGAGAGGTCAAGAAGCACCAGGACAGAGGACTGGCCTCTATCCCGGGCTTGCCAGAGATCATCCATCAGAGCGACCAAAGCAGTTTCGGTGCTGTAGCCGGGCCTGAACCCCGACTGCAGAGGGCCCAGATAATCGGCTTCCTCCAGAGACCGCTGGAGCTGATGTGCCACCACCTTCTCGACAACCTTCCCCACAAAGGGAAGGTTGGAGACCGGACGATAGTTGGTCAAAATTTCTGGATCCAGGGAAGGCTTCTTGAGGAGGGGGCGCACAAGTGCCTCCTTTAAGGGAGCCGGAAAGGACCCCTCCCTCAAAGAAGCGTTGACAATCTCCTGGATCCAGGTACGTGTCACCACCCTACTGGCCAAAACCAGCCAGGAGGGACACGGGTCCAACAAACAGGTGGCAGAACATACAGATCCAATGGCCCTGTCCACTTCCTCAGGCGTAACAGCCTCAAACTCTCCCCAGATGACCGGACAAGAACATGCCCCTGTCCCCTCAACTGAATCATTATCAGTCGACTCTGCTACACAATTGGAGTCTAGGTCAGCCCGGATCTGAGCCACTTTGTCTGCGAAACAGTTATTAAAGTCCTCGGCACTACCCTGCAAGGGAGGCCCCGGACTCCTTGGGTTAATAAGGGATCGGGTCATCCTAAACAGGGCGGCCGGACGAGATTCCGCAGACGTGATCAAAGCAGAAAGATACAAAGATCTTGCCGCCTTAATCGCCTTCAGATAGGCTTTAATAAATAAGCTCAATCTGGTTCGGTCAGATCCGGACTTACTTTGTCTCCATCGCTTCTCTAGACGTCTCTTATGGCGCTTCATCCCCCTGAGCTCCTCAGTAAACCAAGGAGACCTCCTGGGGCCAGCACCACGGAGAGGTCGCAAAGGCGCAATCCAGTCAATAGCCCCCTTCGCGGCCGTATTCCATGCCGCTACCAGGGACTCCGCCGGACTGTGAATGAGGGAGCTCGGTAATTCCCCAAGCGCCGTCTGAAAGCCAATTGGATCCATCAGGCGTCTGGGGCAGAACCACCTAATCGGTTCCGCCTCCCTGCGGGGAAGGATTGGGGCTGTAAAATTCAGTCGAAGCAGAAAATGATCGGTCCATGACAAAGGCATGATATCTAAGCCCTTTAAAACCAGATCATTACCCAACTGCTCCGAAAGGAAAATCATATCCGGGGCGTGTCCACCCTCATGCGTCGGGCCCTGCACTACTTGGGTCAGGTCCATGGTTGTCATGGCGGCCATGAACTCCTTTGCCAATCCCGAGGATTCGCCAAGTGACGGCAGATTGATGTCCCCCAGGACTATAAGCCTGGGGAACTCCACCGCCAGCCCAGCAACCTCCTCGAGTAGCACAGGCAGGGCTGATGCCACGCAGCTGGGAGGCAGGTACGTAAGCAATAAGCCCACATGGACCCCTAGGTCCAGCGTCATAAGGATGGACTCGCAACCCGGAATTTCGGAAACAGTGAGTCTACGTAGACTGAAGTTCTCCCGGGCCAAAATAGCCACTCCTCCCCCCCTTCCCTGGGGTCGCGGCTGATGCCATACCTGATAACCTGATGGGCACATGCCCGTGAGGGGAACTCCCCCCTCAGGGCCCAACCAGGTCTCAGTCACACACGCCAAGTCGGTCTCCTCATCCATGAGAAGATCATGAATGAGGGGAGCCTTATTGTTAACCGACCTGGCATTAAGCAGCAATAGCCTGAGCCCAGGGCCCGAGCTACACCCATCACCAGAATCGTGGGGAGAGCAAGTTTTTTTCAGAAGGGCCAGAACAAGGAACTGCTACGAGACAGCAGGACCGAGTTCCCCGTGTGCGGCCTACCCTCCTGCTCCCGCCATACCTGCCTCTTCCCTGAATGACCGGTATATTCCAACCCTCATTGTCTCCAGAGTCCGCATCTCCCCAGTCCCCGGCCTCCCTCAAGCTCGGCAGGCCTGTCCATTTATCTATCATACATTCTTCAAGCATGTCCCCGTCCCATACATACATCACTCACCCCCCCCCAATTTGATAAAAATTAAAAATTTAAATTTAAAAGTTTAAAAATTTAAAAACAGACGTATAAACATATTAAATTTAAAAAACCAAAGTATAAAACATATTAATTAAAAGAACCTCAAGCAGAGATACACCTTCCTCTTCCTATTTTCCCTACAAAAACAACCCTGTGAGGTAGGTTGGGGCTAAGAGAATGACTGGCCCAAAATCACCCAGTTGGCTTTTCATGGCTGAGAGAGGGGGGGGAGAGCTCTATCATTAGCTATGTAAAAATGTAAGTCATATGACAAAACATACCACATGCCATAAACCAAAGGGCATTCTCAGTGGCTCCTGAGCTTGGTTTAATTCAATACTGTTTTTAAACTGTGAAAAACAAAATGTATATTGAGGTATGTAATTGGCCTAACATGAAAATATTTAGGAATCAAATTTTTAATCCCCCATACTTCAGTGAATACAGTAGAATTTACATAGGAAAAACATAACTGCTCAGAAAATTATTTCACTTGGGAAAATACTTTTTCAGGACTTTTCCAGTCCTAGAAATAATAAATCAGTTTATTTTGGAGGCAAGTATAAAATCACTGTGTTGATATTGTTTTGTTCAAGTCACATCTCTTTACTTTAAAGTGATGTTACTTAAACAAGATAACATCAACAGAGGATTTTATACTTGCCCCCAAAATAAACTGATTTATTATTTCCTGGACTGGAAAAGTAAAAGAAAACTATCATATTCCTTCCCCTAATGCAAAATAAATTTCTTCAAGGTTATATACAAAATTAAATACCATGTAAAGTATTAAGTATTTGTTACATGTAACAAGCACTTAATATTTTACTTAGTATTTAAGTAAATTAACAACAGGCAGAAAGGGACATAATGGTTAAGGAATAAAATATCAGTAAATGAACAGAATATCTCTTGGGATCTTACCTCTACAAGAAGTACCATCATTGGTTACAAAGCTTGTGTTCCCATTACTAGATTTGTATCCATCTTTGCACATGCAGAAGTAGCTTCCCATAGTATTTGTACAGTTCGCCTTTTCTCCGCAAAGTTGTGTGGCATTTGCACATTCATTATCATCTGTAAATAAACAAAATGATTTGCTCTCTGTTAAAATGATTTCTCTCCTTCCAAAATGAAGACTTTTTTAAAAAGCTGAGATTTCTCAAGTGGTATTGACTTTCCCTCCTACTTTTTTTTTATTGATAAAAACTTTAAAATAAATCCAGGTATCAAAAGTCTGTATGATTCAGGAACTGCAACAAATAATGGATTTCATGCTTTTACTTAGATAGCTGAGGGGTTTGTGTGTGTGTGTGTATGAGTCTGGGTGTGCACGTACACATACACACATACATACATACACACATAGACACACAGAGAGAGATACACACAAACACAGACTCATATTCTAAAGGCAAATACTCGTGATCAGGAATAGTAAACATTTGTTTCTGGCATAGAGCTATGATGATAACTTCCTTTTGCTTCTTTTTTAAATACAGAAAGATGTACTCAGTAGATTTTCATTTTTAAAATTTATCTAAAAATCTTAAATTCACTAGCTTTAAATTGGATGTCTTTGTTGTTGTGTGAGTGTATGTCTGTATGTATATTATGTGTATGCCTATATGTATATGTATATGTATATGTATATGTATATGTATATGTATATGTATATGTATATGTATATGTATATGTATATGTATATGTATATGTATATGTATATGTATATGTATATGTATATGTATATGTATATGTATATGTATATGTATATGTATATGTATATGTATATGTATATGTACAGGAAGTTTTTCAGACAGACCGGTCTGATTGATTACATCTTGGCATTTTAACTGCTATACTGCAGTTCTAATTTTTACAATCTCTTTTTGCCTTGCAGCCCCCCAACTAGGGGCGTTAAGCAGGCTCAAGTTGCAACTGCGAAACATTTACAAATCCAAATTTCTTTTTCTGACAAAGAGTTAAAGAATTAAATTGGGAAACTAAGATGGCCATTTCGAGCTCGTTTGCTCTCTTCAGTTAGCCACACACATTATGGGATTCGAACCTGGGCAGTTTACATGCAGGGCAGTTGTTTAACCACCAAGCCACAGGCTCTCCTCCCCTCTTTGCCAGCCGAGTCAAGGGAGTATGTATGTATGTATGTATGTATGTATGTATGTATGTATGTATGTATGTATGTATGTATGTATGTATTTAGGTTGATATTTATTTAGAATGCTACAGAACTTAGTTTCCAGGGTTGAAGCCTCTAATACTCTGTTACCCTACTCATGCATTTAGGGGTGGGAGAAGGAGAGGGGGAGAAAGAGAGAGGGGGAGAAAGAGAGCGATTCTCATTCAATAGTGGGTCTGGGGATAGGGTTCAGTGTGATCCATGGCATCTCTATGGCATAAACCAGTGGTGGCGAACCTATGGCACGGGTACCAGAGGCGGCACTCGGATCCCTCTCTATGGGCACACATGCCGTTGTCCCAGCCTTGCCTCCCCCCATTACACCCTCCTCACTGGAGAAGGGTCGCCCCTGAGCATGGCCCACGTGGAGCAGTGCAGTCAAGGACATGGCAGCCAGGAAGCGCAGACAAGAATCTACCCTCATGCCCCATTGCGCACAGTTGATGCTGTGGGGTGCAGGCAGAGGGCGTGGCTGCCATGGCTGCCATGGCACTGCTGGGCGATCTGCGGCAGGCCCTGGAGGCGATGAGTGGCCCTGTGGGCAGGTGGGATGGGGGCAGGGCAGGGGCAGGGCAGGGGGTGGAGCAGGAGCGGGGCCAGTTTTGGGGCACTTGGTCTCTAAAAGGTTTGCCATCACTGGCATAAACCATTCAGTTTATTGACCCTCAGGAAGTGCTAAGTATTCTGCAGAGCATTTCTGATATTTGCTTGAATGTAAGTAGAATATGAATAGAATGTTCAAAAGCCTGATAAAGCTGAATCTCCCACCTGTTTGCCATCAGTGAGTTCAGATTTGCCATTAAATACAGCAGGCGAATAAATTTTAAAAAAAATAAAACATGGTATTCATGGAGTTTTCTAGAATGAAGAGAACATGTCTGGCAAAACTTTTATACAATGAAAGAGATCTACAGAATTGTCACAGCCCCCTCAGAGGCTGGTTCGAAGGAAGAGGAGAAGGAAGAGTTGGAGCTAGGACCGTCCAAAAGGGAAGGCATGCCAGGGGCTGAGGACAATGCTGTCGGGCATTGGGGGAGATGGTTGACCAGATGGAGAGCTGCCTGCCTGCACAGACACCGGGGAAGATTGGCTGTTGACTGGAAGTGGTGCTGATAGGCTGCCAATCTCCTCTGATGACAAACACCTGCCTGCTCCACTCAATCCAAGGTCAAGGAGAATGGAATGTAGACAAGCCCAGAAAAGGTCTGCAAGGCTACTCAGGAGGAAGTCACCCCACACCTCCTCACAAGGAACATCTGGAGGGGAGTGACTTAAGGAAAAGCCATGGGGAATTAGTCTTTGTCAGGAATGAATGTTTGCTTTGGCTTACACTGCCCCGGCTTTTACTTGTGTCTGTTGTTCTTTGCCTTGCCTCGCTTGGAAGATTGCTCTTCGAATTTTGTTTTGGGCTTCACACTTCTCTTATAACCTACTTTGGCCTTTGCTTCACTGGGGCTTAGGAGCTGCTTCTTTTCTGGGACCTGTTTCTTGTCCTGGAAACTGCCCTGGTCTTGTGCCTGGACCCTGCCTGGTGGATTGGACTTGGAACCCTAGACTTTGCTCTGTGAGTGTGCTCCTTACTCTTTGTACTATAGGGGCTGTTGTTTGGGGGACTAAGGGTGGCTGCTTTCAGGGTAGCCTTATTGTGGAGACTTGCCGGCTGTTGGAGAGCCATTGGCTAGACTGCAGTTCTCAACCTGTGGGTCGCGACCCCTTTGGGGGGTCGAATGACCCTTTCACAGGGGTCGCCTAAGACCATTGGAAAACATATTTCCTATGGTCTTAGGAACCAAAATACTGCTCCTCTATCCGTCTTCGCACAGCTTTGAGCTGGGGGCCGTTGTAGCGCCGGATTCGTTTCCATTGAGCATCTCCTAAGGGAGGCCGTGCTGCTTTGCGGCCCTTTCCGCGGAGGAGGCTGAACTAAGCTCTGCCGGCACTGTCGCTCTCTTGGCTCTCTCTCTCTCTCCCTCTCCCTGCCTGGGCGCTTCTCCAACCAGGCTGGGCTGAGCCGGCAGAGCAGCCTTCCTGTCCCCCCTCCCTAGCCAGCTGGAGCCAGGCAAGCTGGCGACCTTCGGAAGTGAGGCGAGGACAGGCAAGGTGCGCTGAGCCCCGGGCGCGGCGGGTGAGTGGGCAGCATCAGTGCACGCTTGGAGAGCCCTTAGGGTTGGGGGTCAACACAACATGAAGAACTGTATTAAAGGGTTGCGGCATTAGGAAGGTTGAGAACCACTGGGCTAGACTATTTGTTAAGAGAAATAAAGAACTTTCTAGAGGCCTGCCTTGCCTTAACCACCTGTGTCATAACAAGAATTTTCCATGTTGTGAACTGCAAGACTTAGTCTTAAAAATAATAGAGCTTTTCCTAAATTCATAATCAATGAACTCAAAACTATTGACTTGACATGAAGTCATAACCTCAAAATCTTAAAATATTTTGTCTAAGAGGAATGTGATAGGATTATATCTGTGTAAGGTAAAGGACCTTACTGAGTGTAAGACATAAATTAGGTGAATCTTTTGAAGAAAAAAGAGGGCATTTCTGAATATGTGACACTTATGGTAGGAGTGTATATATAATTCAAGCAACTGATATGTGAGTTCACTGTACTAGTATATCCAGTAGTGGGATTCAAATATGTGAACAACTGGTTCTCTGTGTGGATGCCGCTTCTGGAAGTCCATACTGGGCCTGGGCAACAAAAAAATTAGCTACCAGTTCTGCTGAACTGGTACGAACCAGATATACCAACGGGTATATCCATTGTCAGGTAGACATTGTTAACCTTGCAACCTTTGAGAAAATATTTCTTGACTCCTTATAGATCTTGATCCTACTCTGGCATTTCAGTCTGTCATCTATTCTGCTACTCTCCTTCTCTAGCATTGTCTCCTCAATATATTTTTTCACTTCTTGTTTGCTTTTCTATTTCAACATTTGATAATCTGTGCTTATAATTATCAGCAGGATATTTTACTTAGGGCTACAAGCTACATTTTTGTATATATGCACTTTAAAATTCTTTTTGAAATATTTTGGATACTTCTGCAAGTCTCAGGGTATTCCTGAGCATTATGATATTTCCCTAATACCATGGATAATTTTCATCCTAAATCCCAAAACTGTTTACATAAAATTGTTCAACAATATACACTAGTAAAAAAGGTAATAGCCATAAAATCTTCATTGCTACATTTTTATATGGTTGAATGCCCAATTAAATAAACAGTTCTTCGATTTTTGGCAGAAGCATTTCATAATGGGAAATTGCCATGCTCAAGGGAATATTATTTTCCATTGGGAAGGCCACAGTAGAGTATCTCCTCATCTGGATCACAATCAAATGAATATCCCTAACTGTAGAACAAAAAATATAAACATTGGATAGGCTAATATGGAAAAAGAAAATGATTCTTTTAATGTCTATGAAGATTCTCAATCATCCAGACTGTGGTTGTCTCAAAGGTGCTTTTTCTACCTTTGGGACAACCATGAACTGAAGAAGCTTCTTGGATGAGAAGCGTAAAGTTTTCAAAGAAAAACCCAGAAAGTCCAGTTGTCTGTCCCAAAGTGCCTTTTTGGAAAAAGCACTTTTGGAATTTGTCTGATAGCCCTAGTTCTATCATGTCCTGCCTTTGATCATTGTTGATTAGAGGCAGAGGTACTTTTGGGGAATTTATTTTTTAATTTATTATTCCTGTTTGAGTTACTTCAACTCATAGAGTTGTAACTCTTCCCATGGAACAATCAGTCAACAATATTTCTATTTTTCTTGCAGATGTGGGAGCACTGCTGTGCACAGATCATGGGTAACGTTTTCTTCATTGATGTATGCTAGAGAGACAGGTTTTTTTGGTAATCAATACAAAACATCTCTCTTGCAGTGATTGAAAGTGTACTTGACACGAGAGGCTTATCAAATAGTAAAGTCTAGATTAATATTGGATTGTATAAGGCAAACATAAGATGCAATTTTGAAAAAAAAGGAAATCATTATCTTAGAATTCTCAACTGGGTGAAAAAAACTCCCAAGAGAATGGGAGAATATATTCCAGGACAACACAGTTGCTTTCAGCTAATTATAATTGTTATGTTCCATTCTTTTTCTATTCAAATACAAACCAAATATTTCCATCACATGCTTTTTCATGGACTGAAATGTGGTACAGTGCAAAAAAAGATTGCTTTTACTGTGGGAACCTAAATTTGGTGATTCCCTGGAGATACATATTCTCTGCTGTGGCACCTGCCTTATGGAACATTCTCTGATGATTATATCTATAAAAGGATAGGCACTGTGATGGACTTCAGGGAAGTGGCAGTTGTGAAGGAGGGAGCTCATTCCAAGGAGACGAGTGAGACAAGAGACAACATATCCCATAACTGGAAAAGAAGGCAGAGGAAGAGAGTTAGGAGAGCCACTCCCTAGAATCTCCCAGGGTATATCCGTTAGCTTGAGAGTAATATAAGTTTAGTCTGGCAAGACTCTGGGTTATTCTATGCCATTCTTAAACTTGGCTTGAAACATTCTTCCTTCTGAAATTAAGTTTACTCCATTCCTTTGATATTCCAGAACTCCCTCAAGACCTGGTTATGTAATTAGGTCTGAGGTCCCCAGGGCTCCATTATTATTACATGCCCATTCTTATCTTCCCTTTGTGTATGGTTGGCTTTTTTATAATTTTTACTTTATGCTGAATTTTATATTTTTAAATTGCCCGATTTTGTATTTGTTGTTAGTGGATTGTTGTACATTGCTTAGAGGTGCAGTTTCTGAGATGCGTGGCTATATAAATTTTATTCACGGTGAATAAATAAATGGTTCAACCTTCAAATGAGGCAAGGGATGCTTTCAACTGGCACTTAATAGTCCCTATTAAAATCTTTACAGGTTTTGCTTATTAATTTTATCATAGTGTTTGCAGCAATCCATATAGCTAGGTCCTTGTAAAAAATTTAATGGATCTATAGACAGTAGATCCTCTCCTTTCCAACAAAGGATATCTCTTCCCATTTTCACAAAAGAAACAACAAATTCTTTATTGCCAACTTTTCAAGGTTAGCTTTTCTTTAGTTATACAGGCTAACTAAATTTCTGTGGAATTAATTTGCTTTCAGAGGCAATCTGCAGGAATAAGAGACTTAAATAAACTTGCTCCAATATCTAGTGTCTTATTTACAACTGCGGAATCAATTTTGGGGAAGTTGTGATGGTATTATAGCTTTCAATTTATTTTCTAGTAAGTGTCAGTGCTGCCTTGGATAGTTAAAAAAATTACAGTAATGTATAGCCTCCCACTTCTACCCCCAAATGATACATTGAATACCTTTCCAGGTTGAATTTTACTTCCCGCCCCCCCCCCCCCTGCACTTTTATTTCTATCTTACTCCTATATCAGAAACTATTTGATGAAGCTAAAAAGTAGAACTATGGGGCAAATTCGATATGGAAAATATAAAAGCTACATATTGGAATAGTCCTAGTCAAGTGACATGAAAGTTTCAGGGGTATTAATTTAACCATTAGGTTTGTAAGCCATTAGGAATCAAAGTTAACAATATTGACAATCCTGGGTGACATTTAACAAGGGTGTTCCAAATAAAAATATTATTGGGAATGAAGAACATATGTGTGCATTGTGAATATCTAGGTTATAATATTCCTTTATATTTCTTGTAGAGCATATTAATCATGCTTTTAATAAATCAAAATCAGTTCTGGAACCTAAGGGTTGAAATTTATCTTTTAACTTTTTATCATAATTTACTATGCTATTTCAAGCGAAATAGCAACTGTGGGGTTTATAGATTGTTTTTCTCATCTTGATTAAAAAGGATACCTTTGAAGGCAACCAAGCATATATTCCATGACCGCATTACTATCTAGCTTAATTATGCACAACCAAATGACTTCTGGCAAGGATACTCTTCAGGCACCAAGGAATAAACTTTTTGAGAAGAACTCAAGATTTGTTTTAAAAAGGAAACATTTAAAAGAACTCAAGAAAGAAAAGTTTGCCTGCTAAGTGATAAGAAGATATTGATTTGCCAATGATATATATGCTCAGTGCAGTTCTGTTCAGCTTTTGTGCAGATACTGTGCTGGAAATTTTTAAGAATTTCAAGTGCACCTTCACATGAACATGAATGTACATGAGACCTTTGCAATTCTACTCTGATATAATTATAATTGGATAGTTGAAATTTGATAAGGACACGATTCAATTTAAATCTTTGATTGGAGAGCAAACCCATTTGATTCTCAAGCTGCTTTGCGGTTTGAGATTTAATTAAAAAAACATTAGTCTCTGTGTTATCATGGGGAAGCCTCAAGATGAATACAGTTAGTGGTTTCATTTTTTGGTCAAAATAAGAGAAAAGGTGCAGGAATGCTAGACCATTTAGGGGACATTATCCCTGCCAGGTTTTGGTGGATATCTTTAAGAACATCACCACTTTAATTTTTTTTAACAATTTCCACTTTATATCTTTTAAGACAGACAAAACAGGATTGGGAAAGGATGTCAACACACAAAGTATCTCAATTTAGATTTTAAAACTATTTTTAAAGCAATCCCTTACTCTTTCACATGTTTTTTTTGTGCTGTCAGGAATGTGTAGGGGTGTTTTGATGTCAGTAGTTGTTGGCTGCAAGATTGGCCTATCTTGGGAAGAAACCACTCTTCATTGGCAGAACTTGGTTATGCCAGAGTTGTGACTTGTTGGTAAAATTCAAGAGAGGTAACAAAACAGGCTAGCACAGTGGAATATATTACTATAAGACACACACTGAAGAGAAAGCAGTTGTCTGAAGAAACAGTAGTATTTTCTTGCCCTTGTTAATAAAAGAATAATGCTTCTGTGTTTTATCCCAGTGCCAATTCATTCACAGTTGAGTGTCATAAAGTGTACAACTTAAATGTAACTTAAGAGAACCTGGTTGTTTGATCCAGGGATGTATAGCCTTGTACCAGTTAGCCTTGAGGCCATAATGATTGCTGCATTGGACTGGAAAATGTGTTGTTGGCACCACTACCAAGTAGGAAAGACAAAGATAGGATTTATGACTGGCCACATTAAAGAAGCTGAGAGCTACAAAAAAGAATGAAATCCTAAACAATGGCACTCTTGCCATCTCAAAAAAAAAAAACCTCCCAAACAAAATACCTCCTAGATTTGATAAGATTAACCTCCTTGACTAGCTAATGATATCAATGTCAAACATCTCAGAGTGCCACTCAGCCTCCACCCTCATGGAAATAAAGGTACAACACTGTATATCACACAAGCAGTAGAAATGTACAGGAAATTTGTAATGTGTTTCCAGAGGCTACAATATGCTTTGAAGCCACCTGTTTTGATCTGTTGCTCCCAAGCAGGTTCCCCATACCAAGTCATGAATCTCCTTTGATGGAGTGACTTGATCAAAGCTTCAATAAATCGAAGCATCCCTTCAAAGCTTTTCCCAATCTTAATATGCACAATGAATGACTCTCTTCATTTGGAAAAAAAACAGAGAAAGCGATCACAGGAAATAATTGTTTCTGACATTTGAGAAATCTCAGAGCACTTATAGCAATGTACGCCTAATGTATTGATGTAATTTTTTTTCCTTTGATGGCCTTGGATAATAGATTGAATCCTCACCATTGTTAATGCTTAAATGCTTAAATAAGGCAAGGTAACTGAACCAGCACAAATAGGAAAAGTCGAGGCCAATAAATGTTCTTCACATGGCAACTTGATAGCTAATTACTAATCACACTATCAGCTGCTGAATGAGATTGAGTGAGTCATGTCTGATATTGTGGAATATAGTACAGTTACATATTCCATTGGGAAAGCTATATTAATTTGTTTACTTAGAAAACAACAATATCTGAGATTAGTAAATTCAGTGTGGCTCATAGTAAAATAAAATTTTATGTATTAAAACTACCTCAACCTTAGTTCTTTTACGGGAAACATCCCCACCATGGGAGAAAGAAGAGGGGTTTTGGAGACACATTAGGGGCTGTTGATTAGATCATATTGTGTGTAGATTATAAAGCAATATGCTGGCCTTGTTCAATAATTCCATACTGCCTATATTATTAAGTGGCAGTGCTGCTGACCAGATTCAGAATCTCATCAGGAATGTAATAGACTTCTACAAGCTTATCTGCAGATTACTTTAGTTGTAGCTCTAACTAAAGCAGAAATCATTACTAATTCAGTTACAGAACTTCACTTAATTCAAACCCAAGAAAGATAACTGTGGCAGAATATGAAAAGCCATAATGTAATGATTTCAAGAATATAAACAACCAAGATTCAACAAAAGCCAAAGGATTAATTCAGTGTCAAATTGACTCTGATCTTCAAGTTTTGGAAGAGTTTGCCACATCTTAGTCAAAGCTTTTGGGGATTTACTTTCCCTAACTCAGTTCAGAAAAAATGGCAGTTCAGATTTTCCTTCTTAACTTGTTTTCAGCCAACATAAATGAAAGATACCTTTGTACAACATTAATTTACCAGGAACAATGCAATTGTTTCTGCTATTACTTTATAAATATGAGAATGCAAACTCTATGGGACATTTAAAATAATCACAGATATTCTACGTAGCATATTTGTAATTTTATACATAATGCTGACTGAGAAATAAGTTTAGATGAACATGGTGGATCTATTTTTCTCATAAGTATGTTTAAAAATGATAACATGATAAAGTAAAGCAATTTATGGAATACTTATACATATATTTCTGTCTCCCAGGCAAACCTGCTTGCTGACTGCATAAACCGGTACTTAATATTCAACAAAAATGGATATTCTTCATAACCACATAATTCACATGCAATAGTTTTAAAGCTGTATCATCTGAATATTCACAACTGTTCTCATGCTTCTAAAATATCAGGGGAAAAAATTACCATGAATTTCAGTGGGCCCTGGATTACTCTTCATGGCAATTTTACAAGAAAACAGTAATGTGTTTACTGTTTTATTGAGAATGTAGTTTCAAGCATCTCTTATAATAGCAAAGCTAGATATGAGCAATCTCAAGATTATAAGGGATACCTTGAATCCTCATTCTCAACAATTGTCATCATTAGTGTTCTCATACTACCACCAGAAATGTCCGATAGTTGCTATTATGAAGATGGCAGGCTGGAGATATACACTCTGTTTCATTTTGAGAAGGAAATTAATACATAGAGCAATGAGAATGTGATATGTGTGTGAAAATTAAGGGAGAGCAATGAAATGGTACATGGAGGATGGAGATAGTATAGACAGGATAATTAGGTTGCGTAGGCAGGTGGCATCAGTTATGAAATCAGCCATTATAGGAATCCATTGTACTGACCTCCTATTAGACTTGACATTGTTATAATTTTATGTTAAATTGTCCCTGAGGTCATCTTCTAAGAGGCCCTCTACTTGCCAACCATCCCATATTCAAGTAATTAGCCACTTGCTGATAAATATCTTTGCTTCTCTTACAGCCTTCATTCTCTTCAATGGTGCTTCCACCTGAGAACTTTTTAACAGACTTTGCTCAAAAGTTTCTGAACTTAAGGATGTAGTCTCCCCCCCCGCTAGCATCCAAAAAGAATAGTAAGGCACAAAATATTTTACGTCTTTCTCTCCAGAATAACCTGGACATTGGGTCCCCTGTGATCAAAACCTGTCTAGGGTGAATTTGACAGTTTCAGGCTGGTGGCCGCTGAGGGGCTGTCACTGCACAAAGCTGGACAGCCCTGGTTGGGAAGTGAATGGAGCGAAGGTGGCTGGGGAACACATTGATTCATGGCATCCAGCTCTATTTCTTTGACAGCCGTTCACTGCTTCTCTGCTCTCTGGGGATATTGGAGATGCTTTCTGTAGCGTAATCCCCAAAGGGAAGCAGTGGTTGAAGTTGCTCACTTAACCCCTCCAAAACAAGAAAATGAAGTCTTCCTGTAAAACAAATCCCAGCGATATTCACCTTGCTGAATTTAGCTAGCGTAGAGGTCTCCACGTAGCGGGCAATCTGGAATATATTACTTCTTCAGCTACTGCTCTAGTTATACAGAAACAAAATCAAGTTCACAATTGTACTTTCCATAATTATCCACCATTACTAAATAAAGATTTGTAGTTGTTCAGTTTTCCAACTAATACTAGTGAGTTTAGTAAATTTCAAAACTTGAAGAACTATTCTTAGGACCTCAAAAAAGTGCAACAATTTCCTTATTGTTTTATTGTATTGTATTCAATAATTTTAATGATTCAAATAAATGTTTTATACCTCAAGATGTGGAGATGTAGAAGCAATCTGGTTAAAAGTTAATAATCTAGGTGAGGCCCTATTATGTATTATATATTATTTTTTTGGAAAAGATCTGACAAATTTTTAATCTATTATAGAAATATGCCAGAAATGCATGGACATTGGACTAACTTCAAAACTTCAGAAAGTATCTTCTCTTTTTTTTCATACTTTTAAAAGATCAATATACTTGGAGCAGCTTCAAGCATTCTGAAAAGTAGAAGACTATTATTTGCAGTTTTGAAAATGGCTATGTGATGATGGAGTTTTACAGGGTCACATGGCTAATCTAGGAAATGTTAGAATAATGGTTCCACTCTTGAAATGTTGCTATTAGTGTATTGGGAATTTTTTTTAATGTGTGAAAGGAAAAAAAATAGACTAGAATTCTCAATCACTCAGGAAGTTAAATAGTAATTGAAGCCATATCTTGTTCAAAAAGAACCAGCCTGTAGCCAAACACAAACTACCTATCAATAAGCTAAATTTCATTTTCTTGATTTTACACTATACACACTAGACAGATGGATAGATATTGTAGACTTATTCTTATGTGCCAAATACTCATTAAATTTATATACTACTATTAGTAAAAAAAAGTTCTAGTTAAGATTAGCCATAAGTTAGAATTTTCAGCATAATAATAAATTGAAAGTAATCAAAACTGAAGCAAAAACTTATAGTCTCTTCCTTGGGCCCATCTTGGAGGAGACCCAAAGAAATAGGAAGACATAGTCTGATGCTTCCAATAAAACTGAAACAGAACTGGTGTCTTGTTTTTGTTATCATCCAAAGTCAACTGAACAGTTATTTTGTTGAGTGAAAAAGAGAATTTTATTGCAATGTTTGGAACTTTTACAAATGAATCACAGAATGATAGAATGATTCTGTAACAGACCACACTGATCACAGAACAGTTATGTGTCTTAAAAAATTTAAATTTCCTGTCATTTTCCTCCTAGAGATTTATTATGTGAAAGTGTTAGTCTATTATTATATTTTATCCTCCAGGTTTGGGGGTCTTGTCTGAGTTATCTATATTTGGAGTTTTATAGTGAAGGGGGTTATCAGAAAACCTCCTAAGAAATAGAACAGTCATGTGATTTTTGACTCTTCAGAAATGATAATGCTTGTTGAATTCACACAAGAAGTTTTACATGGTTACTAAATCAACCCAATTTATGAGTTTGCACACTAAGCTAAAATTTAAAGGAAATGTGCATGATATCTAAGCCACAAAACCTTAACCAAAGTTAACACTAAGCTTAGTATATAATACAAGGCTTTCATTTGAACTAATGTGGGGTCATCACAGATATTTTTAATATGCAAAAATCTCAGGATAAATATATGATTATATGAATATGTATACTTATACATGTGATATTAAGTATGACATAATGCCCTTTATTATATTACGCTAAACGGCCAGGATAGTTATTGTATGTGTTTTGCTTCTCTATTAAGTCTGTGTTTGATTGCATTCCACCATTTCAATGCTTCCATTTTGAAAAAATGTTGGCAGAATTTAGATTTAGATACCTTAATTTGTCTCTCCATTTCTTCCTTGTAGCATAAGGAATATGGAAAGATTTAAGAAAATTACTGGAAGGAGAAAATGAATGCTTACCAGAATAATTTGCTATTACATAGAAAGTATATTCCTAAATAAATACTGGAAAAAATAACTTTACTATATACAATAGAGAATACATTTGGTCAGATGTCAAAAAAAATGCTTGGGTAAAAGGCTATACGCTTGATTGTTTTGACGAGATAGCAAAAATTATTAGTTTTACTTTAGGTAATGGGAAATAAATAGGTCATTTGCAAACATTATTTTGCCCAGGTAGAAATGCATTTGATATGCTTTCCTCCTTCTCTTAGTCTATTTCTTTTAAAATTGAAGTCAGATTAAATGATTCATAATAATCATATACATACTTCCTGAGACCACCTACTTCTTCTGATTGCAAAGACAGATAGCAGCGTTCAGTGTCCAACTTCAGGATGAAGGGTACTAGACTTACATTCACAAATAGATATTCATCACTCAAGGATCGCCACAATTATTATATCAAATGGAGTTTCAAGTATCAGCAAACCAACCTGGATTACAAATATAACAGAAAAATTTCCACACCACTTTACTTTGCCTCATTATAGAGCCTGAATTCTAAAGTTAACAATTAGAACTTTTTTTTCCTGTGTCAGATGTATGAGTTAGCAGGAAATGGAAGAATCTGTCATCTTTTTTTATGCGTGGCAGTGACTTCTTACCCAAAAGAACAAATTGTACAAAGTTCACAAAAGATATCCTATCTTGTACAATGTTACTTCCTATCACAAATGATTTCTCAAACAAAGGCAGATGCTCTGGAAACTGTCAATCAAAACACATCTTTTCTTAAATTATCTTGCATTCTGTTTTGACCGAAAATAATATAGGAATATTTTATCAGTGAAATATATCTTTCTCTAACCTTCCATTATATTCAGTTGGGTTTGCCCCTAGGTTAGGAAAATTTTTGATTGCCCTATAATTAATTAACTTTAGGTCTAGATGCAAGGAGAGCCAGTTTGGTGCAGTGGTTAAAGCAACAGACTACAAACTGAAAGACCATGAGCTCTAGGTCCACCTTAGCCACAAAGTAAGCTGAAGATCTTAGAGCCAATCACTTTCTATAAACTCTAGAGAAAAGGCAAATGGTAAACCATTTCTGAAAAACATTGTCAAGAAAACTGCAGGAATTTTTCCAGGCAATCACCAAGAATTAAACACAATGGAACATTTTTTTTAAAAAAATAAAAATGCAATATTGCAGTAAAACTTGAAAACATCCCATCTAATTCTTTTCATGCTTGCATGTAGCGAATAGATTAATTCTTTATAACAACTGGTCCAGGAATACTTGGAAATACATAGCCCAGAAAATTTCTATTTACATCAAGAAAAGCTTCATCCCAGTAATTGCCAAAGAAAAGAAATCCAAATCTCCCAGATGATGTGAAACAGAGTCCCCAAAAGATTAAGGTAATTTAATTCTACAGAAAAAGCCACTGAAGCACACATTTTGAAATGAAATGGTTTTCAAATTTAATTGGAAAAATACTGAAATTTCTGAATTGAAAGCTCATCACCAATACATTGACTGCACTTTTGCCGACAAGCCCTACTATTATAACATTATGCAAAATTCACAAAATACAGTTGGAGGAGAACATAACACATGGATTCCCTTGAACTGGAGGGGGTGGAAACAATGAATCCAAATTAGATACTTTGATAAATACCTAAATGGCAAAGTGCACTTGGAAACAAGTCATTAAATTATTTTCTCACCACTCAGCTGGTAGATAGACTACTATAGGTCTTCATCCTTAGGCTAGGATTACTAACTACACAGAGCAGTCTGCATTTCTGGATTGGGCTATGTATCAAGGGATTTATACCTAATTTGCACATTTGTTTAAGTTTAGAATAAGTATACTGATTATTAATTTAATTTCCTTTATCAAATTACATAGGACACTAAATCAAGATAAGGGATTGCCAATGCAGTGCAAAATTCTATGTAGAAGGCATGAAATGGGAAAATATGCTGCCCTTTATGGAAGACCATTTGATTACATTCATAAATGAGTTTGAGTTTGGCCTGAGGTAGAGATAAGATGGTCCTAGAGTTTGCACTTTGTTACAGCTGTGATGGCACAGTGGTTAGAATGCAGTACATTCCAATGGTTCGAACCTGACCATCTCAAGGTTGACTCAGCATTCCATCCTTCTGAGGTCGGTAAAATGAGGGCCCAGATTGTTGGGGGCAATATGCTGACTCTGTAATCCACTTACAGAGGACTGTAAAGCATTGTGAAGCAGTATATAAGTCTAAGTACTAAGTACTATCAGTCTGGGAATTGACAAACCTGAGAACCATTTTAGGATTTGTAGTCCTGTTTTCAACTTCTGAAGAATTTCTTTTATTCAGATTCAGATAGACCTACAGATGTTGTATAGAAACATGGTTCTGATGGTTCTGAGTGAGCTTGGGAACGTGTATTTACCTTTATTCATGAGTTAGCTTGTATTTATTAATTAAGGTAAATAAGATCATAATATTTGAGATAAACACTGTTCATTGATTAAATATATAGGTTATATTTTATATATACTGTATGCTTTTAAAAATATTTTCCCATTTCATATTTGCCTATTCTTTATTACCTCATTATATGTCATCCTGTGGAAATACTGGACTTCTAGTTATAGTGTGAAGTGCACTGGTACTTTTTCACAAATTGTTCTTGCTTTGCAATAGTAGATGAGAAAGACCAGTGCTTGGTGCAATTTACTAACTTTTTTATTTTAAAGGGAGTTAGCATGTTGCACAAAACACTGATCTCTTAGCATATTGCACCAAAGCACTGATCTTAAAAAAAAAACACCCTTAAGGGGTTTCAAAGCTGAAAACTACGCTCAGTTTTAAGTCTTTATACAAGATTATCGGTCTTATTATAGAGCTGTATATTCCTTGAACTTCATTTGAAGCATCTTATAATTGGGGTTTTTTTTTCCATTTCACATTTAAATCTATTCCTCCATGAAAGGATATTACTTATATTCCAGATTGCTAATCTGTACTTCAGACATTTTTTAAATCCAAAAAACAGAAAAGATCAGGGTATGAACCTTAGAATGAAGTTGTTTGTGGTATGACCGGAGCAGATTCAAAGCAAAATAAATTAATTATTTTTCCTCTATTCATTCCATTTAAAATATTTGTGTTGTTTTTAATCAAATGTTAAAACCAAATATGTTTCTCTTTCTCATGAAATGAATATTATAAATACACAAACTATATGTGTGTGTGAAAATAATTTCTCGAGTTTCTATTATGTCATACTGGACATAATTTCTGGGGTTGCAAGCTTCTATCAGTATCACAGAGGAGCTATATATTAGAAATGAGTCATTTTTCTTCCTAGTGCAAATAGAATTAACTATAATGCCTTCATGTGATGTTGTTTCAGTTCTGAATCAACACTGACAACAACAGATCAACAGAACTAATACTAATAATTTATTAGTTTTTTTTCAGCGGATGAACAATCTTTGTTCATTAGAGTAAGTAAAGCTGCAAAGGTCTAATACAAATAGGTTTTCTTGTGGATAAAGGGTGAATAGAAGATTATCACAGAAATCTGAATAGGCTAAAATACAGTATTTGACACTCAAATACTATTGTTTAATATTTAGTCTGGCAATGCTCTTTCAAGATGGTCAATATTTTTCTTAGGTCTATAACTTGTGCTTTTGTTCATTTACATTCAAAGACAGCAAACCATATTAAGAGATACAAAATAAGTAGAGGTCCTCCATAACACTGGCTGCCTTGAAAAGGTAGAACCAAACTAGTCTTTATCTTAATTTTGAAGAAGTCATCCAGAATAATTATATTCTCTCTGTATATGCATGTCTGAATATACTTACAGAATTCTTAAAAAGTAATTTGTATCATACTTTTAATGTTTTTCCTTTAGATAGAAAAGAACATAATGTCCTTGAAAGCACTGGAACCTATGAATCACTTGAGGAAGCAGTATAATTTATAAAAACAATGAAAAGGGCTCACAATAAGAAAGTGCAAAGGTTCAAGTTTAACTCACATTTTCCTATGGAACAGGGATTATGAAAACATTGGGTCAAACAATGGCAAGAAAAGGGCTATGACACTAAGAGAAAGTAAACTTTCACAATATGAAGTTGTTGCAAGTTACTATCTGACAGCAAACTTTTTGTCGTAATATAAACAAGGTGGCTTATTTAATTACTGTAGGCTCTTTCCAGTGGGTGGATGTGACACCATTAAAGAGATTTTCTTTATTTGTTATCCTTTCTTAAGGAGGAAATTCTTCCTTTCTTTCTTTCAAAATAGATAACACTTCTTTAATTATATTATCAGAAGAATAGGTTGTTGTAAGTGAGACTAGAAAATGATTTTTCCCAGTGTACAATGTGAACAGACTGCTTAGAATTATGGTTTAAATCTTAGTTAATGGAATATTTTAAATATATATGTTGGCAAAATTTGTGGTATACAAAATATTAATCACTGCCATTATTTTAAAGGTTGGTATTTAGAAATTAAAACTAAATATGAAAGTCTTCAGAAACTGGGAGAGTACAAAAGATAAATACTATTTAATATGATATAATATGCTAAGTATAGCTTTAATATTTTATGCTATGGTTGTCTTCCTTAAGTATAAATGCATGCATTAGTTATTCCTTGAAAACTTAGGTCCCTGTTAGAACAAATAACTTTCAGTCTATTTCTGTGAATACATCCTCTGTTCTTTTGAAAATTGTCCTACCAAATGAGAATTAGCAAACAGAGCTTTGCCGTCTCAGCATCTCTGTGATGCTACCTCTTTTTAATAAAGAGATTTCTAATAAAACCAGTTTGATATTTTTAAATATCACACAAGTGAAGACATATGAAAAAATGACAACAACATCAACAGCAACCCAACAAAATATAGGTCTAATTCTAGAAAAAGTAACTTTTCTAGAGGAATTGGATTCCTATCTCTCTCTCACATGTCTGTCTGTCTGTCTGTCTGTCTGTCTATCTGTCTGTCTGTCTGTCTCTCTCTCTCTCTCTCTCTCTCTCTCTCTCTCTCTCTCTCTCTCTATTTATCGATCTATCATCTATCTAATCCAGGGGTGTCAAACTGCCGGTCTGCGGGCTGGACACATCATGAGGAAACCGTGCCCACCCCATTACTGGCAATGGGGAAAAAGTTCCAATACGTTTCACGATGTCACGTGATGTCATGAGTTTGACATATCTGATCTAATCTATCTACACAGTCAAAAGTATTAAAGCATATCATATCTGTAGATGATTGAAGACATCTCTTAATTATATGCCATTATTAATTCTGATTCGGAATTAGAGGGATAATTGCTTTTTTAAGATTCACTTTCCATTTTGTTGTCCAGTTCTTCTCTTTTGCCCAGTCGAAAGGACAAGAAATCTTATTGTGGCTTTAATGCATTTTTAAATCTCTATTCTACTGTTTCTAGAATTAAAACAACCCACACATCAAATAAGCTTCCTGTTTACCATATCGTTTTCAATCCTTGAAAAGAGTGGCTAGAAAAAGATTTAGCATGCTGGATAGCCAAACAGGAATGTTGTCATAAGGCATTCATCCAGTTTTTGCATATTGCTACCATTACCTGAAAAAGTGAAGGCCATATCTGTCTGAAGTATTTTGGCCACTGTAGACAAGTAAGGTTGGTGTCATGCATAGCCTCAAGCCTTCTATTTCAACCCTGTCTTGCAACAATTCTTTGGCAATAGAAATGGCTGTAGTGGGGTAGCTTTTCTCTAGATACTCATGACCTGATGTTGCTATTGTCACAGTAAGTTTGCAGTACATCATAGCTGATAAATTATATACCAAGTAAGTTCAGGCAAGAGCTGCATTTTCTATTTTGCCTTGCATCTCCTGCTGCCTCTATCATTTTTTCCCCCATTTCTAAACAGTTATTCCATTATTCTCGTGGAATTGTCATTGCGTTTAGCCAAAGGATAGTGCTAAAAATGGGCTCCCTGTGATAAATGATCTCTGCCCCAGCCATAACTTGTAGAATCATATATTATGTGGGTGTGCAGCCATCCCAGTGCCCTCAGTGATGGCAACCGCTGGATTTTCAGAATAGAACTGTAGGGAGCAACACAATAAGTACTTCCATACGTTACAAACAGTCATTGTTTGGCAAAGTGAATGCATTTTCAAAGCATCCCCATAGTGTTTGCTATGTGAATTCCAAACCCCTTATAATTGTATAAGTTCTTGATTACACTTCACTTTAGTTCTTGATCAGTGAAACATCAACACTCTTGATCAGATTTTCTGCTACCTGAAACTGGGAATTTCCCTATCCTTTTCTCACAATACACCTTATTCTGAAGTATATCAGCATTTCCTTACAGGAGGAAATGTGGCAAAATTTGGAGGCAGGGGGGGGGGCATCCAGAATATTTGCGACTGCAAATGCTGCTTTAAATTTCAAAGCGTACTGCTGGTAAATGTTTTCTGCCAAAGTAGAAAATGTCATTTAAAACTGGCCATAATAGTGAATTTAGCTAACCTTGGCTGACCTTGGAACACTAAATAGAGTCAGGTCTAAATAGTACTAGAAAGGGAGGTTATCAGTATCTACCATACCAATTGACCAAACTCGATTTAAAAATAAAAATAAAAATCTGACTTCTGTACTGTGGCCAAGAAAAATTGGATAAGTGTTTCTAAAATTTCATAATAAAATGTTATCAGTTATCTCAAGATCTTTAATTGAGACTTTTCCAAGGCAGGGACAAATTTACCTCACAGTGAGTAAAATACGGTAATGCTCTCTGCATGATTTTCCGAAGTTTCTCCTTTCTTGAAAAATTGAAAATTCAGGAAGACAGCTGGAATATTGTTACTCTAGATACACCCTGTAACAATTCTAACCAGATAATGAAGATGGAACTCAGTCCCACCAGTATCCATGATAAATTACTTCCAAATGAATATTTTATATCCATGTCATGAATAACTCACTCAAGTCTGCCAAATTAAAATGAGCCCAATCTCCCAGACCCGCCAAGATACCTGAGTAGGTCTTTATTCCCTTTTATATTTTATGCTGTTAAAATTATATTCCATCTTTTTCTGCAGGAGCCCAAAATGAGTGATTTCTCTTCATTTTGTCTGACTAACCTTTGAAATATATTGGAAAAAGAGAGGGTGAGTGGCCTAATGTTACCCAGTAAATTTTCATGAATGACAGTAAGAAAAAAAATCAAAAGTGATCTGGTAGTACTGTACACAGATTTACTGATTTTTTTTGTGTTACCATAGACTAACATTAACATGGACTAACAGTCTCTTCTCCTACATGGCAAAAGGTAACATTAATCCTGGTCACCCTACATTGATCCTGACTTTTTAACATGCATATTTACAAACAGAGAAAGAAACCAAAACATAAGGCTCAACTTCAGGGAGATCAGAGATGGATGGAGTCTGCTGAGTGACTATTTTCAAACCTGTAATAACCGAAATCAGCTTATATGCAATGCATATTTCTTTACTTATGCAGTGACTGGGAACAATCACTGCTGTCCTACCAATGTTGGCACCTGGAAGGCAAGGCAATTCTATTAAGGGATGTCAATCAATGTCACATTCCATGATGCATCATGAAATGTTATGATGAGGTTTGTACTGCCTGCTTGCCTTTCTTGGCCCAGAGAGCAACAGGCTGAGGTCTATGACTGCATTCCCAATCAGAGTTTTGCAGCTGAATGGCTGTCAGTACAGTGCAGTAACTAGGATTGAGCTGGGTTCAAGTTCATTCTGCACGGAAACTCACTGAGTGAACTTTGTTGTGGCAGAAAGATAAAAGGAAGAATGACTGAAATATATACTGCCTTATTGATACTGAAGGAAAAACGATACAACCCAAACCAACTCTCTATTCCACTCTTCTGATGCAAATGCATTATTACAAATATTGAATATTAAATGTTCTTTTCTTTGTCTTTTCAGGTGAAGTACTGAGCAGACCCAAGGTTGGTTAACACTTGTTTGGGACTCTAGCAGAACATGTAAAGGACAGGAAGGCTAGACTAGGAAATAGAAAAAAGAACTTTGAAGAAGACATTGATAACTACTAGAGCACAGTTGCCAAAATTAGTATGTGGTTAAGCCCATGTAGTCACTAAGATTTAATCTTGACTCACTGGTATCATGACCTTAAAAAACAAATCTCAAAAGCTAATTTTTAGTAATCATTACAATTTGTACTAAGTATTACAAACTATGGGAATTGCCTTTAGATTAAATGCCTTTTAATATAATTATGCAAAAAGAAGCTTTCTGGTTATCTCTGGGAGTTCTCAAAAGTCATCTCCTTTCAAGGTGCTAGTTATCATTTATAAAGCCTTATGTGGCATAAGACTAGGTTATAAGAGCTGTGGTGACGCAATGGTTAGAACGCAGGAGTACAGGCTAATTCTGCCAACTGCCAGCAGTTCGATTCTCACTGGCTCAAGGCTGACTCAGCCTTCCAACTTTCCGAGGTCAGTAAAATGAGGACCCAGATTATTGAGGGCAATATGCTGATTGCTAGTGCTATTGATAAGTGCTATTGCTAGTGCTATTGATATTTGTGGGATTGCCTACAGCTGAGGACATCTGCTTGCCCCCACATGTTCCTCTAGGACAGGCACACTCCAGGTCCCTTTCCTTAAAACAATGTCATCTTATGGGACACAAGAGGCGTGCTTGGTCCTGCTCTATTTCTTAACTTACCCTTAGTCTTTGGAACACTCTGAATACAGTCCCCATGCTCACCATTTGTCTACTTGATTGTGTTTGTTGTTTCAACTTTCTTTCTTTTGTGAGCAGGCCAGAGTTACATCTGTCTAGAATTAGGGAAGCATACAAAGTCTTCAAATAAATGAACAAATGAATGGCTGAATGATTGATTGCTGTGACACTGTAATTGAAGCCCTGCCCCCTTTGTAAAACTTTGGAAAATTGATACACCTACAAAAGGGGCAGAGGCTTTTTTGTATTCCTGGGACCAACATTTTGATTCTTTGGATAAGCTCCATCTTTCCCCACAATTTTTCTTGCATTTCTTTTCTTTGGCAGAGTGTGATTCTCCATGAAATTCAGAATTTAAAAAAGATCTGCACCAAAGTATAAAGATATTTGGAGCCGATAATATAAGGATGTAAACATTAGCATGTAGGTCTGCAAACCTTATATCATCTGAAAATATTTCAACATAAATTGCTTGATTAAAATCAAGTAGTCCCTTCCAGGGCTTGATTCTGCATGAATAAAAAATTATGAACCTTATTGTCATGTTGTTCCCAGAGATCAATAGAATGATTGTGTCTGTGTGCTTGTGTGCATGTACACACACACACAGACACACACAGCTAAAGATGAATATCACACACACTTAGGTAAAGATGAATATCTGCCTCATCTACAATATGTTTACAAACTATCTCTGGCACTAACTAATAAGCATTTTAGAAGAATAAAACTCTGGATTAAAGATTCTTCATCACCTGCTTTAATTAAACAAATTTATCTTTTAAATGATAAAATGTGCTTAAGATGCAGATAAGATGCTTCATATGTAAAATAGTAATTATACAATGAAGGAGGTAGTTCTAAGCATTTTAATTTATGATGCTTCTGTGGCAGAGTGGAATTGTATTGGGATTTTTGGCCTGAAAAAAAATATTTGCATGCCATTATGAAACTGTGTTTTAATATTATGTTATCAATTTTGCAAGTTATTTATGTTTTAGCCACCAAACAGTGAACATCAGCAACAACTGTGATACAAGCTGCTTAGTATTGTGGTCCTCAAAATAAGAAAAATAGCTGCATGTGTATTATAACCAATAAAATCAGTAGTAATGCTTTTCTTCTCCCTCTGCTGATGTTAAGCACTGCAATAATCTAATGTCCTTGCAATTTCCTAAATCTCCTCAATAAGGAGGATATTATCTACTTATTTAATTATTGAATTTCCTGGGACAACAGAGCTTTACCACTAGCAGCAAAGGCATTTAGATGCTTTCTTTTCTGTTAAAAGAATGTTGTTGAAGAACAACAACAGCATAAGAGTAGTTGACACAGTGGGTCAGTGAATCTGACTTCCCCATTGACTTTGTTCGTCCGAAAGTCACAAAAGCTGATCACGTGACCCCAGGACACTGCAACCATCATAAATATGAACCAGTTGCAAGAATGTTGATCACCTAACCATGGGGAGGCTGCAACAGCCATTACTGTGAGAAACGTCCATAAGTTACTTTTTTTCAGTGCTGTTGTAACTTTGAACGGTTGCAAAACGTATAATTGTAAGTTGAGGACTACCTGTACATGAAGACTATTATTATATTTCATTGTGGAGCCACACAATAAAAATAAGCATTTATAAAATGTAACCATTCAACAACATCATCATCTTTATAAAATCAAAACAGAAAAACATACACACATATATGTATATGTGAATATATATGTATATATATAGCAAACTAAACAAGATAGTTAAAACAATTGGAAGGGAATTCCACTTAACTGGACCTAAATTCCTGGGGGGGGGCAATAACCATTTTGCTAAGGGAAGTAGAGTTGGCCCTAATTGTATATTGGTGGTGAGGAGATAAATATTGCCAGCCGCCCAAAAGGCAATATTTAATGTTGCTCCATGCTGTTGAAGCATGTAGCTCCCAAACCAGAAGTAACCTTGTGTTTTCAGAACTTTTAGTATTTGATGGAATTATCCTATGCTTTTCCTGATTGACTGTTAAACAACATGTGTGTTTGTGTATGTGTCACGGGAGAGAGAGCATCTATATCTGCACTTGATATCTATATTGGCAGGCTGCATACGGTTAGATGAGTCACAAGTTATGCAGGTCTTATATAGAGAGATTTATTTAAATTTCTGACACTCTGAATTCAATGAAAAAATCATATGTTTTAAGAATGCACATCCTTTACATGAGCACCCATCCAAGGTAGAACTCCTTGAATATACTGTAAACAAAAGGGAGCGTGAACCAACTACCTGTTTACATGAAAGGATGTACTAGATGTTCAGCTAATGAGGCTTTCCTCTACATCAGGCAGCTGTGTAAATAAATTTCACAGTCTGCATTTCTTCCATCTGGAGCAGCCACTGGAGCACAAAGACACTAACTCAATCTATACCTTTTTTTTCAAAACCATTTTCAATATCCTACATTTACCATAAAAATAGTATAAGTCATATAATTAAGTTTTATAAAATACGGGTCCAGGATCACTTTTAGGAGTTTAGGGTTTTCCTCAGAATCAATCATCATAGCAAATTTTGCAAATTAAGCACTGCGGATTATGTTACTTGTATAAAATCTGTTTGAAAATGAATATGGTAGAAAAATGGTTAGTTAGGCTTCAGTTTCTCTTGCTACTTAAATAGGATAAAAAAAGTTTTATTAACTTTGAGAAATTTCCCTCTCTGAATATAACTTTGTCAATAATTTTTTGAAACTATTTGATTTGAACATTATGAAATTTCTTTTTAATGCATGCTGATTAGTGTACATTTAAAGTAGGGGTGTCAAACTCAATTTCATTGAGGGCCGCATCAGCATTGTGGTTGCCCTTGGGGGGAGGGTGTGTGTGGCCAGGGTGGGTGCAGCCTATTGGGTGGGCGTGGATGGAGTGGGTGTGGCCTATAGGGTGGGCATGGCCAGCTCTACATTGTTTGCATCAAGGGAGCCTGTGGGGGCCTGGCCAGGAGTGGGACAGATCTGAGGGTCTCTGTCAGATGGGGGTGAGACCAGGGCAAGTGCCAAGGCATGGTCCACTGGAGGAGCCACCATTCCTCTCAGGCCATGCGTGATGCCACTCTCCTCACAGCACTGAGAGGCTGAACCAGGTGGCGCAAATGAAAAAAGAAGTGCGATGCCACCCAGCCCTAGCCTGTCTTCACAGTTTCAAGAGGTTAAGCCGGGCGGTGCGAAGCTTACCAGCTTTGCACCTTGCTGCCTGCTGAAACTGTGCAGGCTGGGGGCTAGGCAGCATTGCACTTCTCATCAGTTTTGCGTCACCCAGCTCAGCTGTTGGCGCTGTGAGGAGAGTGCCACGCTGCCTGCTGAAACCGGGCGGGTTGGGGGCTAGGCAGCATTGCACTTCTCATCAGTTTTGCGTCACCCAGCTCAGCTGTTGGCGCTGTGAGGAGAGTGCCACGCTGCCTGCTGAAACCGGGCGGGCTGGGGGCTGGGCAACATTGTGCTTCTTTTGGGATTTGCACCGCCTGGCGCTGTGAGGAGAGTGGCCCACTTCCTGCCGAAACCCCTCCCCTGGAGCCCATCAAGATGGATATGTGAAGTAGGCGAGAGCCATTTGCTGGCCACTTCCAGGTGATGGTGCATTTCTTCATTCCTCACAAAGGGTAACACCTTCCCAGCATGCATCCAGGGGGCAGAGCCAACATAGCAGGGGCTGGTTTCTCGCTGTTTCTAGATGGCCTTGTGGAGCTAAGACTGAATAGATGGCCACCACAAAATTGTACATTGGCTCCTGGCTGGCCTGGGCCAGGGCCAAGGCAGCGGGGGCCGTTCCCTCACTGTTTCCAGGATGGCTTCGCAGGCCACATGAAACCACTTTGCGGGCTGCATCTGGCCCCTGGGCCTTGTGTTTGACATGTCTGGTTTAAAGTGACAGATTCTATTCTATTCTATTCTATTCTATTCTATTCTATTCTATTCTATTCTATTCTATTCTATTCTATTCTATTCTATTCTATTCTATTCTATTCTATTCTATTCTATTCTATTCTATTCTATTCTATTTTGTCTTTTTGCTATGGAAATCAGATTTTTTTTTCTGTGCAATGTCAATTGCTTACACTTTACACGGTTGCAGGATTGATATTGTTTCATTGACAAACGTTCTGTTAAATGCCTGCACTATATTTCTCTTAATAGAGAGTAAAGATCTGGTTTTCAGTCATTAAAGCATTAGATTTATAATCTTCTAAGCATACAGTGCTTACTATAGCAAGATACATGACACTAACAGAAATATAAAGAATATAGTATTTGGATTGTAATAGGGACCTTTACAGAATTCTCCCTGACAAAATTTTCCTTCAGTTACTGGGTTTTTGTTTGATTGCTCTTCTTTGAAAGTTGTTATCAAGCAGGAGAAACCTGTTATTTTACCAACATCATCATTATTGACATAATGATGTAATTTTCATTTACCCCAAACTTCATTTCAGTGTACATAAGCACTTCTGTGCATTGATTAAGCATTGCATTGATTGAGCATTAAAAAAAGCACTGATCTGCTCATTCAATTATATCCAGAACTGCTCAACCATGCATAAGAAAGATCAACCAGCAAGTATAGAAAATTGTTCATGGGCCATTTTTAGAATTAAATTTGGAGATAATCTTTATATAGGAAAACAGCTAGACATAAAAACACTGATTTAAAAAAAATCAGAGCAGTGGACACCTATTTCTTCTTCAACTGTAACATTCTTGATTCCAAGATTAATAATGTGGAATAAGAGGTACAGGAAGATATCTTGGAATGATGAATGTCTTATTTTTGGCATTTGACAGTCTAACTCAACTATGTATAGTCTTTGTTCTGCCTCAATTATCTCTATCAGTAGAATGGATACAGAGAATCACAGATCTGGAAAAGGGCCTCTAGGTCATTAAACCCAAACCTTCAAACAGTGCAATAATACAAATTAAAGCATTTTTATTTGATAGCTATCTAAGCTCCATTTGATAATATTCAGTAAGGAGGAGCTTGCCACCCCTCGTTTCTTATGTATCTTACTTCTGAGAAGGTTTATTTTTAAAATATTTAATCAGAATCTTTTTTCTATCATTTATAACCATTATTTTGTAACCTACATTCTGCTTGATAAAGAACAAATGTTGACCTCCTTCCAGGTATTTGAAGTGGGCTATTATATGATCCTCGTTTTTTTCTTCTCAAGGCTAAACCTTAAACATTCCTTTCATTTCTTTTCATAGACTTAGCATCCAGTGCTCTGATCATCTTTATTGCCCTTTGAACTGGCTCAGAACATTTGAATCATTTTTCAAATGAGGACCCAAAACTGAATAAAAACACTGAAGCAGGAACCAAACAACATTTCAAATACATCCCATGGTTTATAAATTATATTTCTGTTGACACAGAAATATCATAAGCATATTAATATTACACCCCTAACTGGTGGATGACCTCACTCATTGGTTTCATGTTGATGCTGAATAGGAAAAGGGAGAATGCTATGCTCTGAGGCACCTTACACATGAAGGGCTGTGTATGTGATCTCTTACCCTCCAACACTGACTGGAACTGACTCCCTAGGAAGGAGGTGAACAACTGGGCATTGGGCCTCCCACTCCTAATCCCCATAGCCAGACCAGAAAGATATACTGGTTGATAGTTTCTAAAGCACTGAGAGACCAAGGAGAACTAGAATGGATGTATCACCTCAAGCCAGGCTCCACTAAATGTCATCAGCAAGTGCAATCAGTGCTGTGTCTAATCTACCCTAGCCTAAAGCTAGATTGAAATGAGTCCAGTTCATCCATTTCCTTCAAGATCCTCTGTAGCTGTCATTCAGTCACCTGTTCCATAACCTTTGCCAATAATTCTCCAGCAGTGATGATCACTTTAGCAAGGGACTTACCATCGCCTCCTTCAAAGCTGGTATGATCATCCACTCTCTCAAAGATCCCAAAACCATATGAACCCATCCTCTGGTTATCTCCCAAGCTGCTTTAATAAGCTAGGGTAGGCCAAGATATAACAAAAAGGTCATTGAACTAACAAATAAAAGGACCTTGTCTACTACCTCAGATGTAACAGAATCAAACACAATCAGGCAGGAGAAATAATGTTTTGCTCTCTTATTTATCATCAAGATGTAGGTCAAAATGTGGGTTCTTTTGACATTTTATCAGATTTGCTTTTTTTGTGTCCTGGCCTCAGCAAAGGGAGAAAACACTGACACAACCGGCAGGCAAAATGTGGGTGCAGTGTGGGCACATGGGGGAGAGGAGAGGCTTACAGAGATGCTGGGTGGTAGAACACACACTGTGGAGGGAGCTTGGTCAAAATGCAATGAGAAGAAAATGTGGGTATGGATATTTGGAGTAGAGTGATTGGAGCAGAATATGCGTAGGAAGGCTTCTCTGTGCATCAGAAACTTTGTCTGGTGAGATGGCAGCAGACAGGTACAAGGTCAACAAAAGAAGAATTGGAAAGTGGATAACGAGTGTGCTTGTGCACAACAGCTTTTTAGAGACTGAGGGGAAGACATAATCCAAGTCAAACAGTCCATAATCAGAAACTTACAATGTCTTAAAAAGTATCGAGGAAAGAGGCAGAGATTTGGTCAGGAAACATACCAAGGTCAAAAACATAGCATAGGTTAGACACAAGTATAAACAAAACACAAAACCAGATGCCAAACATGCTTCCAGCAACAGAAGGTAGTCCCTGCACAGTTTAAATTCTCTCTCTGCCACACATACAGATCCAAGGGTTTTCCTTGCTCAATTGTTGCCATAAATGAAGCACTAGTCTTGCTTGCAGTCAGCATCTTATACAAAATAATGAGGCACTTATTTTGATGGGGTACAGGATTCTCAGGCTGAATTCTTTAGTTCCTTTAATTCTTTACAAACTCTCCTTGAAAATAAGGACAATGTTTGCCATTCTGCTCTAGTCTGGCATTTCACCAGTTTTCCAGTTTTTTTTCAAAGATTATATCTATTCACCCAGACCATCAGCAGATTCTTTCAACATCTTAATATTAGCCCCTAACTGTTTCTTCTTCCAGTCAGTCTCTGCACCCAGATCAAAACAAGAACAAGCACCACTGGATTCAGCTCCCCAAAATATAACCCAATGTCTATTTCTTAAACATCAACAAGCATCAAAAACAATTATCTGGTAAAAGCAGATAAAAGAGCCAACAAAAATAGAGAGCGAAAAAAGATATGAACAACAGATAAGGAGAAGGACACTTAATAACACTATTGTTGTATCTGTATTGTCTATCTTTCGATCATACGGTAGCATTTTCCAGAGCCATTGCAAACAATACAGTGAATAGATAGTCCCAAAGTTAGGAGTTGCTAATAGGAAATACAATGCATGTAAGAGAGTAGATTTTCATTTATCTATTATAATCCCAATTACTACTGTTGCAGGTGCAGATGAACGCAGTTAAGAACTACAGTTAACTTTTTTTCTCTCTCTTTCTATATGTGTGTATGTGTGTATGTGTGTGTGCCTTTGAGTCAGTGCTGAGTCCTGGTAACTGGACGAGTTCCTGCAGCTTTCTTGATAATCATTTGGAAGTGGTTCACTCCTGTCTCCTTCCCAAGGTCATCCAGCAGGCTTTGTGCTTAAGGTGGGATTAGAATTTATGGTCTCCTGGTTTCTAACTAGGTATCAGGACCACTACACCAAAACCGCTTTGGCATTAATGCTAAATAATATAAATTAATATATTATATTTCATATTGTTTTTCTCTCTTAATAAATACCTTCTAGCATGTTTTTTATAGAGGATATGACATAGCCAGTGTAAACTTTTTATTATTCTCTTTAAAAAATTGTTGTTTTTATTTTGGGTATGGGACAATGTGCTCTGCAGTTAGAAACATCATTTTTTTCCTTGCCTAAGTCACAGTTTCTTTCCAAGAAATCTAGAATGTCTGTATAAGAAATATGTATTAAATCAAGAAATATGCTAGTCACTACAAGAGCTTATGCCAGCTCTTAAAATAACTTGTTTAGATGGCTGCCCATGTAAATAGCTTTCATTATGAATAAAGCATCAGACCTTCGCATTTCCACCCAAGCTATGTTTCTAAATTACAGCACCCATTACACAGCTGCCTCTAAAATATACAAAGATTGGATTCAAATATTTGAAAGAAAATAACCATTTATTTAAGGGGGGAGACTTTCAGTAAGTTTTTTTCTTGCAAAAGCAAGAGTTTGGTGTCTTGGTAACAAATGTCCAACATTAAATCATAACAAAAAGACCTGAGATCTCATTCTGTTTGTGTTACAAAATGCTGTTCTGTATGTATTTGCTGTCTGAGTTTAAGTTTGTATATTTGCAGACGATCTAAACTATCTTCTGGGTTATTTTCATATACTTTTCAAAGACTGACTATGCATTTTTCTCCATAAGTACACGTTTCTAGGTGATCCTTGAAAACAAGATACTCAGGAACTTCTAAATGGTATATATGATAGGAAGGTATGTTTTCTTTTAAAAAAAATTGTAAAGGTAACATAAATTAACTCAAATTGAGTTTTCCCCTTAGCCTCAGTGACTAATATGTCCAAACTTCCATTTTTGGGAGGCAATGTGTCCCCTATATAGCATGTATTTTAAAAGATAATACATTGCCATTTGTCACAACAAAACTATGTCTCTGATATAAGTCCCAGGTCTATAAAAGAGGAATTTAGATTATGACAATAGGTTTCTTTTCCATTTCCATGCACTGTTTAAAGTTTATCCCTGCTGCCATATTGGCACAACACAATTAATGAACATTTAATGATTGGCATTCTTAACAGAAATATAACATCATCTTAATATGGAAGATATTGCTGAGATACTAATGGTCAGTTTAAAAAGATGCATTAAAGAACAATAACAAATAAGCAAACAAATGCCAGGGTTGAGTGAAAATATGCCTCTTCCAAATGCTGCTTTTATTAGAGTAGATAGGAAAGGATAATTCCTTGAATGAGTCAAAAGTCTGGGTGAGAAATAAAAACAACTATTATTATTTATTCACTAAATCTTTGGCCATGTCCCTCCAACACTGCAATTTTAATTGAACTCTTCATAAGATGACCTTAAAGAGTCTCTATGTTATTTCAACATATATATATGAAGGCATATTGTAGTGCTAAACTCACTTGGCTCTCCTTACTTACCAAAGAAGAAAACCAAGGAGAAAACCACTTCCAATTTAATTATCTCAAGAAAAAGCATTTTAAACGCCTCATACATCACAAGTATTAACTGAGAACAGGATTCAAATTGCCCCATCAAATACAGTAATTACAACATCAATGTATTTATTTATTTGATCAAAACAAATGGAAAATAATTCTAGGCAAAAGTAATCATGTTTTTCTAATTAGGAAAGGAAAAGGATGTTGGCCAAATAAAAACAGAATGGTTACAATATTGTAACAGAATGGTTACAATATGGCAACGGTCTCATGAAGAATGAATTACAAAAGCATAACCAAGGTCAATATTAAAAACAAGGAGAGATATAATGTACATAATAATCCTGACAACATAAGAATGTACTTAAAACATATTATATTGAAATTCTATTCTTCGGCATGTTCCAGCTACAAATGTCTGGAAAACACTATGATGTTACTACAAGATTATCACTGAAGAACCTATTCCTTAGATCAGCGGTTCTCAACCTGTGGGTCACGACCCCATTTGGGGTCGAACGACCGTTTCACGGAGGTTACCAAACACCGCAGTCCGCCATTTTTTCCCCATTTCTCCTTGGCCATCGCGCATGCATCGTGCATGCATGATGCAGGCCATTGCGCCGCGCATGGGCGGCGCAGGTCGGGGTCGCGCCACGCATGGGAGGCGCAGGTGGGGTCTCGGCCTGAAAAAGGTTGAGAACCGCTGCCTTAGATAATAAAGACATTGCTTGGTTTACTCATATTCTAGCAAAACAAACCTCTTAATGCTGTGCTTTTAACACTAGAGTTCATGATGAATTCTGTGTTTTTAACATGACTGTTAACAGTGAAAAAAACCACTAATCCAAACTATAATAATCCAGACTATAGTTTCTTAGCACCATTTAATTAAAATCTAGTGCCATTTAATTCAGTTATAGACTACTGGTCTAAAATAAAATTAGCCTAGCAAACTTACCAACATGTAGGGTACTGTACAAATTCTGCAGATGTCAATCCCTGGAGTAAGGAGCTAAGGGGAGCCTTCTTTTTTAGATTAGGTGGTCAGAGCCCCTGAAAGAGGTTGTCTCAAAGCTACTCAACCCCTGAGTCATTAGCAAGTTCAAGAGTGACAACCAGCATTTTGAATGGCTTATATCAGATGCTTAGTAATAACAAGTAGTAATATTACATGAATAAAGCAACTAGTGAGAGTTGGTGTAGTGGTCAAGCCATCCACCGGGAGACTGTGAGTTCTAGTCCCATTTTGTTCTGTCTGGTTTCTCTCTCAGCCCATTAAAAGCGACGTAAATGTCTTTAAGAGATTTATTAAACACATTTCAAAAGGAGTCATTTCAAAGCCAACTGTAGACATTTTGCTGGCAAACACATCTAAGACTCAGTATTTACATTTAGATTACAACAAACTCTTGCCAAACCTCCCAATTACTCACTCCGTCTTTATCACAGTGTCCGAGACTTCATTATCCTTCGCTAGGTTTTCAAAACATCAGACTTTCAAAGCATTGCAAAAGTTTCCAAACCTCTCATTGATAAACGTTGCTCGTAACAAGGGCGTAGTCTACTTCCCCCCTCTAATATAGTGTCCGATACGTCACTTCCCCAATTACTTCCTTTTTCCAGTTAACTGACACCTTCGCTTATCAAACCTTCGGAACCTCGGATTAATCCATTTATCTTCTTGTTCTAAATCTGAGTCATCATTTTGAGAATCTGATTCAGAATGCATACAAAGCTCTTCATTATCTCTCTCAGCTGCCGGGAGGGGAAACCACCCAGAGGGGCCTGGCTGCTGATCCTCGGCTGCCGGGAGGGGAAACCACCCAGAGGGGCCTGGCTGCTGATCCTCGGCTGCCGGGAGGGAAACACATTCAGAGGAACCTGGCTGCTGATCCTCATCCTCTGATACTTCCCAAGCTGGTCCAGGGACACTCACAACACTATCCCCCCCGCAGGCCCCTCCCCCCGGGGCCGTCGAAGGGATGTGGTTTGTAGGGAAACGCAGAATGAAAATCCCAAATTAACCGAGGAGCCTCAATATCGCGAGCATCGACCCAACAGCCAGCGGCTGGCCCACCCCCGGTCCAATCAACCAAATATTGGAAGCGGTCGTTGAGCCATCGGGAATCTCGGATGCCGGACACCTCCAACCGGGAAACAGGAACTTGAGCACGGCGAGCTGTCGGGCCCGGATCAGGAGGTCGAAGCGGAGAATCAGGGTTGACAGGAACAAGCAAGGAGCGATGAAACACGGGATGTACACGAAAAGACCGAGGCAAAGTCAAACGATAGGTCAACGGATTGATGACCGTCTCCACAGGGAAAGGACCCAGGAAACGTTGATCAAGCTTGCGGTGAATTCTCCCTGGAAACAAGTACTTGGTGGAGAGCCAAACCCGATCTCCAACAGCTAACGGCGGCGTGTCGCGACGCGAGCGGTCTGCAACCCGCTTGTAGTCTTCCTTGGCCTTAGTCAAGTGCTGCTTAACCATCTCGTGGACTGACTGCAGTTCGGTTAAATAGTCCTCTGCAACTGGAACTGGAGAATCGAGGAGCGTGAGCGGGAAAAATCTGGGATGATAGCCGTAGTTGGCAAGAAACGGGGTGGTCTGAGTGGAAGTGTGCTGAGAGTTGTTGAAAGCGAATTCGGCCACGGAGAGATATTTGGACCAATCGTTCTGTTGGTCGTTGATGAAACAACGCAAATATTGCTCCAGAATGCCAATCACTTTCTCTGTACCCCCATCAGTCTCTGGGTGATGCGTGGAGGCTAGATTAACTTGGACTTGAAGCGCAGACATGAGTTCTCTCCAGAACTCCGAAGTGAACTGGGTTCCTCGGTCGGACACTATTTTGTCAGGCAAACCGTGTAGCCGGAAGATATGTTGAATGAACAGCTGAGCAGTGACCTTGGCTGTCGGTATTCTTCGGCAAGGAATGAAATGTGCCATTTTGGTCAGCATGTCCACCACTACAAAGACAACGGTGTAGCCGGCAGAAACAGGTAGACAAGTCAAGAAGTCCATGGAAATAGCTCCCCAGGGTCTCTCCGGCGTGGGTAAAGGCTGTAATAATCCCGGAGGGGCTCCTGTGGCATGTTTTGCCTGACGGCACCGTACACAGGAATTCACATAGGATTGCACATCATGGCGAAGTCTGGGCCACCAAAAAGTCCGAGACACTAAGTGAAGAGTCTTAAAGAAACCAAAATGACCTGCCGCAGGGTTATCATGGCATTGAGTCAGGATGAGACCCCGGAGTGGGCCTGCTGGAACATATAACAGGTTACGGAAGCGTAATAGTCCCTCGGACAAGGTCCAAGGTGAGTCGGGACCCACCTCTTGTCTCTTCCGTATTGCAAAGTCATCTAGTTGTTGCGCTTCCCGAATCTGTCGTCGTAGATCTACCGGATCATGCACGGCTGCGATCGATTCGATAGGCAGAATGGTTCGAAGCGGTAAGGGATCCTTGACCTGTAGATACTCAGGTTTACGGGACAGGGCATCTGCTCTTTTGTTGTACCCTTTCGGAATGTAGGTGACTTTGAAGTTGAATCGAGCGAAGAACAAAGACCAACGGATTTGACGTTGATTCAATTTCCTGGCAGATTGCAAAAATTCCAAGTTTTTATGGTCAGTCCGAACTTCAACTTGGTAGCGGGCTCCTTCCAGGTGGTGTCTCCAGGTCTCAAAAGCAGTCTTGATGGCCAATAGTTCCTTTTCCCAAATGGTATAATGGCGTTCGGAGGGACTCAGTTTCCTGGAGTAATAAGCACACGGGAACAGGGGGCCGCCATCTTGGCGTGTTTGAAGTAGCACGGCCCCTACTGCAACATCTGAGGCGTCAGCCTCCACTACAAAGGGTCGACAAGGATCTGGATACTTGAGAATGGGTTCCTGAATAAAAGCCTTTTTGAGGGTCTGAAACGCCTGTTGCTCGGCATCGCCCCACTGGAACTTAACGCCTTTCCGTAACAGTCGAGTAAGGGGCGCAGTCAAGGCAGAAAATCTCGGAATAAATATCCTGTAATAGTTCGCAAATCCCAAAAGTCTTTGGACATCTTTTGCTTTACACGGTGGTTGCCAGGTTTGCAAGGCCTCAACCTTGCCAGGATCCATGGCAATGCCTTGTGGAGAAATCACATGTCCCAGAAACTCAATGGTGGTTTGATAGAATTGACATTTCTCTAACTTGGCGTAAAGGTGATGCTCTCTCAAGCGTTGCAAAACTCGCCGGAGATGCTGAAGATGAGTGGCTCGTGACGGGGAGTAAATCAGGATGTCATCGAGGTAAACCACCACAAATTGATCTAATAAATCCCGGAAGATGTCATTCATGAAATGTTGAAAGACGGCCGGAGCATTGGTGAGTCCAAAGGGCATAACGGTATACTCAAAATGACCATACCTGGTTCCAAACGCGGTCTTCCACTCGTCCCCCTCTCGAATGCGAACCAGGTTGTAAGCACCCCTTAAATCTATCTTGGTGAAGATGGTCGCTGATCGGAGACGGTCCATGAGATCAGGAATCAAAGGCAGAGGGTACCGGTTGCGCACCGTGATGGCATTGAGCTTGCGATAGTCACAGCATAGGCGTAAATCTCCGGTTTTCTTCTTCACGAATAACACAGGAGCTGACAAAGGCGAGGAAGAGGGACGAATGAAACCCCTGGCCAGGTTTTTGTCCACAAAGTCTTTCAATGCGGCCAACTCGGGTTCTGACATGGAGTAAAGGCGTCCCCTTGGGAGCTCGGCATTTGGTAGCAAATCAATGGCACAGTCATATGGTCTATGCGGAGGCAATTGGTCTGCCTCTTTCTCATTGAATATATCTGCAAAGTCCGCTAGGTCGGCCGGCAAGGTGATGTCAGGGTGGGATGGTAGCTGGGCTGCACACACTTGGCGTACGTGGTCTATGCATTGCAAACTGGGAAATGAAACAAAGTTCTGGGACCACACCACACAAGGATCATGGGTTCTCAACCAGGCTAGGCCGAGAACTAAGGGGAAATGAAGTCCCTTGGTAACATAGAATTGGATGGCTTCTTCATGTTGTCCTATGACCAGGCGTATGGGCTGGGTCATAAACTGGATCGGTCCAGACAACAATTCACGCCCATCGATTGTCTCAACCAACATAGGCGGCTTCACGGAGCACAAAGGTATGGCATGCTGACGAGCGAAAGCTTCATCCATGAAATTGGTGGTGGCTCCAGAATCCAACAAGGCGTGGGCCGGAATGCCCTGGGCATGATTTCCCAGAAGTATATTGGTTGCTAGGATCAGATGTCTCGGAGGACCGGGGTCGTCGTCTGCGGAACTGGAACTGGGTTTGGCGCCTGCCCGACCCAATGTTTCCATTAGGCCGGGCTCTGGCCGTTTCCCGGCAAGGTGGCTTGAAACTGCTGAGTGGGAGGCCGAGCTGGAACAGGAGTAGGACCTGCCGTACCACGTCTTTTCTGGGGGCAGGCCATGACAAAGTGACCCATCTCTCCGCAGTACAGGCACAAGCCCTCAGCTCTCCGTCTTGCCTTCTCAGCCTCGGTCAAACGAGATCTGGCTGCACCAAGATCCATGGGCTCATCTCTGGTCATGGGTGCAGGGCGCCTCTCAGTGTAAGCCGGTCCTGTTTGGAAAATACGTCTGGGTGCCGGGATGGGTGGAGCGATAGATAGGGTCTGGAATCCTCTGCGTGGTGCAGGAACTGGCTTGGCACTTCCGGTGACTGGAACCATCTGTTTGTCTAGGCGGGCATCCATGGCTTGCGTTCGCGCTTCAATAATCAAACAATGTTGGTATAATGCATCCAGGGTTGTGGGTATTTCAGTAACTTTCAATCCATTCAAGATCTGGGAAGACAGACCATCTAGAAAGATTTCCATGAGAGCCTCATCATTCCAATTAATTTCTTGAGCTAGGCGGCGAAAATCTGATATATATTCCGCTACGCAGCGCGATCCCTGACGTAGCTCGCGTATCCGCCGGGTGGCATTTTGTCTACGAAGGGGGTCAACAAATTCTCTTTCCATCAGCTGGCAGAATCCTGCATAATTGCGCAGAACAGGATCTGGTCCGTCTATCAGAGGAGACGACCAATCAGCAGCTGGCCCAGATAGTAAACTTAAGATGAACGCTACTTTCGTTTCATCGAGCTGGAAATCTGCTGGGGCTGAGGCAATGAATGTTTTGCATTGGTTTAAAAAAGCTGGAAATTTATTACGCTCTCCAGTAAACTTATCAGGCAAGGCTAAGTAACATCTGTTTCTTCTGGGAGGGGGGGCTGGAGCAGGTGCTGCTGCTGCGTCTTGAATTTGCTGTTGCAAATGTCCAATTTGTTGCTGGAGATTTTGAACTAATAGATGCAGAGCCGGGTTAGCAGCCAGGAGTTCCTCCATGACGTCACTGAAAGCTGGGATTAATTTTCGTCTTTTCTGTTTTAAGGGTTACGAGCAATCTGTTCTGTCTGGTTTCTCTCTCAGCCCATTAAAAGCGACGTAAATGTCTTTAAGAGATTTATTAAACACATTTCAAAAGGAGTCATTTCAAAGCCAACTGTAGACATTTTGCTGGCAAACACATCTAAGACTCAGTATTTACATTTAGATTACAACAAACTCTTGCCAAACCTCCCAATTACTCACTCCGTCTTTATCACAGTGTCCGAGACTTCATTATCCTTCGCTAGGTTTTCAAAACATCAGACTTTCAAAGCATTGCAAAAGTTTCCAAACCTCTCATTGATAAACGTTGCTCGTAACAAGGGCGTAGTCTACTTCCCCCCTCTAATATAGTGTCCGATACGTCACTTCCCCAATTACTTCCTTTTTCCAGTTAACTGACACCTTCGCTTATCAAACCTTCGGAACCTCGGATTAATCCATTTATCTTCTTGTTCTAAATCTGAGTCATCATTTTGAGAATCTGATTCAGAATGCATACAAAGCTCTTCATTATCTCTCTCAGCTGCCGGGAGGGGAAACCACCCAGAGGGGCCTGGCTGCTGATCCTCGGCTGCCGGGAGGGGAAACCACCCAGAGGGGCCTGGCTGCTGATCCTCGGCTGCCGGGAGGGAAACACATTCAGAGGAACCTGGCTGCTGATCCTCATCCTCTGATACTTCCCAAGCTGGTCCAGGGACACTCACAACACATTTTACACACAAAGCCAACTGAGTGACTTTGGGAAGTCACTATCATTCTATCCTAGGAAGCAGGCAATGGCAAACCACTTCTGAAATTTTGCCAAGAAATTGCAGGACTTAAGAATCAATATTAACTGGAAGGCTCCAAATAAATAAATAAATTAAGTAAGTAAGTAAGTAAGTAAGTAAGTAAGTAAGTAAGTAAGTAAGTAAGTAAGTAAATAAATTTTTAAAAAATCAACTGCTGCTACAAATTAAGCTGCTACTTTCTGGATCAGTTGTATGTCAAGTGCAACCCTATACAGAAGGCATAACAATATTGTAACGATCCAATATAAATAATTGATTCAACAATACCAGTCAAGGTCAGGTCAAACTGTTAAACAATAAAATATTTTTTCATGTACTGTAGATGGCACCACTGCAACAGTATCATTCCATGCAGTCTTTGCCAATTCGCCCCTGGTTTCCAACCAAGGAGCATAAGAAGGAAATTGTTGGCTCAAACCAGCAATCCATCATATTCTGTTTCCTTTTTCCAACCAGATTTTTAAGTGAAGCCCATATGGAAGAAATGAATATATCAGTATGTTCATATGATGACTGGTATTAACAAATTATTATAATCACAATTTTTAGGCTATACTCATGGATGTATGGGCAATACACCCATCAACCATGAAACTTCCCTCTAACGAGGAGAGGTCATTTTTCCATTGTGACCAAATAAACACAGTAAATCTAGGTGATGGGTTTTTAAGTTGTTAGCTGTTTCCATTCAATATATGTTACAGTGGAATTTAAAAAAAAAACAAAGCAAAAATGCAGTTTCAATCAAAACCAACTTTCATCACCTATGAAAAATAATATGATTCTGCTTTATGGCAGCTTTGAACAATCAAGCTATTGTTTACCACCTAGGGACTTGAGAGTGATATTGCTTTAGCTTTTATGAATGCATTTATTGCTTTAAATAAATGCATTCTTTCTTGAATTCCTTATAATTGCCTGCTCTTTGGGGATTCTGTCACTGTGATCCAGTCTTACTGTGGAACATTATATTTCCACTTTGCCATCATCAGTCCTTCCTTTCAAAAGTGTCTCAATCAATTGTTTCTAGAGTTTATTCTCAGTGTATTTTTATCTTTCCAACACTCCCAACTACATCCCCCCTTTTCATTGCTTTCAAATGTTTTTTTATTGTGGCTTCACTAGATATTATTTTATTTACCATAAGGTGCTGAAGCTGCGTTGCACAGGAGTGATAGATGAAGATGCTTTAAAAGAACTGTTAATATTTGAGCATTTTAGTGAATCATGTAATTATAAGTTAGACAGTCTGTAAAATAAATTTTTCTTTTCACCATGCTGCTCTCACTCTGCAACTGCAAATCTCGATGGAGAAGCATAAAAAGACTGACTGGCATGCGAAGGTTTAATGAGAAAGTTGACAAAAGAAGAAATATAAAATGTAGTACAATCCTCAACATGTTTGCTTGGAAATAAGTCTCACTTAGTTTAACAGGGGTTCCTTTTAGGGAAGACGGTTGCCATAAATCATGTATATTTCCTTTGAGCTATCAATTATGCCTGCAGAACAGAGGTGGACTATCTTGCAAACTCTACTTTTGGCAAAGAGCAATATTGCATGGATTCATACAGCATTGGATCCCCAGTTGGAATAGGATCCCAACCTGGCGTGAATCTGCTCCAATACTTCAAGCATCTAAAGCAAAATATTTCAAATGAATATTGGAGATGCAAAAGTAAAGAAGAGACCTTTTATCACTTATGGTGGACATGTGATAAAGCAAAGAAATATTGGAGTAGGATTCACATCTTAATACAGAAGATTCTCAAAGTGAATATAAAGATAAAAACAGAAACTTTCCTTTTGAGTTTAATGGAAAAAAGACTTGAAAAAGAATGGAACTTTGATGTTATGTATGTTGGTGGTAGCAAGATTACTTTATGCACAAAAATGGGAGGATACTTTGATTCCCACAATGGATGAATGGCTGCAAAAGTTGTTGGAGTTAGAAGAGATGGCTAAACCAACTGCTTTGATTAAAAAAAACACCACAATTACTTTTGTTTCTACTTGGAAACCGTTTCTGGACTTTGTGCTTGAGATGGAAAAACACTTGATTTTGGGTTTTACCAATTAGATAGGTTTGTTGTAATAGAAATGGCTAGTTTATATTATTATGTAAAATTAAAAAGTTGAGGTTTGATGTTATTATCTGCACCAAAAGGAGTCGGAAGTCAACACCTTTTCATTCTTTTCCTCCTTTTTCCTACACTTTTCCCTTCCCTTTTCCCTCCCCTATTTTTCCTACTGTTTTCTTTTGTATTTTTGTATTCTATATTATAAAATAATAATAAAAAGGAAAAAGCACCTAAAGCAAAAAGTATAACAACCTTTTTACTGTGTATGGATTCATCTTTTCTAGCTTCCCATCAGCTGAACTTATGGAGAATTGTGTCCGGTTAAATGAAAATTGTTGCATAGCAGAATCATGAAATTGAGGCATTTTCTGCCCAAGTTATGGTGTTTTCTGCAGAATTTTCCAGAGTCTTCCAATAAATCCCAAGGTCTACTATGATGTGCTTGAAACTTTTCTCTGAGTTTACAGTTATGAAGGATGAAAGAACTTGTGATAGGTATGGCTTAATCAAGTTGCTCATATAAGTTACAATACAATTTACATAGAAACCGTGCAAGCAGAGCACAGAGCACCTTGCACCAAATTTCACTTTGCATTTCTTAAAGAATGAATTATGGAGAAGAAGAAATATTCAAGTAGAATTTATTGCTGCTTTCTGTTATTTGGCAGATTTGTATGTTAGAATGTTTAAGAATCTTTTGGTAGAGTAAAGAAGGGTTGGGAGGGATATAGGCAGGGGTATCTGCAGGAATGGATCAGTGGCATCAAAACAGTGGGTACAACCCCTTTTTACATGTGGATGATGCATGGAACACATAATATAAAGTGGTGGAACTTTGATCATCTGGTTGCACTTGCCAGTTTGATGTACAATGCCATGGGCCAGACTTTGCCAGAATCAGACTGTAACCTGTGGCTAAGGCATAGTTAACTAAGGTAGACACTAAGGCAGGCATGTCAAACTCACGATGTCATGTGACGTCGTGCGACATATCATGACTTTTTCCCCATTGCCAGCAATGGAGTGGGCGCAGTTTCAGCGTGACACATCTGGCCCACGGGCCGGCAGTTTGACATGCCTGTACTAAGGTTTACACTAAGGTTTAGCCCACATATTTTCTCATGCTAGAAATATAGCAAATAATATTTTAGGAGATATTTCATACCAATGTCATTTTTCTTTAGAAGGAACTACTTCAAATGGTAGCAGTCCTCCAATGTTAGTCAACAGAAGGTAACACTTTCTTTCTCCTTTTAAAATTTTCCTGGAAACTCAGAACATATCAGTGCTTTTTGCTGACTATCTGTTGTCCAAGCACATTTGAATGAAATCAAGTTGGCAAATGTAATGTTCTGTTGTAATTCATCTTCTCAACCCTAGAAAGGTTTAATGGTAGCTTGGTGACTCAGAGGTTAAGATGTTGGGCTTGTCAGCTGGAAAACTGGCAGCCCAAGTTCGAGACCCAAGTGCCATATGACAGGGTGAGCTCCTGTCCTCACCTCAGCAAGTGCCAATCCAGCAGTTCAAAAGCATTCAGAAGCGAGTAGATAAATAGGTACCACTTTGATGTGAAGGTAACTGTGCTCTGTGATGTCATGCTGGCCACATGACCAGAAATGTCTTTGGACAGTGCTGACTCAATGGCCTTGAAACAGAGATGAGCAACGACTATAGTTGGCAATGACTAGCAAAGTAGAATCTGCAGGGGGACTCCTTAGACAGGATTAAAGGACATCTTTTTAGAGAAGATTTTGACATTACCCAAGGAAAACATTCTGGAAGCTAATATGAATTGGGGGGGGAGTCAAAAGGAGTTTGATCTTTTTGATATTTGCTGCAATATATCTCTGGCTTCAGCATATTTTCTTCAATATTTATATTTGTGAAGTGAGAGGATATATAAATATGATAAATAAAAAAATACTTCAAGAGATATGACAGAAGTCTGCAACAGAGAATAGAAAACTAGTGCCCATTATTCACAAGAAACAAGAAATACCAACAGCTAAGTACTGAGATGATTAATAATTATTTCAACGATGCATTTGATGATTATAGTATAAACCCGCAATTTGCATATGCAAATAGGATACCTAGTTTCAAGGACATAGACTAAACTGTTAGATTAGCTCAAACACCAGCACACTCAGTTGTTAATATTTTTGGGTGATAGAGAGCTAAAGGAAAATCACCTGATCTGAAATCAAAGCAACTCTCACACATGATGTCAATATCTTTATTGTGTACATCTCATGCATTATATTGTTGGTGTGTTTCAGAATGTATGCTAAATGTTGTGACATTGGTTCTCTTAAAGGTAGCCTGAGTTGTAGAATTACTTCTAAAGCAAATACAATTGCTTTGTATTTGGAAAGAGAGATACTATAGCTTTTCAGAGAAATAGCTACATATGAATTAAAGTAGACCTGACTACCCTATTCTTGATATCTAGGAAAGCTGCTTCTGCTTTTTCAGAGGAGATTGATTTGTTTTGTAAGAATGAAAATTGTGATACATATTTGCAAAATAATATTGTGCTGTTGTGTCTCCACTCTCCCTGTGGGGCTCAATTGAACAAACAACTTTGTTTCATTGTCCTGACATACTTTAGAAAGTTTTTTTAAAAAAAAAACCCTACTATGATTCAAGTACTAGTTGAATATTTTGCTACTGTGGAATACTGTACTATTTCTACAGCAAATTGGCAATTGACAAGTCAAAAGATAAGGAATAATAAAATAGTAAAGCTACAAAACAGCTCTTTTTATCTCTAATATGGGGGAAAGGAAGGGAAAAATTCCAAACATTGCATTTCATTTATCTCTTTGTCACTCATAGGTATCCAACAGTACTTGAATTGTTTTTGGATAGGGATTATACATAGCACTAATTTTATTTTTCTGCATTTTTCTGCAAATATTTGATTTATATTTAAATCAAATATAAAACTGTAATTATAATTTACAGAAATGGTTCAATCTTCAAATACAAAGCCCTCATCTGATTCCTTCTTACTCTTTTCCACATCCTGTTTAACTTCCTTCCCTTCCCTTCTTACATACCCAAAGGCGTAATGGATCACCACCAAATATCTGAATTTGTTGCTTGAAATTAACAATGAAATTAAGTGAAGAGCTCTTTGTGAACCTAAACTATTGAACTGCCTACAAGTGACTTAGTTTATCCTTTGTCCCCTCTGCATCATTATGCACATATACTGGGAAAAGTAATCTTAATTTGATTATGGATTTGTATATGTGCATGTGTTTTATGAAAGAAAGAGAGTGCATGTATTTATGTACACATGTATTCTTGTTGAAGATCTGACTATATATGTGAAAGTTCTCACGATTCACATTCTGGGGCATGGAGAAAGATTTTAAGAGTTATTGCAGAAGCCCTAGAGATTTGGCAGCAATTTAACTCCTTGATTTTTAGATTCCACTTGCCACATGGATAATAAAACTTATACTGTATAGTTCTCAAGCCACTTCCTGTCATTGTCATTCTGAGAAGACAGATTGCAGTCCTAGATTGGACCAAGAATGACTGAAGGAAAAGTTCCCAAAGCTATTGGCAGATGCTTTCTGCAAAAGAAAGAGGTGATAGAAACATGCTGCTCTTAATAGTTAAATAATAATCTGATTGTTAATAGTCAATTTGTAAACTGATAAGCAATCAAGGGGAAGCATAAATGACAAATATTGGCTCCCAGCCACTTCTTTCTTCTCAAGAGAACTGAAACTTTACTCAGACTGCAATTCTCCTGCTTTTTCAAACAGTTAAGAATTAGATTTATAATTGAATAAGCTTAGAAGAAATTAAATTTATAACTTTGATCTTTTCTTTACCATCATAAATTATTTTTTTTCCAAAGCTTGAATTTTATTTTTGTAAGCAATAGCTCCTGTGGCTTCTTTGATTATTCCAATAAAATAGTGCCAGAAATAGCGTGGAAAAATGAGTATTTAAATAACATCATTAACAATATCATTAAAACTAGCTATTACTGAACAGGTGCAAAATTGTTAAATTGATGCTAATAACAGTAACAGTGAATGTTACCACCTATCTAACTAATATGCTTTCACTGTGGGTGCTATTTGGGGAACTGAGATTCCCGTGAGCACATGAAAATGAATCTGTGTTGATAGAAGAATAACTGCTAACAAAGATTATCAATTAAAATGAAGCCAGCATTTATCTCTAGGACAGTAAAAGTCTTTCTATGAAAAAAAGGAATTGGGAGGGGGGAGCATAGACCACAATATCTAACATATCATTAAGTCAAAGCATTGTTCCATATTTTAGCTTCAAGCTAATTATTATCCTGACTGTGTTTTAATCCTTCCAAGATCTTATCCAATTACAAGATAGTAGATATGTTCTTAGAAGACAGAAAATATTAACCCCCAAACTATTACTGCTTTCAAGAAACATTTTTTTCTTTTAATTTTAAAGTGCTCTATTATCTTGTTCTTAGACATAATATTTCCTTGCTGCGGGAAGTGTTTCTTTTAGTTAATCTACTTCTTTTTTGCATTCCAGCACAAAATATTCAAGGAAGCCAACAAAAAGAAAATAAGCAAAACATACATCTAACACAATAAAACATCAACCTCTCCCTAGCCAGGTCCTTGGGAAGAACTCAATAAGTGATAAAAATGCCAAATCCATTCTGAACATTTGGCTGATTGTGCGATGAAATTAATATCATTTATTTAATTATTTCTATTTTAATTAATATTACAATGGTAATTTCAGCTATCCTAGATCCTCAGGAAGGATCTGATAATAAAAAGTATAAAATCTAGTCAGAAATTCTGCATGCTGATTTGGAGTACTCTTCACTTGAAAAGCTGCATCTTTGTATATCCCAAGTATACAGCAACACCCTGGGCATTTTGGAAGTTTAAAATGGAATCTGGTTTTTTATTAATTGAGGAGAAGGTTGATCATAAATTTCAAAACAATTAGATAAGACAGCAAAAATGCAATATATTACTGTAATCAATATCTTGAGAAACACCACAGAACAGTGTTTATAATAATTGGATAGAAGGTATCATGAATATAATCATGAAAATGAGCATTAATTTGCCATCTGTTGTATTTGCAACCAGATTATTTTCTATATTTGTTATATGTGCTTGCAATATGTATAAATATGAATATTTAATCTGTGTTTTTATGTTGGCAGCTTAATAGCTGTAATAATGACACGTCAAAAACGTGCGCAGAATCATAGGCCGATATGGCTATACTGTAAAAGCTTATTCAGTAAGAAGAACTTTTCTGAATAATTTGGGAATAATTTGACAATAAACATGCCTTGGATTGACAGGTTAAGCATTTATTAAAACTTAAACCATAGATAAAATCCTTCATTAGCACCTAAAAACTAGAGAGGAATCAACAAATAATTATCCCTCTCCAGAGATTCTGTCTTCGGTTGCTCTATTATGAAAGTTACTTCAAAGCAAAGTGACAGTGAGTAAAAACTTTGCAGGTGACTGTTGAACAAACAGGATATAATTTTCAGAAAACTGGCATTGCATTGTAAAGTATAATTTTTATTGTCACTGAAATTTTTCATCCCGCTAACAATCTATTGTGCTACGCATTATGCGATCTATTCTTGGTTTGGAAAAGCTCATATTGCTAATGCTTGTTTCTCATGAACTGCAATGACATCACAACATTCTACCGGAATTCCAGAATTAAGGATGTGCTTGCCTGAGCAGTTGCATAAGCCTTAAGAAATGCCATAATTTCAGGAACAAACTACATTATACAGCTGTACACATTCTGAAAAGGATTCAGAAAAAACTGAACACAACATCCAACAACCCCTCCCCATGCCTTACCATTTAAAGCAGCCACATCTCCTTTTGGGCTTCTGAGTGAGCCTTAACAGAATGGATGCTGTTGCTTTAAGAGAGTGGATGCTGTTGCTTCTAATGAATTAATGCCTGTATCAATTGTATCTTTTTTTTAGATGGAAATCTAAAAGGTCTGCTTTAAAAACAGGTAACTGCTGTGCTTGCACTTGGGCAGGATTCAATATTATTATACAACCTTCATATATCTATATTTAGTGTTCTCCCCCATATGATGTTGGATGTAATTACAAGACTATGAAAAGGAGGAAAAGTTATCAAACAAAGCTAGTCTCTTACCATAGCAACCACTGTTACCATCTGCATCAATCCCAGGTCCGGTGAATCCTGGGCTACAGTAACAACCGTGGATTCCATTGCGAACTTCACATTTTGCATACTTGTGACATGGGTTGGTACAGTTCTGGAGGCTGTAGCAACTATCCAGCAAAGTGGCAAGAAACACTACAGGGATTGAAAAGCAACACAAAATTGCTCACGTTAAGAGTAAACCACATGTTGAATTTTAAAACTAGCTCTACTTCATTAAGTTTGGGACTTGGTAGCATGAACTTGAGGCATCCTATTCCCAAACGGAAAATTACATTCCCACAACTAAAGTTTTAAAAGCTCTTCTAAAAAATAGTTGTATATCTCAGTAAGCATTTCAAAATATTTTTGTTAGGAATGTTTTATTGTCTCTGTCATATTTTATGTTGCTGTTTTTTTCCATGCTTTCATAAAAATTCTTTCCTTTGTTTTATGTATACATGTGTGTATATGTGTGTGTGTGTTTATATGTGTGTGTGTGTATGTACATCTCCCCACACATACGTATACAAATATATGTACATGTTTGCTTGTGGATATTAATATAAAGAAAAAAGAATGAACAAACATTCAGTGGGATTTACTCCCACATTTAAAAAACAACAACTATAGCTTAATGATCAAGAAGCTTTGATAACTGCAAAAATGCGAATCCCGGGCATATCTCTTCAATAACACAACCCTCGATCTCTTTAAAGCTTAAGATTAAATAACTTTGTAAATATAATGTTGAACTGGCTCATATCCTCTGTGGCATTATTTTACATTATTAATATTCTTTCATGCAAAGAATGCATCTTTTTTTTTAAAAAAACCTGGCCATTTATAAACAAATAAATCTTCTTTGGGTGTGTTTTATTACAATGCAATTTCTCCTCCAGATTCAATGAGAATGAATTCATAATGATTCTTGCATGCCAGTTCTTACAGATGCTAAAAATCTGTTGCACTTGTCAAATGTAGCAACTACCATAAAGGGATTTCTGTATTGTTATAAGAACCTTGTTTCTTTCCTAACTCTAATTTAGTCTTAATCTTTATTCAGAAAGGGAAATCACCTACCTAAAAGCAAGAGAAGCTTCATGGATGGTGCCTCTACGAAGTGTCCAGTTTCGAGTTCCGTTGTTACAAATGAAGGAATCTTGTTGGATGTTGCATGCTCATGTGCCCAATATCCATACATGTCAACAGAAGACAAAATCCTTGTAAAACTGCTGACCTTACGATGACATGTATCATTAGATATGCTCTTCCAGATCTTTTAATGAAAGGGCAAGGTAGGTTCAAATGGTGAATAACGAGTTGGGAGACAAAAGAAAAGAGTTATGTAGAAAGGCTAACAGAAAAGATGGGAATGTCAAGATCAGCATGGAAGGTGAGTACAGAGGTTGAGATGTTAAGGGCTGTGGAAAGAGCTGTAAACCAAACTTGGCTTTGGAAGGCTATGGAGAACAGAGCAGAAATAAAAACAAGGAGTAAAGCAGGTGCTAACTTATTATCTCTCTTTGTTGAAGGTGGTTGAGCATATCAAAACTCTAGTATCCCAAAAGCTTGTGAAGTCTGACTGATTCTGCCTTGTTGATGGCTTCCCTTGAGTATCCAAAATATCCCAGCTGCTATATAAAATGTTGTCACTTTAACAGCAGCAGTATAAGAAGGAGGTACAGGAAATCCACTAAGATTTCTTTTGTGTGGAAAACAAAGTTGTAAAGCTCTGGAAGGAAGTAGGCAGGAAACTGAATGTGCAGCAAAGAATTTCAGGGCCAGCAGGGAAACTTACACAGGGAGATATAAGTTGAAATTCTAAAGGAGGTGACATCACAATAATTAAGGGATAAAAGGAGCAATGAAACTATGCAGTGGGGAAGTGGGAAACAATAATTTTTTTAGACCAAACAAAGAATGATGAAAAAATGCATTCTCTTTATCTCTGATATGTTAATTCCTGTTATAGCCTCTGGTCTGTGTGACTCTTTCAAAGCTTGCTGTAAACTTCTTCCAACATGATGTACTGAAATGTCATTCCTACATAAGGAATAACTCATTGTTTCTGTTATGGCATCATCTTCCAAGACTTTGATTGAATAGAAGCTTGACTACAAATAAGATGTAGTGCTCAAGATTTCTTGAAAAACTATTCCAATGTTTATCTGAAAATACCATATAATATTAATAACGAGGTGAGTGCAGGCCTTATGTGTGAAGGCAGAGGGGTCTTTCTCCCAATTGGATGTAGTTTCCACTAAGCACAAAAGCTGTGGGAAATCTTACTGTGTATTCTCCTTTGAGCAAATTCTTCAAAAGAAATTAAATTCAGAAGATCTTGGACTGACAAAGTATCAATCCTCACTTTCGTGATGCTTATGGGAAAGGATTTTTTTCCTTTTTTTGGATATACACCATCCTTACTCCAACATACTCCATGCCATTTTGCTTGTGCTTCTCTACAAAAGAAGTCTACAGAAAGGGAAGCATTTTTTTTTCTGTTGCCTATCACTCTCCTGCCATGTTTTGTTCATTTTAGGAATAGTTTACACAAGTATCCATAGCAATAAATAACAGCAGAAAGGCCAAGAAGGGGAAATTTAATGATCTCACAGATGTCCAATAATTCCTTTTTTTTATACCCATCCTGTCTGGACAATCACTGAATGAAATAAATGCCCAGACATATAAAATCATATAATGTAATAGGATAATTTTCTAGTCTGGAAAAATTCACTAAACTATACAATGGGTGCCAATATATATTTTTTAAGATGAAAAGCAGACCCATGGATTCTTACAACTTTTAAAGCTTTAAAATTGTTGTGCTAGTAGTGAGAAGTCTCCTGCCATAAATTCCAGTGAAAATGGATTCCAAAATTCACTCCCAAAAGGACTGAGACAGATGGGGTTCTTTTCCATCTTATTGTTTTCTATCTGGACTGTATTTCATTTTACAAGGGATTTATAAATAACTAGACTGTAAACTGTTTAACAGCCACCTTCCTCAGCTTGTCCAGTTTTACACAAAAAGGGTACATCAAGCTGTCAATCACTTTTTGGGTGAGGAGGTTTTGGGTAGGAAATGATATTAAAGCAAAATCTCGCTGCTGTTGCTGCAGCTGCAGCATTTATGCCTGTCAATGAGATTTCCCCATTTTCAATCTCCCCACTAAAAAATCCAACACAAACAAACAAGGACCAGAAATCAAATGGGGAAAGTTCTGACTTCATGTCCACAAAAACTGCACTGAGTAAACATTGGCATAATTGGTCCCTATCATGCAGGAAGAAGGCCTTAGATTAATCTCTGCTTGGTTGCAGTGTGTGTTATGAAGGGAAATTTGTGTTCTTGAGTGTTTTTGTCTATAACAAGTCTCACGTCATGTAACAAAGCAGGAAGAAGCATGTCCTTACACCTAGCCAATTTCTTTTTTAGTTAACATTCATCCTCACAACAGATCCCACCCTTTCTTTAATTTATTACAATATTTCCACCTGTATTTCCACATCCCCCATCAGTTTTGTCATTTTAGTAAATACATTATCAAGGTGCACAAATTCATTTGCTGGCTCTAATTTGTTGCCATCTTGGATAATTGGAATTGTTCACTCCATTTCCCTTGTCATATTTTTCAGCTGTATTTCACCATCATTTATAAGACCAACAAAAAAGAAGAAGAAAGAAAACCACATAAAAAGTTCAGAGGTGGAAAGGAGGGAAAAAGACGGAATTTGATGGGGAGCTTAGATGAGCCAAGAAGACAGGAATGAAAAGTGAAAAGCAGACGGGAGCAGGAAAGGGGTCAGCCCATAAGACTATTAAGGATAATACAAGAAGCTTACATCAGATGTAGCAGGCAACAGAGAACTGGCAGAGATGACAATTTAGGAATGTCACAGCACTATCTTAATGGAGGATTATTTTCACAACAGATTAGTGGCAAACCTGAATGTTGAGGGTATCAGCTGGAACCTGAAGAAAATGAGGTTGCAATAATCAAGGATGAAGAGGATGATGGACTTGACAAGTTTTATATTTCTGTGGTGAGAATGAAGAGGAAATGGAAGATTTTAGAGACATTTGGGAGATAAAACCACCTGGATTTAGCGATCATATCTATCTGTATATGGGGATAAAGATTCAAGTGACACCTGAGAAAGAGACCATAGAGTAAGGGGGGAAAATGCCTTCAAAATTGGCTGTATTATCAAGTTTTTCTGGTGACTCTGAAATCACAGTGGAGAGAGAGAAACCTTCCTGAGTGAAAAATCAGAAAATGTTAAGCTCTTCTCTATAATCAAATAGAGAAAAAAGCACAAAATGCTAAATCTGCATTTGGTTAAGCACGTAAAAAACATTCTAATCATCAGTTCGGTCAGCAGTAAATTTTAGTGTCTGAATTTCAACAGTGATACAAATTCTAGCATGAAACAAAATGGACTAGTGTTTGTCTTTTTACAATCAATAATCTGAAAAAAAAAAGTGCCAGAGAGAACATGTGCTAGTGGAAATCATATGCAGTAACATTTGCATTTAAAAAGTCTGCATAAGGAAAATGTCAAAGTATGGAAGCTGGGTGAATCACATTAAAAATCTTTCTTGAGCAATTTATTGCAACTGTTACATAAATTATGGGATGATACAGGAAAAGCTTCCATATTTTATGGAATATTGCATATGTAAATTTAAACTTAAATGTAAGGGTTTTTTTCTCAAAAAGCAAGCCTATAGAATACAGTGGTTGGTCAGCAATAACAGAGTAAACATATTTTTTGAGAGATTTGGCCTTTCATTTCAGATTTGCCAGTCCTATGTTTACTTAGAAACAATCTCCATTATATTTAAGTGCATAACATTGTACACTTATTCTTGAACTATGGTTTCTGCACCAGTATAGGCCATGCTTTATAGCAGAGGTCTCCAAACTTTGCAACTTTAAGACTTGTAGACCTCAACTCCCAGAATTCCTCAGCTGGCTGAGGACAGCACTGGTATTATTTTATTATAGGAACAACTAGAAAGATTTGTTGTTGGGGGAAGTGTCAAAAAAGTCCAAATGGAAGTTGTGACCACACAATTAAAAACTTGTCCCTTTTGTACATTGGACATGTGACATCTGTAAAAACATGTGCCACAAATAAAAATGGGGCAGAGCATCATTATAGTTGCCATTTTGACTTTGTTAATACCCTGCATGCATCTTGTGAATAGTAATGTCATCGACCCTCCCCTCCTCAAGTTTAGTTGTAATTTGGGAGAAGGAGCTATTTTTTGTGATCTCTCCTTTGTGTGCTCAGGGGCCAGTTAAGACTCCTGTCACTTTTCTAAAGGTGGGTTCCTGGAAGACATAAAATTGGTTGGAACTAAATATGCATTATAATTTTCTTGTAATTCTGCCTTAGTATTTATTTATTTATTTGTTTGTTTGTTTGTTTCGATTTCTATGCCGCCCTATTCCGAAAACTCAGGGCGGCTTACAACATAATCAGTAGCATATAGAAATCAAATACATTATAAAACCCCTAGATTAAAACCAATCATCCGAAACAAACTTACAACAAACATACCCTGGCTGGGGCAAGGTGTCAACTGCCCCAGGCCTGCCGGCAAAGATGTGTCTTTAACAGTTTGCGAAAGGCGGAGAGGGTGGGGGCAATACGGACCTCTGGGGGGAGTTGATTCCAGAGGGCCAGGGCCGCAACAGAGAAGGCTCTTCCCCTAGGCCCCACCAGGCGACACTGTCTGGCTGACGGGACCTGGAGAAGGCCGACCCTGTGGGCCCTAACCGGTCGCTGGGTTTCATGCGGCAGCAGACGGTCCCACAAGTAACCTGGTCCGATGCCATGTAGGGCTTTATAGGTCATAACCAACACTTTGAATTGCGTTCGGAGACCAATTGGCAGCCAATGCAGCTCGCGGAGTGATGTTGAAATATGGGCATTTCTGGGTAAGCCCAATACAGCTCGCGCGGCTGCATTCTGCATGGGATATATATGGGAGCAAAAGGGTTATTATATTACAGATTTTTGCACCCTACCCACATGAATAAAGGACATTCAATTGATATGGATCAGCATACTGTATCTGTCTGCCTTAGGACTATTGGGATTGTGATTCATTGTTCAAGATGCCTTAACACTGACTTCTGACTTCAACTCCTAGTGAATCTTCAACATAGTTGTGCAGTTTTCTGGGCAAAAGGACAGAAATGGTCTGCGTGGTCTTCTACAGCCCTGGGAGCCTCCGGTCAAACTATTAATCAGGACTGACTCTGCTAGGCCAGACAAGATTCAAGCATCTTCCCTTCAATAATGTATCCTTATGTTCCATGTGCAACAGGCTTTTGACAAGGGGATGATTTCTCACACAAAATAACCCCAAGCTGTGTTATTTAATCCTGGGTAGAGGATTGCATCTACTGGTTTATTTGTTTATTTTGGTGAGAAGGGTCCTACCCCTTTGCACCACAGCCATGATCTACTTTCCTTGGTGGGCTGTCAAACTTTCAGCCATCCTAACCCGTCTCAAAGTAGAATCTGCAGTTTGCACAGCTGCAAATTTTACAGTGCTGTTAGATTGTCTGTAATTTTTCTTCCCTAATAGTCTGTCACATTCCATTTGCTTTCTTGACCTTTGCAGCATATTGAGCTGATGTTTTCACTGAACTATCCAAAAGGCCTCTGTATTTGTGCTTTTGGATTCCTTTGTGTTTTATTGCTGCCTGCTCACAATACATGGTTTTCTGGGAGGGAAAAGCCCACCATATTGCCTTTTCTTTCTAAAAACATAATTTACCTCATCATTCTCCCATGTTGGCTAGGTGAGGCAGTGTCAGTAATATTTACCTTTGCCTCTGTGAACTGCATAACGGTGACCTCTTAAAGCAAAGGTATGATTTCCCATGGTTTCAGACTGTTGTGCCTGCCAACATTTTTAGGAAAGCCTCCAGGTTTCAGACAGTTATAATTCACATTGTAAAAACCTCCTAGAAGTTCAAGCAGGAGATCCTTTTAAATTAAACCAGCATCTGTCACTAGAGAAGAAAAAAGTTATGATTTTAATAATTTTTGCAATACTTGCTCCAGTTCCAAACAGCAGAACAGAGGAAATGTCAGGCAGAACTAAGAATGATGTAGAAACAATATTTTAAGAGCAATTTAAAGTTGGAGTTTTCCAACTTTAAAGCCTGGGCTGCTGTTACACAACAGGCAGTTGTGTACACCCTTGTGTTACACAAACACAACAGTTTGCCCTTCTTAATAAGCATCCAAATTAGGCATACACCCAAATTTTTTGTGTTTAAAAATTTTGAGATCTTTCATACAACTGTAAGATCAGTTGTTTCCATAGCACCCAAATTATTTAAGTTTTGAGGTCTTTCATACAACTGTAAGCGGCCTGTTGGGCTGCTCACTTTCTTTTACATATCCAGCATTTTTATATTCGCTGATAGGAAGCAAATTGCTTTCAGACAGGTTTTCAAAGGAGAAGGTTTCTCATTTGTAAAACGTGGAGATCTTGTGCTTATCTTGGTTGCAGCTTTCTATTTCTTATTTACAATCAGCTTTGCAATGCTTTGCAGCATTCCTGGCTTTCTGTACTTATCATAAAGCCCAAGGGAAATGGACACGCAATAATCTCTCTGCTGTGGCTTTTTTCAGATCAGGAAGTGGGGGCAATCAAGGATCCGCTGAGCTATGGAGAGATATGAAGTAGGAAAAACAACAACCAGGAGCTTCCTCAATCAACCGTCTCTCAACAAAGGTGAGCTTAAAAATGCCACAGAAAGAAATTCTAAAAATATCCTGAAAATGAATCAGAAACTTGAGCCTCTCATGGGGAGGGGGGGGAAAGGCTTTGAAGGAAGGAAGAAAATACATTTTGGCAGAGTATTTTTCATTCAGGCCGATGTGATTCAAAAAAACATCACACAAAAGTTTAGTGCAGCAACAAGTAAGATTACAGTGTTTAAAGGAATTCAGCCTCAAGAAAAAGGAAAGCTAAAGGAATTAGGTATGTTCGTCTGACATTGTTGTTTACTTTTATGCCTGTTTCCAACCAAATGTTCAGGATGGTATACAACAAAATCAAAATGCATAATTAAAAACTACATAATCAAATTATTACAAGTCAAGAGAAATAAACAATAACCAACATTACCACACTGAAGATGTTTAAACATTAAGATTAAAAATTAATAAGAAAGAAGACATCAAAAATAAACAACAACCATTATATGAAGCCTGAAGCAGAAAATTGGATTAGGACTGCAATGTTTATACTATATGCATATTTATTTGTAAATAAGTATCACTGTGTGCAGAGGTACTTACTCTTAGGTAATTGTATAGGAATATATTCATTAAAAAGGAGTCATTCTGACATGTCTGGTGTACCCTCTTGAATAGATTTTATTTTATGCATTTATCAATGTTGAATGCAAAGATTTTCTCAGACAGAATCACATAGAAATAATAAATTCAGTTACATAAAGGGTGGGATTTTAATTATACAGTTGTGGCCACTGTCTTGATTTTTTTTTTATAGAATACACTTGTACATTATTATTTATGTATTTATTTATTAGATTTATGTCCTACCTTTATTACTTTACAAGTAACTCAAGGTAGTGAACACACATAATAGTCCTTCCTTCTCCTATTTTCCCTACAACAACAATCTTGTGAGGTGGATTGGCCTAAGAGAGAGTGACTGGCCCAAAGTCATCCAGCCAGTTTTCATGCCTAAAGCAAGACTAGAACTCACAGTCTCCTGGTTTCTAGGCCAGCACCTTAGCCACTCTAACTGGCTCTCTCTATATCATAGCAGTGTTCTAACATCTCAGGGGCTGCCACAAAGAAGAGGGAGTCAAGCTATTCTCCAAAGCACCTGAAGGCAGGACAAGACGCAATGGATGGAAACTAATTAAAGAGAGAAGCAACCTAGAACTAAGGAGAGATTTCCTGACAGTTAAAACAATTAATCAGTGGAACAACCTGCCTCCAGAAGCAGTGAATGCTCCAACACTGGAAGTTTTGAAGAAGAGACTGGACAACCAATTGTCTGAAATGGTATAGGGTTTCCTGCCTGAGCAGGAGGTTGGACTAGATCAGTGGTTCTCAACTTTTCTGGGGCTCGACCCCGGCCCGCATCGCGCAAAAAAAAAAAAGGCGGGCCTGCACCGTGCATGCATGGCGCGATGGGGTGCATCGCGCATGCGCGGTGTGACAGCCCGCATCGCGATAGGAAAAAAATGGCCGACAAAAAAAATGGCTGACCCCCCAAAAAATGGTGGACTGCAGTGCTTGGCGACCCCCGTGAAATGGTCGTTCGACCCCAAATGGGGTCGCAACCCACAGGTTGAGAACCGCTGGACTAGATGATCGCCAAGGTACCTTCCAACTATTATTATTATTATTATTATTATTATTATTATTATTATTATTATTATTATTGTTGTTGTTGTTGTTGTTGTTGTTGTTATATTAGCATAATTAGCATAATTGATATGAATAAGGATTGTGAAACAGGTAGGCTTTGTTTCAGTGTTATGTGTGCAAAGTTATTTATTCATCTAAACCACTATCATTGGACACAATATCTATTTCTTTTTTATTTACTTTCTGGCATAATTATTTAAACATGGATTAAGAGATTTCATATAATCTTGAGAACATGATGTTTATTGGACTGAAGTGCCCACAGTCAACTTTCTTCTGCCTATATGGTGATTTTTACAATAGTATTGTTAATAATATATTCATTTAATTTAATGTAAAAATAAATATAAAGTTGAAAGACCACAAAGCAAAATAGCAGCTTCCAAATTTATTTTTTTCCTCTAAAAATAAAAACTTTGGGCCTATAAAGCTGTTGAAAGAAAAATCTTCAGGTCCAGTCCAAGCCGGGAATAAACAAAATGGAAGTTGCTTAGGAAAGAAGGTTCAGTTTATTGAAGATAAACTGAAGATGCAATTCTGGGAAAGCTGACAAAATGGAGCTGGAAGTGGTGGGTTTTTATACCTTCTTGGGCTTTTGTGTTTGGAGTTGTTCCTGTTCCTGTGGCTTTGTATTTGAGGTTCTTCCTGTTCCTGTGCAATGAACTTTGACCTGAGCTTCAGTGTGCCTTTTTGCTTTTGTAATGGAGGTGGGTTAATCCTATTGTGTCCTAAAGGTCATGTGTTTAGATTTTGGGTGGGGGATGAAGATTTTAGGGGTCTTTGTCTTGCTAATCCCATCAGTTCCTGGCCCCAGTCTTCCTGAATGAATCACCAAATCTGCATTTCTAAAAGCTGTTTTTTGCTTGGAGCAGAGAGACTTGGGGAGGGTGGTTTCTGCCTAAGACTTTCTATTATTCCTTTGGGGAAATATAATATTCTGTCTTTTTTAATATTCCTCAAAATATTAAATATTCTCTGGGAGAGGGTGCTGACTTCCTACAAAACTTTAGTAAACATTCTTAGAAAAGAATAATAAAACCATAATTGTAGGTTAGTACTAGATTTGAGGGTGAGAGGGGCAGGGGTGTCAGCAGAATCTGGTTATAAAAAGTTAATATAGTGACATGATGGTACAATTCGATCTCCCCCTGTTATTTATTTAATAAAATTTATATGGCTGCCCAACTTACTCTCAGTAACTTCAGGCAGCTTACAAGGGTGTTTTTATGCACAAGTCATATGCACACACACACACACACACACACAAATACATACACAAACACACACACACGCCACAGATAGGGCAGAGATTGCAGAGTTGCAACCACCTTCTTGATATTTTTCACCATACCCATCAAAATGGAATATTGCTTTACTAACTTCCATTTGAGTAACAAGGCAGTCTGTGACATGTTGTACCTGAATGGCAGCGCAGTTAGTGAATTAGCAAGACTCATCGCAGCAACTCTGGGAAATATGTGACATGTATTTAACATTCCTACTATGCCCATCCACATAAAATTGGATACATCTAAGAGCAACATCTTTAAAATAAAACTATAGTATTGTTTATATATAGCTAATGCAAATTTGAAACATTCTCCTTCCTTCTTTCCTTCCTCCCTCCCTCCCTCCCTCCCTCCCTTCCTTCCTGGATGAAAACAATTTTAAGGCACAATTTAGCTTATAAACAATAGTTCTAGAGCAAGTTAAAAGGTTTGAGCTAACCTTTTTTTTCTTCACTGTTTTTATTTTTCTGTGCTGAAGAGAAACTGGAAAGCTTGATGGGTACAATATAAATGATGTGTCTTGTTTATGATGCTTCTTATGCCAATTTCTGTAGGATCTGAGTGGAACCATATGATTATAGTCTTAGGTTGTCATGTAAATAGACTAATTTTGTTCCATTTCCTGTTCCCATCATTGTCCTTGTCAATAGGATGGATAAACCTTAGTATCTTATTCTGTTTCTGATTGATTCACATAGCTGACATCAGAATAAATTAAACTTGTGTCTAAATGAACACAAATTCTTTCTTTTAACAATGACTTATTGAATTTAATGCCAAATATACTTTGTTCACAGTCTGTATTTTAGTCATTTGGCAAAAATTGTAATGTAGTCTTATCTCAAAAATTGATCTGTAGTTTTGTGCATTTTCTTCAGTGATTCATATCACTAGGGGAAGGAGAGGAATAAAAAAATATTTAGTTATTAGATAAGTGAGTTTTAAATGGCATTCCAGAGGGACAACTCATTCACACATGGATTGATATAGACAATACATATTCCTTTAATTGCAATCAATTTTTCCATTGACTCCAGAGAAACTGATTTTTGATCAGATTAATTCAATTCACATTTGTACAAAAATCAATAGTTGGCTGATGGTTTTCCCACACCTAGATAGCTTGCATTATGGGAATTGATTGTCTGGATCATTCACTGTAAACATAAACCATGGTTAGACCTTTGACACAGCCAAGATCATTGCCATATGGTGGTTTGTGATGATCAATTTAAAAGGAATGGAGGAAGCCTATGGCAGTGGCCATAATAATAATGTGTCTGGAATCTCTATAGGTTTAAGCTGCCAGAAAATTGCTTTCATACTGAAGATTGTGCAGTTTAAATGGTTATAGATCAGCTGCTGATTATTTCTTTATGTAAGTCCTCAAGAAACTAGTTTGAGAATGAAATGTGCCAACCACAACTTATATTTTTATGGAATAATAATAATTTACATGGAATCCTATGTTAATGCAATTATTGCATTTGCCCCACTCCATCAAAAGGGTGGGAGGAATCAAAACTACTAATTTTACTATTTATTTTCTTGTCAGTCATCAATTTCACGCTTATTAAATGAGTTGGGGATAGTATATTCTATATACTATAATTTAGTACTTTTATGTCTTTGGACAAGCTTCTTCAGACCTTTAAGGGGGAAAAGCTTCAAATTTCTGAGTGGAGAAAACAATGGTCTTAAATGAAACATGTTTAATTCCTCTAAGTTCCTATTCTTTCTTTATGTTTTGCCAGTATATACCCAGCCCATTGCTTAGCTCATGAGACTGACACTGAGATGGTTGACAAAGAAATTGGAATTGAATGTGGAGCATAGATTTATCAATCAAGATTAAAAAAAACATTACTACAAAATAAAAATAATGCATTACAGTAAAACAATAAGCAATAGCAAATCAAAACAAATATCTCTGAATAAACAGCTATAATGTACAAGACAACACTGTAGAATATTCTTTCTATTCCCAAGAATCTCTCGAAAATCTGAATTGTTATGGTTTTCAAAAAAAAAATCAACATGGCTTTTGTTTTTTGTGGAAAAATGCTTTTCCAAAAAGGTGGGGGAGGGAGAATTGAGAATTGCCAAACTGGCAATTGGGGTTTTCTAGGAATGAGCAATGTAAAATGTTCTATTAATCAAATGAAATAGTGTGTCTAGTACAGGGGGCTTCAAACTTGGCCCTTTTATGACTTGTGGACTTCAACTCCCAGAATTCCTCAGCCAGCGTGTCTGGTTGAGGAATTCTGGGACTTGAAGTCCACAAGTCATAAAAGGGCCAGGTTTGAAGACCCCTGGTTTAGTATATAAACAGATATAACATTAGACTTTAGAAACTAAAGTTCTTACTTAGGGTTAGTTCAATATTGGTGAAAATCTTTCCAATATTGATATGGCAAAGCCCCATAGAAGAACTTTGGACTCTTGGCCATTGGGACATAACACTTAATTTTTAGTATATAAGCTTAAAACCAGGAGAGAATGTTTCAGCTGAAATTTGTTTAGTCTGGACTGACTGTGTTGCTGCTAATTAAGCTCCCAATCTGATTTGTTTTTCTTTTTTTAAAAAAAAAACATGAATACATGCAGTTCCTTTGAATATGTCATTGGACAAAGACTGTTTATTTCTGAGTTGACTTTTTCTAACCTATTCTCAAATTAAATGCTGATTGTCCATAATGTTCAGCACATTTGGTTGGAATTCTTTAGGGCAGGGGTTTTCAAACTTGGCTCTTTTATGACTTGTGGACTTCAACTCCCAGAATTCCTCAGCCAGCTTGGCCATCTTGGCTGGCTGAGGAATTCTGGGAATTGAAGTCCACAAGTCATAAAAGGGCCAAGTTTGAAAACCCCTGCTTTAGGGTTTTGAGCGTAACATATGACAATCATCCTCACTTCAACAATCTTGGCTTTATACTCCTCCCTCAAGTTGAAATTTTATGCAATTAAAGTTGAAATAAATAAGTGATATTAGAAGTTAATCATGTTTTACTTTTTTATAATTTTGATGACTATCCAAATCAGTTTGGATGGAAGACTAAGAGTGAGTTTCATTGCAAATATCCTGATAATTTTTTAAAGGATTTTCTCAAGTTAGAAAAAAATCAGATTTGTACAGAAGTCTGATAGAATGTTTGTTGCACTCAAAAATATAATTGACACATGAAAGCAGTCAGAAATAGCAAAAGAAGGGATAAGAATGTCTCACCAATTAGGCTTCTTTAAAATTGTGACTGGGAAGCTCTCTTATAATGGATGCTCAGCCCCTGAGAACAACTATTGGCCTTTAGAGGTTTGATAAGACTACTGTATAATAACTTTTTTTAAAAAAAGATTCATGATACTGGGTTTACTGCAGCGGTATGCAATTTTGTATATAAATCACAAACAAGGTAAAGAGTTAATTAAAAGGTTGTGAGTCCTCGATATAAATATTCAGAACTAAAGCAAGCAAATGAAAAATTCTGTCTTTAGCTGTCTTGGAGTCTCACATATTGGTAAAATTTTAAGGAACATGATTCCAGTCACATGCATCCAATGAGGCCATTAGAAATTGGTAAGAATGGCCTCAAGTGTCTGTCTGTCTGTCTACCTATCTATTTATCTTCCATCTATCAATCATCTATCATTATCTGTCATGTATTATTTATCTATCTACAAACTTAAATAGCAAATGCGCTAAGAGACACATATACCTGCAAGAGGAAAGTAATCCGTGCTGATATTGTATGAATTATTGTAAAGTCACCCATTTTGCCAGAGTTTTTCCAGTGTTTGTATCCATTTGTACCCAATGAAATTAAGGTTTCAATTTTCCACTGGACTGCAGATAAAGTTTTGGGTTCATCACTTTCTGTCACAATAGTGGCAGAATTGATACTATTCAGATAACTGCACACAAAAAACCCCAGGAAATCTGTTAGATTTTGAGAATTCCTTTTTTTTTGGATAAATATACTAGAGACAGATATGTATATTTCTTTCAAAATTTCCGAAGCAAATGAAACAACAGAGAAAGAAATGTGTACACTTGGTTACTTTCATTTTGCCGTATAAGAGAAAATACCTGTGAAAGGATCTTTATCAATGATATTGTTTTTCTTTTTTTATGAAATGTCTCAGTAATCGGGTTTTAAGGCCCAGAACATGTCAGTTGAAGTGTAGAAGGTATAAATTTTGTCAATTAATTAACTTGATGCAATATGTTTCCTGCAGAGAGCTTGATGCCAACTGTCTACCTTTCAAGCACTAGGCATATTACATTTATAGAAGCTTGGGGCTTTTATTGCAAGTGTTACATAAATGAAGTCTCACAAGGCAGTAAGACAAGTACAATGAACAAATGGTATTGCCTGTTGACTGAAATGCAGCCAATAACAGACTTATGGCAGGTGTGACATTGGAAAGCTAAAGTGAAATATATAAAATGCATGTGATAGAATTTCACTTTTCTTCCTTATTTATTGATGGAATGATATGAGAGAAAAAGAAAAAAACAGATGAAATGAATTTGCATGTGGAAATTCTGAAAAGTTTCGTTTTTCTTCCCAAGTACCTAAAAAAACCAGGACAGGTGGAATTTGCATTTTTCTTATTATGCCTCATCATTTTTCAACTGGTCTATGAGCCAAAATATTGAATATTACAGAGTGAAGCTGACTCCTTTATTACTATTCTAAGGTATTTATAATATATTCAGGAATAATAAAATCATAAAGCAGATAAAGATAAAAAGTCTGAAAAAGTCTCTTTATTATATCTGTCCCTGATGAAGCTTTCTAGAATAGTGAATATATGAAATATATGGTTTGTTTTAATTCTGCTGTGGTAAGTTTAAGGTGAATCAAGTTAACAGCTGGGGACTGAATATTCATGCTTGTGCTGATAGAAATTAAGGCCCACTATGGAATAAATTTCAGTAAGACATGGAAAATTTATTTTTAATCAGTTTTGAAATGCATACTTCTAATAACAATTTCCTTTGGCAGTTGTAGCCTTCCTTGCATCCCAAAAGAAATGTGGGGGAAGAAAAAAGGACAATGGAAAAGCAGGGCATTATTGACCTGATCTGGTGGGGTTTTCCTTCTTGAGAAATTCCAGCATCCTCTTTTAATCAGGAAATAGCAGGCAGACTGCAATGAAATGACATCTTTGTTCTTACTTAAATCGATGTGCACTACATGAAGGGCTGTATATAAAAAGCTAATGTGTGAGACATTGAACACCATACCATGCAAGCTGTACATAATCTAGGCAACTGCAACTGAAATTACATCAATTAGAGAAAAGGGCAAGGCAGTTCTCTATGATTCTATCTAACGGGATGACTTTGGAATGAGTCTTGTTTGTTGAGTATTGTATCACATATATTCTGTATAACTTCAGGGTGATTAATTTTGTTCCTTGTTTATCTGCCTTAGTGGACCATGACAAGGATGAATAAAAAAAAGACTGATCCTATAATTTCTGAACTTTCCAAAATGATTACACATATTTGAGGAAATGAAGATATTTAACAGGCATATTTGACCAAAGTTGGTAATGTTACTACTGTACCATGATTTCAAGGAAAACTATTTTGAGAATGACACTGAATACTCAAGCTGAAGCAAAACTATATAGAATTAATAATGGGTCCAAAGAACCACTCTTACATTTCCACTTGATATAATCTTTACTGGCACTTCATGGTTAAGGTAAATGATCATATTACAGCAAGAGATAATTTCTCATTGAGGGACCTTTTTTTGTACAGATATTCCATCACATTAAGTGTAATAAATTAATTTATATTACATTGGAGACCTATTATCTCCAGCCATATAGATCCCCTTCCTTATTTTTTATATTGCCAGATCATACCACTGGAATTAAATAACAATCTTTAAAAATTACTTTAGGCTTTAAAAAAATGGAAACAAAAAGCTAAATACAGTGTTTTCAGCCTTTTCTGTTCTTCTAATAGCATCTTTGGTCCTAATACTGTCTATAGAGTATCTCATTCATCCAAGCACTTTTTTTTTTTTTTTAGAAAATAGACATCATCAACTAGGTCATATCAACAGTCTGATGGATCATGGTACATAAGCAAAAGTTTATGGAAATTGTCAGAATGGTTCTGGTGATGTTCAGAACTGAAAATTCTGCTCCTCTCACTAGGATCAGATGATCAGTTTACAAGGAAAAGAGAAAATAAATGAAATATTGCCGAAGAGGTTAGGTGAAAGCCATGATCAGGGCAATCGCAATTCTAAGAATGATGACATTATATTAGGATCACTATATCTGCACTGAAAAAACCTGGATGCTCAGTAGATGGCAGCAATAGAACGTAGAAAGCTCTAATTTGGTCCTGCTATGGTAACACTTTGGTGAATCAGATTTTTGCAACCAGATATGGTAACTCTTAATTATAATTCAGTAAATCTACAACACACACAGGTAATTTGTAGAGCCACAAAGTCATAATAAGCTACTTGTTGTAAACAGTTCTCAGGCTCAAACAAAATCTTGATACAACTTATCTCAACTTATGTCTGATCACTTAACAACTATTTGAAATGGGTCTGGAATGGTCATACCCCCAGTCACATGATTTTATGTGGCTGGTAACAGTCTTGCCTTTATAACTGAATGGAGTGTCCCACAGTCTTGTGACATCATTTGCTGCTTTCTGATCCCAATTTAGGTTGTAAGCAGAGGACTACCTTTAGTGTAAAAAGGTCAGCCCACTGCAAATGGAGTCATATTCTTTGTATTTAACAGTAGGATCTTATGTATGCAAAACAAAGCTATTGGAAAAACTCAAGATTTTTAATTTCTCTTTTGTTGCTTACTTTTATTGCTTACCTCTTAGAGACCCATTGAACCTTAAGGTGAAACTCATAGTTAGTTGCTACTTTTTATTTTTCACTGAGCTACCTTATCCCAGTTTAGCTTTGTATGTGTATGTGAATGTGAATGAGAGAGAACAATTTTAGCTCAAAATTAATAATGGGGGGTGGGGGATAAAAGCAGTTGAAGACGGAAAGGAAGATTTTTTATAAAGTATTTCTCAAGGGAAACAAAGAAAAAATAAATTACATGGTAGTAATCATGTGCTGTTAGGAATAAAAGTGAACAATTTGTGCTGACTATTGTATAGAAAGTTATGTTTTCAAATATATTGAAGGTTACATAAAGAGGGGTCATTCCCCCACCGTACAATTTTCACATAATAAAGCATAATATAGCAAGGATTCTCACTTCTCCAAAATCGAAAGAAAAACTACTGATATGTGTATAATTGAAAGACGTAGACACAAAATCCAAGAAAACTCAAAAATACAAATGGAAAAACACAACAATACAATATAGAGCTAGTTTGCTGTAAGATTTTTTTTTTAAAGTGGTGAACTAAAAAAAAAAGAGCGGCAGTGAGCCAAACCTCCACTTACAAATTAGCAAAATTATTAGCAACACTTTGACATATTTTTGAAATCATCTGCTGCTGAAGATAAAGGTCTGGAAAAAGGAAAACAAAGCATTCATATTTCTTTTTAAAGAAATGAGCATAGGAATTTGATTATAGGATCACTTATAAGGATGGTTCACTTCTGGATGAATTTCAGTTCACAAACTCTTTCCTCCTGATCCAGTCACTCAAGGTTTCACAATCTGGATATATTAAACATATAATGGGTTCTGAAGGACAGAACTTTTCCAAAGTATGTATTTTACACTTACTACTCTATCTGTGTTTACAGTAAATCACAATAAAGCCATCTTTGTATTAACCTCAATTTATATTTGTACGATCTGTTCTAAAACTCAAACTATTCGTGCATGCAGTACATTGATGTGGATACAGTATACATTTTCCCAAGATTTAAGATGTTTTCATGAAACCACTCCTGTGTTAAATTAAGGATAAACTATTTCAATGTACTGCCTTACCAAAGCATTTCCACCTAGGCTGCATTCAAAAACATAGGCATGCCTTGGCAATATGCAGAATATTTTTTATCCCCATCAACAGTATTATTTTTTTCTCTCTCTCTCTGTTGTCAGAGAAAACCATTCATATTTTATGAAGATGTAGTGCCAATCAAACTGATTGTAGAAAGAGAAGAGATCAGAAGCAAAGGGACAGAAGAGAAACACTGAGGAAGATAAATAAAGAATAACAGAGGTGAAACAGAGAGTGAATAAAATGCCAATGAAAGTAGGGCAGTGGGAGAAACTACTAATGAGATAGGATTAGAAGGAAGGAAAGGAGGAAGATAACAATCAAAGGAATAAAAAATATGGAAACAGAGTTTGTGGCAGTTTCTGCTAAAGGAGATCATGAGCCAGGAGACTTCTCGACATGCCTTTTTACAAGAAATAGCAATAGCACTTATATTTATATACTCACTTCACAGTGCTTTATAGCGCTCTCTAAGAGGTTTACATATTGCCCCAACAATCTGGGTCCTCATTTACTGACCTTGGAAGGATGGAAAGCTGAGTCAACCTTAATTGGTGAGAATTGAACTGGTGGCAGTCAGCAGAATTAGCCTGCAATACTGCATTCTAATCACTGCATCACCGCGGCTCTCTGAATGAAGAATATTCTTCATAAATGTGAAGTTCATTCATAATATTCTTCATAAATGAAAAAATGAAGGAATCATAGAAGAGCTAGAAAGAGGACAGTCAGCTATGCATGCACAAAGAAAAAAATCTCAGAGAAAGTGCTGATCATTTATGGCCCAATGAATGTGACCATAAAGCAATGTTTCTCAACCTTGGTGGCTTTAAGATGTCTGGACCTCAGCTCAGAATTCTTCAGCCAGCATTGAGAAACATTGCCATAAAAGTAAACAGAATAGTGCTAATCTTTAGTTATAAATTAAATATGCATCCAATTCTGTGCAACGTGAATGAAATAAATAAAAATTTGATATAAAACATTTATTTGTGGTTAGTTTTTCTTTTGACTTTATGCTCAAGGGTTTCATCCCAGGTGACATAATTCACACATAACGTGAATAATATTGAATTGTTCTTGTTTTCTTTAGAAAGTGAGATATGATAGAAATTGCAGTACACATTTGTTAATGGAAAGAGGGTGCCTGAACCGTTATCTCAAATAATGGTAACCTCTCTTCTTGCACATTAATCAGCAGCTATATTTAGCACAGGCTAGGGACATATTTGGTTAAATTACAAAATTTAGCAAGAACCTGAGGATTTTTCAACTCAGAAAGAACACTCATAAAGTAGGAGAGTTTTAATTTCATACAAGTATATGGAAATCAATTTCAGTGTTAAAGATGTTAAGGGACATTTTTATTTAATCTGTATTGTAACATTGCTAAAGTAGTGAACTAAATAATGTGCTTTCTGTAAAAGAAATGAGTTGTGAACAACAAGTAAGCAGTAATACCCAAGCTATAACAATTGTTCTATCTATTGTTTCAGCCATTGATAAACAGGATGTTCTCAATGGTCGTTTCCTGCTTTCTTCTTGTACCCTTCCAAGTGGGAGCAGTGACTAGTAATATTGGGATTCTCACTGCTGTTTGCCCATCTTCTGGCACACCTACTGGACAAAGCTGTTCATGCGAAGATGAAAAGAGGCTTAAGTAGAGGAAAACAGATGGAGTCCTTGGTGCTCTCTGAGCTTGGTGTTTGCTTGCAGATGTTTCTTTACCAGATTAAATAGCAGATAGTCACTAATTGGATCTCTGAGGACTGCAGCCAGTCCAGATCAATGGGATCCTAGGGCTAATGGAGATTTATTACTTTGTCTTGATTCAGTGGAACAATTAATGGACCTAAGTCATTTCAGATCTACAAAATGGTGAAAAGAGCCTAATCAGTTTTGATCACCTTCTTCTTTTAGATGGAAATCACTACATGTACAGGAACCACTCTTGATGCAAAATGAAATATGTTCCATGGAGATGTTTAGTTTGAACTTCATAGAAACAAGCCACCTATTCAAATATTTTTATTTATTTATTTATTTATTTATTTATTTATTTATTTATTCATTTATTTTACTATTTTTATACCGCCTCCCTCCCGAAGGACTCAGGGCGGTGTACAGCCCAATTAAAAACATCAACATACAAAAGGTAAAATTATTAAAAATAAATTAAATAATTTGGCCCAATCATTTAAAAACCCAATACATAATCTTAAAAACAATTAAAAGCATCAAAAGATAAGGTTATTAAAATAGATTAAGTAATTTAGTCCGATCATTTAAAACCAATGCTTAATCTTAAAACTCAATCCCCTAAAAACAGTTATGGCCTTGTTGGAACCGGAGCTACTATCCCAGGCCGGCTTGTCGAAATAAATATGTTTTTAATTCTCGACGGAAGGAACGCAATTCCGTCAACGTACGGAGTTCGGGGGGGAGCTCGTTCCAAAGCGTTGGAGCTCCCACAGAGAAGGCCCTCCCCCTGGGGGTCGCCAGCCAACATTGTCTGGCCTATGGCACCCTGAGGAGACAGACTCTGTGGGAGCGTACCAGACGGCGGGAGGTATTTGCTGGCAGATACCAGGTCCGATGCCATGGAGCGTTTTAAAGATGGTCACTAACACCTTGAAATGCACCCGGAAGGCCACCGGCAACCAGTGCAGCTCGCGCAGGAGCGATGTTACATGGGAGCGCATGGTGCTCCGGTCACTACCTGCGCGGCCACATTCTGGGCCAGTTGAAGCCTCCGGGTGCACCTCAAGGGGAGCCCCATGTAGAGAGCATTACAATAGTCCAGCCTGGAAGTGACAAAGGCATGAGTAACTGTGCATAGCGAGTCCCGGTCTAGGAAGGGACGCAACTGGCATACCAGGTGAATCTGATAGAACATCCTCCCGGCCACGGCCGCCAGATGGTCCTCTAAAGACAGCCGTGAATCCATGAGGACTCCCAAATTGCGAACCCTTTCTGCAGGGGCCACTGTTTTGCCCCCAACAGATAACAAAGGAGTCAATTGACTAAACCGGGACGACGGTAGCCACAGCCACTCGGTCTTGGAAGGGTTGAGCTTGAGTCCGTTCTTCCCCATCCAGACCCGCACAGCCTCCAGGCATTGGGTCAGCATGGCAAGAGCATCGTTGGGGTGGTTTGGCGTGGAAACGTACAGCTGAGTATCATCAGCGTACAGATGGTACTCCACACCAAAACCACGGATGATCTCACCCAGCGGTTTTACATAAATGTTGAACAGTAGGGGCGAGAGGACCGACCCCTGAGGTACCTCACATACAAGGGGTCTCGGGGTCGACCTCTGACCCCCTGTCAACACAGACTGCATCCGGCCGGAGAGAAAGGAGGCGAACCACTGCAAAACAGTGCCCCCTATACCTAACCCCTCCAACCGTTGCAGCATGATACCATGATCGATGGTATCAAAAGCCGTCGAGAGGTCCAATAGCACCAGAGTAGAGGAACAACCTCTGTCCCGGGCCCGCCAGAGGTCATCCACCAACACGACCAATGCTGTTTCCATGCTGTAGCCAGGCCTGAAGCCCGACTGGTGTGGATCCAAGTATAACGATTCCTCCAGGTGTCGCGGGAACTGTCTGGCAACCACGCTCTCGACAACCTTCGCAAGAAAGCAAAGGTTGGAGACAGGATGATAATTTGATAAAACAGCTGGATCCAGGGTAGGCTTCTTAAGGAGGGGCCTCACTACCGCCTCTTTCAAGGTGGCAGGGAAGACACCCTCATTTAAAGAAGCATTAATAATTACCTGGAACCAGCCTCGTACCACCTCCTGGGATGCCAGCACCAACCAGGAGGGGCACGGGTCCAATGAACAAGTGGTTGCCCTAAGTCCCCTGAACAACCTGTCCACGTCCTCGGGAGTCACAGGGTCAAACACAGCCCAGATAACAGTCTCAAGACCAGACTCCGTCTCTCCCACCGGACACACCCAGTTGTAATCAAATCCTTCCCGTATCTGAGCGATTTTATCATGCAGATATTTTCCAAAATCCTCAGCTCTACCCTCTAAGGGGTCTCCTCTCACCTCCTGATGAAGGAGGGAGCGGGTCACCCTAAACAAGGAGGCTGGGTGGTTATCTGATGACGCGATAAGAGCAGTGAGGTAAGAACACTTCTCTGCTTTTATTGCCGCTAGGTAGGACCTAATATGGTCTCTTACCAGTGTTCGGTCATATTCGGCAAGGCTCGATCTCCAACTGCTCTCTAGGTGTCTTTTCCAGCGTTTCATCTCTCTCAGCCGCTCATTATACCAAGGGGCCGATCGAGACGCAAGCCGAATCAGAGGCCGCAAAGGCACGACCCGGTCTAGAGCACCAGCCGCAGCTCTATTCCAGGCTGCCGTCAGCTCTTCGACCGAGTCGTGTATCCGAACCTCAGGAATTGGCCCAAGCTCTGCCTGGAATCGCTCGGGCTCCATCAGCCGCCTGGGGCAGTACCATCTCATCGGTTCCGCCTCCCTGCGGTGGGGTGCAACGGTCAGAAAGTCCAGGCGTAGGAGAGAGTGATCAGACCATGACAGGGGTTCAATGACTATATCCCCTATATTCTGACCACTCAGCCACTGTCCAGAGACAAAAACCAGGTCAAGCGTGTTCCCCCCTGTGTGTGTGGGGCCTTGAATTACCTGGGCCAGGTCCATGGCTGTCATGGAAGCCATGAACTCTCGAGCCTCCCCGGACACCCCGCCCACGGACGGCAGGTTGAAGTCACCCATAACTATCAGCCTAGGGACCTCAACCACCACCGCAGCGATAACGTCCAGGAGCTTGGGCAGGGAGGTTGATACGTGGCAGGGAGCCAAGTACGTAATCAACACCGCCCTTGGGCCCCCAAGGTCCCACTTCACCAGGAGGGATTCACAGCCCACCGTCTGAGGAACAGTGACCTCCCTGGGCCTGAAATCTTCCCTAATCACGACCACCACTCCTCCACCCCTGCCCTGAGCTCTCAGCTGGTGGAATGCAAGGAAACCCGGTGGGCACATTTCCACCAGAGGGACACCACCTTCTGGTCCCAACCAGGTCTCTGTTATGCCCGCCAGATCTGCTCCCCCCTCCAAAATTAAATTTTGAATGAGGGGGGCCTTATTTACCACAGACCTGGCGTTGCACAGCATCAGCCTACAGCCAGGGCCCTGTGGTTCTGGATAACTCCGAGAACCAGTTGAGCCTTGGGGGTCAGAGCACACAACCACTCGTAAGCAGTGGATGTGCACTCCCTTATTATGATACGGCCCCCTGCTCCCGCTATACCTGCCCCTCCCGCTTACGGTACTAATAGGAATTAAATTAGCCTTAATCGACCCCCCCATCCGCACCCTCAGGACTCCGTCCCCTTCTGTTGCCTGGCCTGTCTTCTTGCTCCCTTCCAACAATTCCTTCTCCCACCCTAGACACCCCTTCCCCACCCCTTCCCTCCCTTAAAACTTTCATTAAAAACTTGTTTAAAAAACCCCAAAGCCCCTTATTTAATACATGCCATCTCTCAGGACTCCAAAGTCCGTCCTCGAGATAGGCCCTTGGTAAAACAGAGGGCCATGATTGCGAGAGGGGGGAATCTCGCAATGCAAGAAGAGTCCTCTTCGAGTAAGCAGCCAGTCAGATAAAGTGCATCAATGGGGTCTGGCTAGAGAGCCAGGCAGTCCAATCTCAACGACGTTGCTTCCCTCACCTCCAGGTCCATGCCGCTCCCTCAACACCTGCGATTCTCTGCTGTCCTCCCAAACTACCAACTCGCATGATGGTGGGGGGGCCCCGCCAAACTCTTCCTTTTGTGGCGGTCTCCCAATGCCAATGCCAACGCCTCTCAGCTACCTTCCCAGCCATTCACTCATGTGTTAGTAGGGAGGGAGGAAGGGGCCAAGCTGTTCCCTTTCACGGTGGCCTCCCAAAGCCAGAAGCCTCTCAGCAGTCCCTTCGCAGATCGTCCGCTCGCATAATGGGAGGGAGGGGGAGGGGAGGGAGCCGCCGCTAAACTCCTCTCTTCCGCGGCGGCCTCCCACCCAAACTCCCAGCAGGCTCCTCACCTCATCGCAGGCCGCGGGGTCGAAGGGGGGGATACGCTGTTAACATCACCCAACATATGCTGTTATCATCCAGATTCGTCCATTCTCGGCAGGGAGGGAGTCAGCAGACATGTCTCTGGAAGGCTAAGATATTCCGCTGCCAAAATCCCCGGGGTCCCAGATGTTTCTCGACCCCTGGGGGGGTCTCTAGCCATTTCCCATCAGAAGCCCGGCTGCTCCTACAGGAAAGCGCCCTCCATCTTACGCATGCATCTGAATCTGAATATTTGCATAGCTCTCTTGTTATTATTAGTAGCAATTCTCCAATCATGCTGGGTTGGCTTTTTCTAGCCCAGGAACAAGAACTGGGAACTGTTATGTGCAAAATCTGTACTGTACCATTAAATTATAGCAATAGCACTTACATCTATATACAGCTTCACAGTGCTTTACAGCCCTCTCTAAGAGGTTTAAAGTGTCAGCATATTGCCCCCAACAATCATTTTACCAACCTTGGAAGGATGGAAGGCTGAGTCAATTTTGAGCTGGTGAGACTCAAACTGCAGAACTGCTAGCAGCCAGCAGAAGTAGCCTGCAGTACTGCATTCTAACCACTCCGCCACCACGGCTCATATATAGAGGCCTAAATTATAGATGCCTTTATCATTTGGAATGATAATGATATTAATTTGTCTACTTTTATCCATACATTAGTTGTATTGGGATCTTGCTTCTCTTACCTGAATAAAAATGGATAGATAGATAACCTTTATGTAATATGACTTTAAGCTACAATACTGGAATTTGATATAGTAGTAGAAGCCAAATAAGATGTCTCATGCGATTAGATTAAGATCCTGGAATATCAGCTCCTAGATCCCAATTAGAATGGAACAGAAAAATCACTGATTGTATTAATGGCAAGAATGTGATAGTCTGGTGGAATGAAAAGAATACTATACAATTTAGTTGTTAAAAGAAGCAGTATAGCTCCCATTTTCTGGCAGTTCTAATAATAACTCTACTTTGAAATGAGATTTGTTTTCCTTTTATAACTAAGAATAATTATGTCTTTTGCTGGGGTAAATGTTTTTAAGATATATTTATCTTCTTTGGAAATTTTTAACAAATAGACATTAAAATCAGTGTGATTTACTATATATGAATATGCAATTTCATGTAAATGTATATTTATTTATTTATTTTAATTAAATTTTTATGCCGCTCCTCTCCAAAGGACTCGGAGTGGCTAACAACATAAACAAAAGAACATCACAGAGTTTAAAATCAAAAAGCAATCTACAAAACGTTTAAAAATGTTTTAAAAACCCCCTGAACACATTCATAATTCACACGCAATCACAGTCATCCCCAGGCCTGCTGGCATAGATAAGTTTTTAGATTCTTCCGGAAGGCCGGAAGAATGTATATGTATATGTATACACATATGTATATGTATACACATATGTATATGCATATGTGATAAGTGTGGTGGCCTATAGGTGAAGATGCTCGCCTCTCACTCGGAAGACTAAGATTGAATCCTAGGCAGAAACAGATGTTTCTCTATCAGGGTACAAAAGAGAAAATATCTACTGTGAACTCCACCTAGGCAATAGGAAGGGCATCTGGCCAGTAAACGCTCAGATCCATTCAGTCTCCCTGATTCCACCTTGAAGCAAAGGATTACGGGGTTAGAAAAATATATATGTACATGTATGCATATGTATGTATTTCCAAATAAATCATATGAATTAACTGGCAATGTTGGCATGCCCCTTTTTTCTTTTACTAGGACTCTTTTCAAGTTATTCATGGGGGAAGAATAAGTAACATCTATTGCTGTTGGGTCCATGCTATTCTTACTAACAAAAGAAAACAAAAAGTAAAAAAGGTTTTATTGCAGCTACATGACCATAAAGGTACCAAACACATCATCTAAATGAGATGAAAATAGTCCATAATTTATGCATTATTTTGCCAAACGATGCCCTGATTCCAAATATTTTTTTTCAAACAGTATTGGCATAAATAATATAAACAGTATTTTTTCCTGTTCTTTTTCATTGCCAGGAGCAGTAACAAGATGGAATTGTCTCCTCGTGTATTTTTATAAATGTATGTGACACTTTCTTACTGTAAAATATAGGTATCCCAATGATGAACATAAATTAAGTTTGGTGGCTAGCTTGGAAATAACACAGTACTGAGACTGTTATTAATATATATATTAGCCCCTTTTTACAATATAAGAATGCTAAATGAAAGCCTCTGAAGAAAACAGTAACATATTAAAATGACCTTCGACTATTAAAAGATAATTCTTGCCCTTCTAGAAGATGTGCAATCTAAAAATAGTGATAAGTAGCTCTTTTACTTCCTGAGATTCATTTTATTTCATGGTCTAATCTATCTATCTATCTATCTATCTATCTATCTATCTATCTATCTATCTATCTATCTATCTATCTATCTATCTATCTATCTATCTATCTATCTATCTATCTATCTACCTACCTACCTACCTACCTACCTACCTACCTACCTACCTATCATTATTGCATTTGCACTAGCCAACATAGCTATACTTGGGAAGTTCACTGATGTAATCTGCAAAATTGAAGAAAGGACTATTCTTCCCATGAGATTCTTTATAGGAATATATTGCCTGACATGGCTACTTACAAGCATAGAAGAGATCTCAGAAGTCATCTTCTGCAAGACTTATACAATCTTGCAGAATGTTCAAGGCCCTTCTGGAAAATAATTTTCCGGCAGATAACCAATCAACGTCTATTCAAAGATCTCTATTGAGCAGGATATACAATATCATAAGATAGTTTAATCAATTTACAATCAGCAAATTCCTTTTAATGTTTATTTCACAATCTATTAATATTTATTTTCTATGAGTTACTGTAAATAACAGTATGTGGGAACATCCTTGGGAGACAGAAGAAGAGCCTCAGACTACACAATGGACAGATAAGAGGCAGCTTAGCCCACAGAAACATTGTGGTCATGCAAATGTCTCAGAAGACCCCTTCACTAGTCTGTAAAACTGAGGGGGAAAAAACATATACTTTCAGACTTGCAAGATTCTGTTAATTTTAGCTTTACAATAAAGTCACAGCTTGTACTTATTGGTGTGCTTCTTGTTTGGCTACCTCACAAAACTGACAATTGATTCCTTTTAAGCTTACACAACATAAGGGGGGAATCACAAATCTTCCTAAAGTGTTTTCAACGGTCTTAATGGATCTTTGGTTTTTTTTTCCTGTTTTTTCTGACAATAAAAAAGCATGCTACTCGTGTTCTATGACTGTTGAAACAGCACACAAACATTTCATAACCCTAACCTTTATTGTGCAATCTTCTCTTTTCAAAAGGTTGATCAGAATTAATATGGTCCCTCTACCCTGTGGCATTTATTTTAGTTACGAGATTAGAATTGTAAATTTGCAATATTTTTTAAAAGAAGCAATTTTAATGAATATTTTACAGATGACTAATTAACACAGTCTAACAAATACAGGAATTTGGAAACAATACAAAATTAACTAAAATAAATTAAATAAATTAAAGATTATTAAAGGGATCTCATTGCAACTTTGTTTATGAGCATCATCAATTTCACTGTTCATTATGAATATTTTAAACTATTTTGTTCAAAATGTTTTTGGAGTGTTCATAATTTTGAAGATGATTAGGAAACAAAAGACAATTACACACCAGGAAGAATGTCCTGAAATTATCATTCTCTCTTGGGGAATTTACAGATACTTTCTCTTTTGAATAAATTGAGATCTCTTATCTATGATAGGAAATGGGGAATTAAAACAGGGGAAATAAAGGTTCTCCAAAAGCATACAGTAAAAGCACACATCCTTTTTTAAAAAAAACTATGGCAAAAAATAATAGCATTGTTGTTTTTTTCAACTAGTTTATTTAGTTCAGCTCTTTTGTTTTTGGAAAGCTAAATGAACAAATAGGGCAATTGACTTGGGTTAAATGTTCCTATGAGTTGTCGCTTAGAATTGCTTAGGACTGACTGTGTTTTGTATTGTTTGTCTGGTCAATTGTCTTCTTTTTATTTGACTGTCTTCTTTTTATTTGACCTCTTGACCCAATTGTCATTATCACTAATCTTTCTTTCTCAAGAAGGATAGTCAAGTTCTCATTTTGTTTTTCATGATCAAAAAGTTTGGAAATTGCTCTTTCAATTATTTCTCTTAATTTTTTTTGAAGTTATAATTGATCACACTATATCTCTACTTGTATACCCACAAACACACATATATTCAGACCAAAATTATCTACTACTTTTAAGATAATGGGTGGTAATTTACCATGCTGGTCCAGTGTTGGTCAGGAAATAGATGTTTTTGGAGTTCCTAGTCTATCTAGGCTTTAATGAGAATGACCATAACATTCAGGCAGCCTCCATGCCTAAGAGAGGATTAGAATATTACTCTATGCTCATAATCTAGTACCTAGTCCATTACACCGTATTGGTTTGGGGTTATTCTGAATCACAGATGCACAATTTGACTAAGGCCTTAGTACCTTCCTGGAACAAGGGAATAATGATGACTTTAGATTGGATTGCATTATATATAATGCATCCTCTGTGCAAAGAATCCTGGAGATACTCAGGGAGATTATATGGCTAATGAGACTCCAAAGCTTTGCTTTAAAAAAAAACACAGTGAAGAAAATGCATGCAGACTTTCAATATTTTGTTACTATAACCTTATAATAATAATTGCACTGAGAGGAGTCCACTGAATAATAAGTTCACATTTATCAATAGTAATATTAACAAAGTGATCATTTGTAGCCTCCGTACTGAACAGGAATACTCTTGAGTAAAATCAATAGGATATAATTCTATAGGCTAAATTAGATTCTTCCTGCTGGAGAGATGATACTTTTGATGCTCTCTCCACCTTGCTAGCTTTCATGATCTCCTTACTTCTCCCATTTCAATAGCATTAGGGGACATGACAACCAAGATGGATTATAGGAAAATTTGGATCAGCAGGATTGACAATATTTTTCAGACCTCGAATATTATCCCTCTCCTTGAAGCAGTTAAAGATAAACAAATCTAAAACTCTAAAGAAAATAATAAACCCTTTCCACTCCTCCATATATATGGTATGACTTTTACTATGAATGGGCTTTGTTTCAGGAGTTCTCAACCTTGGCAACTTTAAGACTTGTGGGAGTTGAAGTCCACAAGTCTTAGAGTTGCCAAGGTTGAGAACCCCTGGAACTTTAGTAGGTTAGAACATTATTATTGTTTTCCCCTATGCTGGTTTTTTTTCATGATTCACTGATTCAACAACTTGTGTAAGAAGTAAGTAGGCATGATTCATCCCCAATTCAAATAATTGCTTTAATCTAATTAAAGTTTGATCGAATTATCTAATTCAGATTGATCTATGAAATCAAGCTAAATCAATGCTTTGAATATTTAGGCAAAAGATCCAAGGCTTTGGGTATGTGCAAACGTTGTTGGTCAAACCCATTTGAGTGCATCTGATTTGCTTACATTATTTTCTGAACCATCAATTCAGTTTGAACAGTTGTAGATTCAGTTGAATTGTCCACTGAATCAGAATGCTAAACTGAAGGCTTGAATAGCCCTACTAAAACATATAGTATATTTGTGTGTATGTGTGTGTTTGGGAAATTACACACAAAATGAATTTATCAGATATGCTTGTAAAACACAGATGTGCGCACGCACATACACACACACATACAAATATGTATGTTACGATCAGCACAAACTGATATATTGAGAGAAAGATGTAAAACACAGGTTGACATTTGTAGGAAACAAGTTATGAATTTCTGTGGATCTTGATTTAAGTATAAGTTTAGCTTTGTGCATAGTTAATACATGTCAATGAATTGTTTAATCATTTAAGGCACTAGAGGAAGAAATGGTTGCTGAAAAGTGAGAAAGGATTATACAAAAATGTGCACAATGTATCAACACGACAATCCAGCTCCTTTAAAAATTTTATGTAACTTTTCTCCATTTTTCATCTCTTTTAGCAGAAGCCATCATGTTAACTTTTAGAAAATGATTTACGGCTTGCAGAAACCTATACCTACCATGGTTCAAATTAATATCAATGAACACTTTTTAAATAAACCTTAAATACGGATATATATATTAAAAAGTTTTATTAATATTGTTAATTATTGAGTTTCCTTGAGCAATGTTATTGCTATCAGAAGTTAAGCACTGACGTAACATGCATTTGGGACCGATGTCTTTTTTTTTCTTTTTTACTCCTCCCTTTTTTACAATGGAAATTTTTCCAGTGCTTTGTGTAGAAACCCACCCTGGGTGTTTCTGTCTGAAAGTGTGATTGTGCTTTGTGGAAAAAATAATAATAAAAAGCATATACAAGAGAAAAGACTTCAGCTGAAATATGGAGAGAATGCTATGAAAAGCTGGCAAGAACATTTGACTGGAAGAATCAACACTTTTGTTCTAGTTTTGAATTAATGCATTTAACTGTAGCGGGACAGGAAGAATGTGATATGAGCTCAACAGGGATTCAGTGTAGCCATCACTAGTAATAGGAATTTTATGCTAGAAGAATCCACAGGTAGTGAATGAACAGCTGGGGAACAGTTTGATTCACAGATGCTTCAGTTTTGCTAGAAAGGCCTGTGGTGAAAGTCATGGATATATTACAAATAAATCCATTGCTTTTCCAGCTGTGAATCACAAATAACAGCCCGAGTGTCCTGTGCAGATTGCCCTAAGAACTGAAACATATTGGGTCGAATAACATAAGCACTTACCCTATAATAGTTCCACCTCTGCATTTTAACAAGCAGAATAATGCTGGGACATCAGTCACAGAAAACCTAATCTTTCCAACCATTTCCAGATCAATCATTCAAAAGCAAATGGCACTTGTCATATTCAGCATTTTGTTTGTTTTTTATTCCTGGAGCAATAGGAGGTAATATCTGTCTTACAAATGGTGCAAGTTTGGGATGCTTTCAGACTCAGAAAATTTTTGGGGGGGTTATTTTTCCAAACACAGAATGAAATTGTGTGTGTAATGTGCTAACTAAATTGGAAATCATTTGGCCAATCAGATACCCCGAAGCAATGGTTGATACAGTTATTCACTAGGGTTGCACATGAAGCTGTAAAATTTGAAAATGGCTCGCTGTATGGATATGTGAGTGTGGTTAATTTTTAAAGTTTTTTTATTGTATTCTTGTTGTGAGCCGCCCTGGATCTTCGGAGAAGAGCGGCATATAAGTCTGATAAATAAATAAATATCCCATGTATGTGGAGAATTTTCATTTGTGTTCCTCATTTTTTGTCATGTGGATTACCAAAATATCTGGGGAGTGAAAAAGGGGTTTATTGCATATTCTGAAACAATGGATCATCTACAGTGGGAATTATAACATCACTCTTACAAATCAGTCCAATTTATATTATTTAATTTTTGCGCTGCATTTTTGATGGAATTTTGTATATCCATTCCAAATCATTTAAATATACTATGAATATGTTAATCGGAATGAATTCGGTTTGAATTGAATTATTGTAGCTTCTCTATTATATGCATTTCATACATTTTCCTACCATAAATGTATATACACACACACAAACACAGAGCTCCGATACCATACTACAGGGGTCCCAACCTGTCATCTGCTGCCTGGTAATGGGCCATAGGCTACTAATGCCACGACTTCGAGGCTTGAAAACAGGATACCACACTGCGTGATTCAAAAATAGGCTACTGCTGTGCCTCAGGATGCAAAAATGGGATGCTGTCATGCCATGAGGTGCAAAACAGGACACCACCACATCATGGGTCACAAAAATGGGATGCCTCTGCACCATGGGGTGCAAAAATGAGATGCCACACTGCTCTGCTGTGCAAAAATGGGCCAACGCTGCATCTCAGGGCATAAAAATGGGATGCCACCACACCTTGGTGCGTGAAAACGGGCCGATGTTGCGCCTCAGGGCACAGAAACAGGGCGCTGTGCACAAGAACAGGACAGGGCTACCAGGTATCACACAAGCACTAGTCCCACCCCATTTGCATCACACAATGCTCACAGCCCCATGCACGTGTGTACATAAAATGATTCCTCCTCCCTTTCCCTCTGGTCTGCCAACTAAGAAAGGTTGGTGATCTCTGACATACTAACTAGGCTATGAGAAGAAGTACGTTTTGATACATTTTTCAGACATTTTACACACTATTTTGTGTAGAAATACAAGTGGTTCTCATTCCTGTTCTGTACTTCCTGCTCAGGAGAAGTGAAGTTTAAATTAACCTTATGTAAATTTACTAAACCTCTCTGCAGGAATTCAGAGGATTCCTATTCTCACCTTCATTGAATTTATTGACCTGGTTATCCTTGAAATATTTACTAGAGACTGTAGCATAGCAAGATAATAAAAGTTTCCTCTCATGAAACTGAAAGCATTGTAGCCTCTAAAACACTGATATTGTGACAAGAACACAAATAGATTTGCATTTATCAGCTATGTCGATCCTACCAACAAGCATATGGCAAGTTTCAACATAGCAACATTTTTAATAGTTATCAAAACTATCTTCAGTCTTCCTTCACTGTGGAAGGGAAATCAAGAGTCTATTGAATTTTCAAACTATTAATGGTCAACAAACAGTTCCATTAAATGATGTTTTCACAATGAAGTTGTGCATTTTGTTATTTATAGATCAGGATGAACATCTCTAAACCCACAAAGACATTCACTTTTTTTAAAAAAAACAAACAGAAAATAGACACTTGTAGTTATAATAAATGACATGTAGTACTGGTTTTGTGGGATTCTACAGAGATCTCAGTTAGAATGTAGAGCTGGAAATAAGACAGAGTTACTTAATCAAAAATAGGGCCAGGTATCTCTCTATTTACAAGGCTGACGTTACTAAAGACCAATCCAATCCAACCCAACCCAACCCAAACCAAACCAAACCAAACCAAACCAAACCAAACCAAACCAAACCAAGACAATTCTTTAAGTATACTTTAAGTTATTTTTTTGTAATATAATCAGTGGTGCAATTCAAACATGTGAACAACTGATTCTCTGTGTGAATGCCGCTTCCGGAAGTCCATTCTGGGCCTGGGCAACAAAAAATTAGCTACTGGTTCTGCCAAAATGGTGCGAACCAGCTAAATCCCACCACTGACTGTAATATTCTTGTCTTTTCTATACCATGGTCAAAATATTTTTGTTCTGAAGAGGATTATATGAGAGTCTTTTTTTGCAAGACATAAACATGGAATTCTAGTTTAGTTAAGTCCCAAGAAAACGTCTTTACTGTTCTTATTTTGTAAAGAAGAAAGAGTAGTAGAATATTCTCTCTATAAAGTAAGATCTAATCAAAAATGGGTTGAGAATTTTGCTCATTTTATATTTTCAGGCTTGTGTTTGTTTCATCTTCAATTAGAAATAAAATTTAATAATAACAATAAAAAATAGGTATTTGCCAAGACAGATTTTCTGGCTTAATTTCATTTTATTAAAAGCAATATTGCTGACCACTGTGACTTTGTGAACTGGCTGATGTGAAGAATTTCACTGTTTAGTATACTTCACTTCACAAGCTAAGGATATATTATATTGGTGGTACATTTTTTAAAAAAAATCCAAGGGTTTGCTTGAATTCTTACTTTTCTTGACACCTTTCAAAATATTTATGTAGACAGTAACAGAAAATCAATTGCACAGGTAAAATAATATAATAACGTAAGCCTCCCAGACTATTAGAAATTTCTTTTTTCTATTCTTTTTTCTATTTTTGAAAAGACACTTGTTTGGAAGGATGAGAGTTAAAAAAAAATAAAGGTTTATTCCAGTAGAAATGAAAGTCATTTTAAAAACCATTGACTATTGCTACAGTGATAAATTCATAACTGTAGAAATTGAAAAAACAAACTATTTTTCAGAAGCATCGTTTTTATATTTGTTTACATATGGGCCTGCTTTGTCTGATCTTCAAGAGTTTTTTGCTTTTACTCTATTTAGAGCAGTGGTTCTCAACCTTTTTAATGCTGTGACTCCCCCAACAGGTCATAAGTCGAGGACTACCCAACCGGTCGTAAGTCGAGGACTTTCCCTGCCCGGGAGAGCCACGCATGCTTGGTGCCACCCCCTGTGCCAACCAAGGTGTAGCTGGCAAGAGGCAGTGACGGCGCAGGGCGACCACTGGCTGGGCCACCAGCTGGCCCATCCCAAGGGAGGTAAGGCACCCATCGGGCCGCACGCGCACCAGCAACCCTCCCTGCGCCCGCCAGCCTCCCACCTCCCAACCCTGGCCCTCTTTTACTTACATTTTTAGTAGTTCCTCAGCAGGGAGGGATGGAAACTTCTAGACAGCTCACCTTCACTGCAGACAACTTGCAGCACCGTTTGCAGACTGGGACTTTTGGTGGGCTCAGCAGGGCAGAGACCTGCCTGGACAATTCCTATTGGCTTTTGAAAGCCAATAGAATTAGACTCTATTCAAGAGAGTCTATTGTATTGGCTTTCAAAAGCCAATAGAATAAGAGGGAGTAGCACAGCTAAGGAAAAGGGGGAAAATGGTGGACTGCATTGTTTGGCAACCCCGTGAAATGGTCATTTGATCCCAAATGGGGTCACGACCCACAGGTTGAGAACCGCTGATTTAGAGTAAGTGACACTGGTGATTATGACTTCAGATTAGGCACTACAAATCATTCCAAATTCCAAGGTATTGATGGTTTATGAAGTACTCAGAAAAGAAACCATTTAATTACTGCAGGTTGAATAAATAAGGTTCTGAGATTTTGAAAGCATTTATATATTAACCAGTATTAGATTACAGAATGTATCTATGTGCACATGCAAGTTTGCAGCTATGTCCAAGTTTTGAATTAGTTATTCACATGTTACTTGGACTCGCCAATCCGTAACCCTGTGGCTCTATGGAAAGCTATCCAGGTAATTAACTTTTCTTGCCATTCAATAAAGGGGACAATATTCCACCATCTAAACTTTATTCAATGTTGCAAGATCCAGTAAAATTATAAGAAAATAAACAATGGCATATGATTACAACATGAATATATAATAACTATCAGCCATGCTCCATAAAAGACACCATGTGCTCCTAGCTGTAACATGGCCTATTTGCTGACCAGGCCAAAATATAACTGCCCCAACATCCTCCAGGGCCTAAACTGCCTAAAGATGTGTAGGGAGACGCTGCTCACCTATGATACCCCAGATGGGTTGTGATTGTAGCTAAAAACTGCAATCCATTTCTATGAATGGATTATGGAGACTGGAATGGCCTTGCTTCCCAAGAAATAATATTCTGATTACAAATCCTAATTATCTAGTTATAATAATACTTCTATTTCTAACAATCTATTCTTAACCATATTCAAACCTCTAATTAATAATATGGCATCCCCTCTAATAGGTCAAAACTTCTGTTTCTTTCAATCTTACTCTACCTTTCTTTCTTTGCCAACTAACTTTCCAAGTCAGTGCATTTGGATCATCAAATAATTCTTCCTCTATTTTTGTATATATTATTTGGAACAAGAGAAACAATTTGATAAAGTGTTTTTGGAAGAACTAGCCCAGTGGTGGCGAACCTATGGCACATGTGCCAGAGGCGGCACTCAGAGCCCTCTCTGTCGGCACGCATGCCACCGTCACCAGCAGCAGGTCCATTAGGCTGCCCCTGCTGCCCAGAGCAGGAGCCCCACCTAGCACAAAGGAAGTGAAGCGGCCGACTAGCAAGCTCGAGTAGAGGTGGTAGAGTAGAGGTCACCAACCATTGTCGATTGGTGGACTGGAAGAAAAGGGAGGGGGAAGCATTTTACATGCATGCATCCCCATCTGTTTGGCTGAGGACATGGGGGGGCTGGGAGCCGCTGCCTCCCGTCCTGCTCGCCCTCGCCGCCCGTTCAGCTGAAGATGTGGGGGGGTGGCTGGGAACTGCTGCCTCCCATCCTGCTCCCCTCCCCATCTGTTTGGCTGAGGACATGGGGGAGCGGCTGGGAGCCACTGCCTCCCGTCCTGCTCGCCCTCCCTGTCCGTTTGGCACCGTCTGCCTTTCGCTTTTTCTATCTCTCTTCACTTGGAGGGAGAGGAAGAGAGAGAAAGAGGAAAGAGAGAAAGAGGAAAGGAAGAGAAGAGAAAGGGGAAAGAGAAAGAGAAGAGAGAGAGGAAAAAGAAAGTTAGAGGAAAAAGAGAAAGAGGAAAGAGAAAAAGGAAAGAGGGAGAGAGAGAAAGAGGGAGAGGAAAGAGAAAGAAAGAGAAATAAGAGAAAGAGGAAAGAAAGGAAAGAGAAAGAGAGGAAAGAGAGGAAAGAGAAAGAGAAGAAAAAGAGGAAAGAGAGAGAAAGTTAGAGGAAAGAGAAATAAGAGAAAGGAAAGAGAAAGAGAGGAAAGAAAGAGATGAAAGAGAGAGAGAGAAAGTTAGAAGAAAGAGAGAAAGAGAAATAAGAGAAAGAGGAAAGAGAAAGGAAAGAGAAAGAGAGGAAAAAAGAGGAAAGAGAAAGAGAAGAAAAAGAGGAAAGAGAGAAAGTTAGAGGAAAGAGAAAGAGAGGAAAGAGGAAAGAGAAAGAGAAGAGAGAGAGGGAAGAGAGAGGGAAAGAGGAAAGAGGGAGAGAGAGAAAGAAGAAAGAGAAAGGGGGGAGAGGAAAGAGAAAAAAGATTGAGAAAAGAGAGAAAGGAAAGAGAAAGAAGAGAAAGAGGAAAGAGGAAAGAAAGAAGAGAAAGAAAGAGGAAAGAAAGAGAGGAAAGAGGATAAAAGAGACAGAAAGAGAAAGTTAGAGGAAAGAGGGAAATAGGAAAGAGAAAGAGAGGAAAGAAAAAGAGAGAAAGAGAAGAAAGTGACAGAGAAAGACCCTTTTGACATCTAAAATGAAGATAACACTGCATATATCCTTTTTTTAAACCTTTATTTTATATATACACACACAAAGACACACACACACACACACACACACACACATTAAAGGTAAAAAAGGATATTTGCTTTTTTTTGCAGCAAATATACGTCAAGTTTATTTCTTATAAAACAGACTGAATAACTTGTTGAATAATTATTTATTTTCATTATATAACATTAGGACTAACCCTTGTTGTGGTGACTTAATTTATTCATGTGGATTTATATGCCTCATAGCACAGCAGAACTCAAGAGAATTGGTAGCAAGCCACAGATTTTAGAGACTGCTGTCCATGGATTCGGCTCTGTTAATTATGCTGAGAGAAGTTACTATGTGTTTCCCGTCCATTTGCTGGTCATTTCTCTAAGTTGAAAGAGTTTATCCCCCTCTCCCCCCAACTTTCAATTATAGTAAAGAGAAAGAGAGATAAAAGATCTGGATAGATTGATGGGAGCTTTGAAAAATGACCTTTCTGTTGTTAAAAAAAATGTGTATACCCAACAATGATAAATTCTTTTATTTTCCTTCCGCCTTTTGTTCAACATGTTACTGGACTCTATGACACATTCTCCTTCACTATCCATTATCTATTCTGATTCTTTCTATAACATATAGTTTCTTTTATGTTTCTTATGTTTCTGATGATACTCAACATTTCTTCTGGTCATTACTTAACTTTCTTTCCTGCCCTTTAACCTAACAAATAAATCTCACTGAAAAACAGAAGTAAACATACAGGAGATGAAAATAAAACAAACAACGCTAGCAGGTCTTGATTTCAAGCTGGCTCTTTATTTTTATTCATATCACACTGGAAATTTACTACTGAAATGATAGAGTTATTTTAATCACCTACATTAAGTACCGGTATGTTAAATGTTTTCTTTTAGATGAGACTTTATATTTAGGGATATATATAATTGCAGTTCATCATCAGAACAATTCTTGAAATATGTTTCTTAAATAGAACATGCTGAACAAACGAGCACTAAACTGCACTGCAGTGAAAAGCTTTTCATTGTGAAATTAGAATATTAATTTAATGTTCCTGCTCTTAACAGCTTGCATTGGGACTATTCGTGTTACTTTCACTTTTGAAAGAAAATGCTTACACATCTTCCGACATTAAATAGTTTGGTGGAGAAAACTATGCAAAGATCAATTCCTCATTTGATATTCTTCCACATTTTTCCATTGTTCTGAAAAAATACTAATTTTGTGTTGCTTATAAAGTGGAGTCCCAAAACTGCCCTTTGCATATCTTTTCAAAAATCACATCTTTTACGGCTATGTAAAATAATCTCATTCCCAAAGCAAACACTGTCTCTCCTATGTTCAGTACGTTTACCAAATGAAATGGGGTCATCATAACACATAACTATATTTAATGGAATATATTCAGTACATCCTTAACTTTCTTTCAAAAATTAAAATAGGAATATAGACCCAAATAAATAAATACCGCCTGGCATCAGTTTTCATTAAATTGCCAGTCCTCATTCAAATCTGATTTTCCATACTTTCTTATTTCATGGATATTTGGGGCTTATCTCATTAGAGTTGAACATTCATGAATAGAGACAGTTATTCTCAAATCAGGCTTGAAATGTCACTGCACTTTTGCTTTTATGAGCTGCATCTACGTAGTGATGATGATTTTGTTCATTACTCCTCTGCCTGGACTGTCAGAGAACTATCTTTAGTAGATGATTGCACCCAGATTACAAATTTTTATTCTTTTATGTCTGACTTTCTGGGTTGTGCAGACATTTGGAAACTGTTAATGTTGGATTTCGGTCACAGGATGTGGAGAATTCGGTACAAACTGCATATTTAGCTATAAGGAAGAAATGTGAATATGGAAGGCATTCAGATTAAATATAGCACATTCATGTCCCAATTGATTAGGATTATTTTTCTTTGATGAAAGATATTGGGGAAAGCAGAGTTTTATTTAGCATCCATGAGAAGACAGTGCATTTGTTAGGATTTGTATCAAGGCAGTTTCTGAAATTTATTTTTTAAAATAATTTTTATTAAAAGATTTAATGTATGTAATAAGAAATACATTCAAAGAAAAATATATAGTAAAAGTGAAAAAGAAAAAAGAAGAGACAAAGGAAAAAGAACAGAAAACATCAATATGTTTATATGAAATTGTTTCTGATTTACCTTTCAGGAAATTAAAGATACATTCTAATCAAGCTTCTTTTTCTACGAGTACATCATATTTCCCTTCTTTCTGAAATCTATTATTTCTAATCATAAAAATCATAAAAGATTCATCTAATCACAATTTTATTTTTTATACAAAAAGTCCATAAGGGGTTTACAATCATTAGTGAATGTTAAGAATGTTAATAATGATCTTTCTGCAATCAAAGAAATCCATTTGGCCATCTTAGCAAGTTCAGTCAACTTCACAAACCATGGTAGGTTTGCTATAGGTGTGGGAAGACAGCACCCTCCCCAGAGAAAGAAATATTTTGGGGAATATTAAAAAGGCAGAATATTATATTTCCCAAAGGAATATAGTAATGGAGAAGATCTTAAAAAGGCAGAAACTCCTCCCCCCACCAGAAACCCAGGCAGAGGGCAGGTCTGTAGAAATGCAAATTCGATAATCCTTTCAGGAAAGTTGGAGCCAGGAAGCTGGAAGCTGATGAGATTAGGAAGACAAAAACCCCTAAAATCTACATACCCCACCAAACTCTAAAAGCATGACATTTAGGACACAATAAGATTAACCCACCAATACCAAAAAGGACACACTCAAAAACTCAGGTCAAAGTTCATGCCATAGGAACAGGAAACAACCTCAAGCCCAAAAAGATATAAAAATGCACCACTCCCAGTAACATGTGGTCAGCTGCTCCTGAGCCTCATGTCTTGTGGTTCTGCTCTTCAATAAACTACAACCTTCTTTTTAAAGCAGTCTCTATTTTGTTTATTCCCGGCTTGGAATAGACCCTGATAAAGACTTTTCTTTCAACATAGGTAATGCCAAATCATTCCATTTTATGCATATTATCTCACAGCAGTAATCATACATTGAAACATTATTCCATGACTCTTTTCTAACATCAGTCCTAAAAAGAATTTTTTTAACTGAATATTACTATTTAAAATCCAAATGTGTATTTGAATTCAATTTTTTTTAGCTTTCTTACATATTCACCAAATAGATACAATCTCCTTTCATGTTGTTCATCTTTCCAATACACTGTACATCTGCAATGGCTTTATACATTCTAGACAATTTCTCTGGCATCATGTAACAATGACATATCATTTAAGAAAAATTCTCCTTAAGATTAGAACACAGTTTAAATTTCATTCTTTCCAATCACATATTTTTCCATTGATTCATCTGTATATTATAATCAAAATTATTGGCCCACTTTTTCCATTTCCAATTTAAACAAAAGTTTATACATTTTAGCAATTATATGTTCATCATCGGTACATAATTGCACCCCAAATTTTGTCAATTACTTTGCTTTATATCATGAGTCTTTTTAGTCACTTTAAATCTGTCTGATAACTTGTCATCTATATTCTTCTGCCATTACTTACTCTCTTGTTTTAATTTTATATTTCCTTTGATGATTATCCAATAATTTCTTTATGTTAACCATTTGTCTTTGCCTGATGTTTTTTTCCCGTAAAATGCTTCTTTCACTTATATTCATAGGGGCATTTTAGGGCACAGCTTGAGTAAACATCGATATATTCACAATATGGCATATCTAATAAAATGGTAAAATCCATGTTAACTTCAGTTTTATTGTATCATAAATATCCATGCCATCCAAACCCTCAGGTCATGGTCTTCTAACTCTAAAAATCTTTTATTTATCAGCAATTCCCATTCTTTCCACCAAGCCAAACAAGTTACAAAATTCAGTTTTACATATAATAAACCCAATTTTCCTAATCCCTTTACATGTTGTAAATCAAATCATACTTAAATCATATTTTTCCCTTGCCATAAAAATTAGATATATCCTTTTTTTCCCATTGCTTGAATGGTGCATCAGTTGTGAGAACTGAAATTATCTGAAACGAAAGCACCATTCATTTTTATCACAGAAATTCTTCCTAACAGTGACCATTTTAATTTCTTCCACCTTCTTAAATTCATTCCATGTCTTATCATAATTATTTCAAAATAACATGCAATTCATATTTGTTATAATGATGCTTTTTCTCAATGTTGTCTTATGTCATGTCAGAAATGCAGGAACTAGTATTTCTCAATCTTAAAACCAGTTTTCTCCATTAGTTCTCTTTGATCTTCTATTGTCTTACTGTATTTGGCTACCAATATCTCTGTCTTCTTATTATTGATCTTAAACCTATTGGCATACCAAAGTCTTTTAATTTATCCATTAATGTTTCTACTGCCTTTAACAAATGGTCCAAAACTAGCACCAGGTACCAAGAGCAAATGCCCTTAATGTCTCTCTTTTTTAAACCTTTACTCCTATGATTCTCTCTTTGTGTTTTATATTCTATTCAATACAAAGAACAAGAGTGATAACAGCAGGCATCTTTGTTCCTTTGTTGAATCTCAGAAGATTTTGTTAATTCTTCATTAACAATTATTTTTGCTTTCTCTGACATGTAAATTGATCTTACCCACTTAATAAAATTATCTCCAAAGTTCAGTAATCTTCCAGTAATCTAAACAAGAAAATCCAGTTTAAATTACTAAATGTCTTTTGCCTACAAGAAGATCAACGCATTTTATTGTGTTGCCTCAAATACTCCAGAATATCCAACACATTTCTAATATTATGTCATAACTGTCTGTTGGGTAAAAACACACATTGATCTTCACTCAACCTTTCAGCCAAAATCATTGTAAACCAACTTATACTCATTATTTAATAAAGATATTGGTCAATAATTTCTCGTTAAAGTCAGGTCTTGGGCCTTTTTAGGTATTAATGCTATACTGGCTTCTTTCCAGCTGTCAAGAATCAAGACTGTAAAATAATATTAATTGTTTGTCGTAAAGGTTGTAAAAGTTCATCTTCAAAACATTTACAGTAAAAGGCTGACAGAGCATCTGGACCTGATGCCTTTCCTCTTTCAATCTTTATATAAAATGGTAACCCAAAAGATTACACTTATTTTTCAGAAAGACATAGATCTTTTTAAGAATAGATGTGATTTAGACCTCTAAATCTTTGGCTACAAATGTTCACAAAGGGGAGATATTACTGGAGATTTTCTCAGACAACAACCCAGTAACTTTAATTTTTAAAAGGACAAATGAATCTTTCACACAAAGATTAAATGAGATGTTACTGAGAAAGAAAAAGATAGTGAAGGACTGCAAAATGAAGTTAAAAGATTTTTTTAAAAGAGTAATCTTAACAAAACTGCAGAAATAGGAACTCCTTGGGATGTCAGAAATAAATTTATAAGAGGACATTTCATTTAATATAACAGTAAACTTAAAAAAAAAGAGAGACAAAATTGGATGAGATAAAAAAGAAGGAAGAAGAATTTAAAAAGTCCAAGTAAGCTTCTATGGAGGCAATGATCTATGTTAATAATGAGAGAGAGGGAAAGGAATAGAATAGAATAACAGAGTTGGAAAGGATCTTGGAGGTATTCTAGTCCAATCCCCTGCTTAAGCAGGAGACCCTATATCATGAAGCTGCATTATGCAAAACAAAGACATTTTGTATTTGCAATAAACTGTGAAATAGTTGATATATAAGTTTGAAAGGAGAAAGAAAAGAAAGTCACAAAAAGGAAATACTGTAATAACATATAGTGAAGTATTTCAAGTGGTATTCTACAAAGGTCAAGAAATCTCCTTGGAAAAATTGGATGAATATTTACATAAATAGGATTTATAGATTATAGAGAATTAACTACACATTTTGAACACATCTATAACAATAAGGGAAGTTGCTTATTTCTGAAATTTAGAGCAGGGCTTTTCAACCTTTTTCACCCATTTTACCACTTTTAGGGTATTGCAACATCCGAGTACCATCAGTCGCCTAGCAAGGTGTCAGAAACCTGATGGCCAAAAAAAAGAGGAAAAAAGTGATAAAGTACAGATAATCCTCGACTTACAACAGTTTGCTTAGTGACTGTTCAAAGTTACAATAGCACTGAAAAAAGTCCCCCCAAGCCACAGCTGAGCAAGACACCTGCCTGCCTGCCCGGCAGCACTCTTCCTCCTATCCGAGGTTTTCATTGTTGTGAGCATTTCTGTTGAGGATTGGCAGTGGTGGTGGATGGGGTGGGGTGTTTGGTTTTTATTCCCCCGTCTGCTGGGTGGTTGCAGCAGCACTTCACATGACCCTGGGACACTGTGACCATCATAAATATGAATCAGTTGCCAAGCATCTGAATGTAAATCACAAGACCCTGGAGATGCGGCAACATTCCAGCTGATCAGCGCTTCTTCTGGGCTCCGCAGAAGTGCCAGGATCAGTGCTGCTTTCTAGCTGATTGGTGCTTCTTCAGGGCTCAGCAGAAGCACCAGAATCAGTGCTAAGCTCCAGCTGGAGCCTGGCGCTGATCCTGGCGCTTCCACTGAGCCCTGACAGCCCTGAAAAAGTGCTGATCAGCTGGAAAGCGGCACTGATCCTGGCACTTCCACTAAGTTCTGACACCCCTGCAGCTCCAGCCATCTCTCGCTCAGGCTTGTGCAGTGCTACCACTGGTTCAGCTCATTCCCCTCCTCTGCTATTACTTTTCTAGGATGGTCGTGTACTGCTTGCCAGGAGCCAATGTACCACAGGTGGTACCCATACCACTGGTTGAAAAGCCCTAATTTAGAGAAGTCTTCTGGCATTCTCTGGTTCTAGGGGACTACAAATTTCATAAATTCTAATTATAAGAGTTGCAATGCAACTCATCATACAAGCAACAGATTGAAAAAGCAATAGCTGTTTTTGTGTGCTTTCTATATGAGGCAATGGAAGATACGCAACTATTATACTTTGAAATGTGAATATTAGGTTTTTTATGTGAATTTAAGACATGCTTTTTCCTCTCAATATTCAGAAGATGTAGAAATCCTTTTTTCGTAATGTCCTTATAATTAGTGAAGATTTCAGAATCACATGCTGGAAAATAATTTTTAGGGAGATACTGAAAATATCACATATCTTTACTATTATTTGTAGCAATATTCAAAAGCATCCACATTTTAGTGACTGTTTCAGAAGTAATGATTTTGGACAATTGCCATTGTTTTTGATGTTCTACTAGGACAGCGGTTCTGAACCTCTGGGTCGTGACCCTTTTGGGAGTCGCATGAGCCTTTCACAGGGGTCGCTTAAGACCATCAGAAAACACATATTTCCAATGATCTTAGGCAGGGCTTGTCAACCGTCTTCTCTCCCTCCCCCCTCTCTGCACCACCTCACTTGTTTGTGGAAAATATGCTGCTTGGCAGCAGTCTGCACGAACTCTACCAAATGTGCCCTGCAGGGGGCGCGTGAAGAGTGCAGGCACAGAGCAAGGCCACGCCATCCCCAGAGACTCATTGTGCAGCAACCGGATTGACTTTTTCTCGTGCACGCAGGTCAGCGAAGGGGAGGCCACCGCAGCATTCAACTCCTGCGCCCATCAGCTGGCGACCCCCAAACTTGTGCTTGTCAGCCAGGAGGTCTGGTGACGGCCACCAGTCTCCTTTGCCACCCACCCGTCCTCGTCTCCTCCTCTTCCCGTTCATGTTGAGCCCGCTGGGGCTTGATAGGGAGAGAGGGAGGGAAGGAGGAAGGGACTTCTCCTCTCCTAAGCTTCAAAGCATGATCGGCTTCCAAAGGGCGCCACAGTCCTCATGAAAGCGAGGGAGGGGGGAGAAGCAAAGGGGGCGAGAAAGCTCGCAGCGGGCTCAAAGGAGCACCTGTCAGCGTTAGTGACGAGAAATTTCCCACAAACCCAGGGAAGGGGTGGAAAAAAGGAGCCCCCTTTGGGAGGAAACTGCCACCTACTTCTCATTGGCTTTGAACTCTTCTATTCCTCAGCAGGACAGCTGCGAAAACTCTGCTGGCTGGAACTTCCTTTCCTTCCCTCCCTCTTGGTCTGTTCCTCCTTCCCTCCTTCCTTCCTTCCACCTCCCTCTTTGTCCATCCTTCCCTCCCTCTTTCCCCTTGTCCCTTCCATCCTTTCTTCCTTCCCTCTTGTCCAGGATCAGGGCGAGCCTCTACAGCTGATCCATGCTTCTGCAGCTGTACCTGCTCTCCTTGGCTCCTGCCCAGCAAACTTGCTCGAGCTTTGCTAGAAAACATGCCGCTTGCTAATTTAGCAGAACCGTGAATCAGCTGTAGCCAGGCGCTGATCCTGGAGCTTCTATTAACTTAGCAAGCGGCATGTCTTTCGGCGAAGCTGAGCAAGTGAGCTGGGTGGAGATCTCCTTTGTCTCTGCCTGTGCACAGGCAGGTTTGCCGGCAGCAAAACCCCCAGCCACACTGGCAGCCTATCCTCCTCCCCTTGTCCCTTCCTGGGCATGGAGGGGGGAAGGAAGGAAAGGATGAAGAGGGAGGGAAGTAAGGAACAATGAGAGAGGGAGGAAGGAAGGAACAATGGAAGGGATGGAAGGAAGGGAGGGACAAAGAGGGAAGGAAGGAAAGGAAGGAAGGAAGGGACAAGGGGAGAGAGGAAGGGAAGGAGGAAGAGACTAAGACGGAGGGGAAGGAAAGGAAAGAAGGAAGGAAGGAAGGAAGGAAGGGACAATGGGAGAGAGGGAGGGAAGGAGGAAGAAACTAAGAAGGAGGTGAAGGAAAGGAAGGAAAGAAGGAAGGAAGGGACAATGGGAGAGAGGGAGGGAAGGAGGAAGAGACTAAGAAGGAGGTGAAGGAAAGGAAAGAAGGAAGGAAGGAAGGAAGGAAGGGATAATGGGAGAGAGGGAGGGAAGGAAGGAGGAAGAGACTAAGGGAGGTGAAGGAAAGGAAGAAAAGAAGGAAGGAAGGGACAATGGGGGGAAAGGAAGGCAGGCACCCACCCCAGTCCCATCCCAGAGACCCACAGATTTCCCCCCACAGGCACTCTGCAACCTGAGTGATCAGCTGGCTATGCCCCCTGGCCATTGATCACGTGACCCTGGGACACTGTGAATGTCATAAGTATGAATCAGTTGTCAAGCATCCGAATGTAAATCACATGACCCTGGGGATGCTGCAACAATCATAAGTGTGAAAAATGATCATAATTCGCTTTTTCAGTGCTGTTGTAACTTCTAACAGTCACTAAGCGAATTGTTGTAAGTCGAGGACTACCTATACTTGCCCATTTTTTCCTCTTTTTTTGGTCAATATTTTGATACCCCCTGGCCAGCTGGATGGGGGGTTGGGGGTCACCACAACATGAGGAACTGTATTAAAGGGTCGTGGCATTTAGGAAGGTTGCGAACCACTGTACTAGGACATCAGAATAAATTAGTTATTCTTTTTATACTGTCTGCAGCATCATCTAAGCCCTATTAACCGTTGCCTCAACCGGCTTTATTTTTTACACAGAGATCTTGCTGTCATACATTCTTGATTTTGAATAGTACTGCATATTTTATTAAACAGTTTTAATTTTGTTAAAGTTTGAGTTAATTTGTTTATGTTCTTTTTAAAACTTGTAATAAAAATAATTATCTTAATACGTACACACACGCGGATACACATAATACATACAGAAACATCTATCTGTCTGTCTGTCTGTCTGTCTATCTATCTATCTAACTTCTATTTATAACATTGTTTATTTTAAAAAAAACATATCTGATTTGATTCGCTTCAAAATTTTAATAGACCTCGTTATTTGGTTCTTTAGATAATTTGAAAGTTTTTTCTTTTACGAAGCCCCCTGTCTCTTAAATAACTTTACTTGCTTGTCTGACTTTTTCATACATATTGTAACACTTTGTCATACATATAGTACCTATGAATAAACACCAAATCCTTTGATGCTTACTTCTGAATAAACATGGAATTAGGAAGTCAAATATCTAGCAGCATTAATATTGCAAGCAGAAGTCTATTTTTGTTTTTCTGTACTTATATTTTCTCTAGCCAAATTATTGTTTGGTCCTTAATATAAAATACTTTTCTTTATTCATTTACAGTGTGATACAGTTCCTTTAAGCAAAAATTAAAATGCTGTGTTGGATACATGTTATATAATGTCCTTAGATATTTTTTACAATCTTTTTAAATATGATTCTAGCTTTACTATGTACAAGAAATAAATTATTATTATTATTATTATTATTATTATTATTATTATTATTATTATTATTATTATTATTATTTAATTTCTATGCCGCCTTATTCCGGAGAACTCAGGGCGGCTTACAACATGATAGAAATTACAATAAAATACATAAATATAAAAACCCTTAAGTTAAAAAAGAAACCAATCATTCCACAAACATACACACAAACATACACTGGCTAGGGGCAAGGTGTTAGCTGCCCCAGGCCTGCCGGCAAAAGTATGTTTTAAGCAATTTACAAAAGGCGGAGAGGGTGGGATGTCTGAAGTTTTGGAACATAGATATGACACAATATCTATGAACAGAACTATTAAGGCAAACATATAGTATTTGTGCTCAAAGGTGACCTAAATATTAGAAGGCAGTATAATGCAAAAACAACTCAAAATAACAACTGAAATAATTTTAAAATTGATTGTTGATAGTATATATTGTTTCAAGCCAATGTGGAATGAAATGCAATGATATCTTAGAATACTGTGTAAATGAATCAAGAGCTGGTTATTGGTCTATTATTATTTAATAAGCTTTGATTTTAGAAATGTCGGTATCAATCAACAGTCACCCAGACAATCTAAACTACAGTGTATTTTATATATTTATTTATTTTCTTTTCATGTTCTTCTTGCTATCTCTGATACTGATATTGGTATCTCTGAATGAGTTTCCCAGTCTTTTTATTACTCATTTTTTTTCTTGTCTATTTTATTACCTGGTCTTTCTTAAGCTGGTCTTTTTTAAGCTGAACTGGCCTTTCCCACTGAATGAGGTCACACAGGTTATTTTGATATGTGCAATGCAATCCTATGTTTATTTACTCAGAGGGCAATCCTATTAAATAAAGGGAGAGCTACATGTAGGTTACTGTGGACAGGACTAAGAATATGTCTCACTGAACTTTGTAGGACTTCTGAATGGATAAAGTTCAGGATTCATAAGTAGTTTTACTAACTTTCCAGAGCTATCTGGTTGCATACAGTGTTTTTATCAGTTAGATTAAAAAAATTGAAATGGAACATCATACATGTTTTGATGCCTTTTATGGACTTTTTAATTAAATGTTTTCATTAGAAAAAGAAAGCCAAATGAAGAAACAAAGAAGAAAATAATCAAGGATATAGTCTTCCATAGACACCATTGCATACATCTGTAATTGCTTCCAGATATTAATAACTTTAGACATGGCCATGAAAACAGCATGAAGATCCTCACTGTAGGCAGATTCTGTAATATATTCCTTCATTAAAATCCCTTGGCCTGAAGTTATAATCTGATCACTGGGAGGGTAACATAACACAAATCATGTTCAGATGAGTTCATGGGTCAGAATTGGCAAAGCAACCCCGTCCCTTCCCCACATTTTACTTTGTAATGAAGTTAACTGTCCTTTTCATGAAATATTGAAACAGACACTAACAATCAGTTTAAGAGAAATTTATATGTATGCAATTCCAATGTTCTATGCTCTTTCTTTGAAGCTTTAAAAACAGATAGCAGAACACTGTATAGCCACTCAGCAAAGAGGAGGGGATGTATGCAAAGAATCTATACAAGGTTAGATATCAATCAATCAGTCAGTCAGTCAATCAATCAGTCAATCAGAATAGAGCTGGAAAGGACCTTGGAGGTCTTCTAATTCAACCCCTTGCTCAAGCAGGAGACTGTATACCAGGGGTTCTCAACCTTGGCAACTTTAAGACTTGTGGACTTCAACTCCCAGAATTCCTCAGCCAGCAAAGCTGGCTGAGGAATTCTGGGAGTTGAAGTCCACAAGTCTTAAAGTTGCCAAGGTTGAAAACCCCTACTGTATACCATTTCAGACAGGTGACTGTCCTGTCGCTTCTTAAAAACCTCCAGTGATGAAGCACAAACAACTTCTGATGACAAGCCGTTCTGCTGGTTAATTGTCCTCACTGCTGGGAAGTTTCTCCTTAATTCCAGATTGCTTCTGTCCTTGATTATTTATTAATTAGATTATTAGTTTCCATCCATTGTTTCTTGTCTTGCACTCTGGTGCTTTGGAATATAAGTTGACTCCCTCCTGTTTGTGGCAGCCTTAAATACTAGAACACTGCTATCATGTTCCATCCTAGTCCTTCTTTTCTCTAGATTAGCCAAACACAAATCCTGCAACCATGTTTTAGTCTCCAGGTCTTTAATGCTCTTCTTTGTACTTTTTTCAAAGTCTCAAAATCTTTTTTGCAATGTGATGACCAAAAGTATCCAGGCGTGGCTTTATTAAGGCTTTATAAAGTGGTACTAACATGTCATGTGATTTTGATTCTATGCCTCTGTATTAGGATTGTATTAGGTTTTTTGGCTGCTACTACACACTGCTGGCTCATATTTAAGTAATCATCCACTAGGACTCCAAAGTCCCTCTCACAGTTACTGTTTTCGAGCCAGGTTTTGACTAATCTGTACTTGTACCTTTGGCTTTTGCTGCCTAAGTATAAAACTTTGCTTTTCTCCACATTAAATTTCACTTTGTTGAATAGGGCCCATTGTTCAAGTCTATCAAGATATTTTTGGATCCTGAGCTTGTCTTCTGTGGTGTTGGCTATTCCTGCCAGCTTAGAGTCATTTGCAAATTTGATGAGTTCCCCTTCTGTTCCCTCATCTAAGTCATTTATGAAGATATTGATGAGTACCGGGCCTAAGATGGAATCTTGTGGTACCCCACTGCTTACTTCCCTCTATTTAGATGTAGTACCATTAAAAACTACTTGTTCAGTATGGTTTGTCAGCCAGTTACAAATCCATTTGGTGATGATGCTATCTATCTCACATTTTTCTAGCTTACCAAGATATTACAGAGGTGTGCAAAGTATGGTCATGTATAACTCCCATAATACTATATCACTGACAGTTCTAAAATGATAATATTTATCCATCTTTGATGTGGAACTTTTAAATCAAAAGAACTTAAATTGGATCATATAGTTAAGGGAAAGATGATGAAGGAAATATGTTCTATATATTTAGTTGATGGTGAGTTGCTTTATGTAAAACCTTTTGTATTATTTTCAAAGACTAGCTTACTTAAATATCACAGAACTCAATAAAGCAAATTAACAAAATGAACTTAATAAAATAAAACATGTATGACCGAGTCCAAATGCTTGTTCAGAAGAAGAAACTACAATCTACTTTGGTGAAATGCCATCTGAACAACCAGCAGAAAATTGGTATATAACCTTTATTCTTTGGGGAAATGTAACCACATCTTAAGGCATAGAAGTAATAACTTTCCAGTCCAACTGATTCATTTTAAAAGTCAGTGTGGCCAGGATTGTTTCCAACTTTTAATAGGATTTTGACTCGTAATTGCTTCTAATCACATACCCAAGGATAAGCCTCTAACACTACATTTAGACTAAATATCCAGACTTTGAAAATTTGAATACTCACTTCCAGAGTTTCAACATAGATGTTTTAAAAACATTAGGGATGGGTGGAACTAATGCAGTGATGCACCAGTCTTTTAGTACTACTTTAAAAAAAATAACAAAGGCAGAACTCTTGCATTCGAAAATTGTAATGATATCTCCAAAGTCAAATGTTCTCCACATTAGTGACCAAAACAAAACATGATACAGATTCAAAATATTTATCTCATAGCACTACCCACATGATCAACTACAATGTCATTTTCACAAAGGCTCATAAATTGATTTAAAGAATGATCGAAAACTGTTTTTTTTAAATAAAAAAAAACAATATTATGCTTTTTTACCCCCCGCTTCTTATAGATCACAAAAGGTAAGTCTTCAAGGAAAGAATTGTATCATTGGCCAAAATAGTAGAATTAACACATCATTTCTTACATAATGAGGTAATGGAGTTAAAGTTGCAGGCAGTTTTCATGACTCCAATTTTAGATACAACTTAGATGATGTTATCTTCAGCAGAACAATTTTCTCAAATAGTTCCAATGGCACAAATTGATAGATGAGTACTCCTAGCACAGCCTACTGATTAGCAATCATTCTTCCTTTTAAGAGCTTTGCTATCAAAACCTAACATGTCAGCTTTATAAGGCTTAAAAGGAAAAACAACAACAACATATCTTAACAGCTTAATCAAAGGTTGTAAAATCACTGAAAATTCAGTATGTGTTGGAATTCTCAGTGTTTTGCCTCGCTTCTGGAGTCTTGTCCATGAGGTTTTTTTCCCTAAGAATTCATTTCAGTGCTGAGTACACCACAATCTTGACTTCTATTCATCATCTTTTTTCTCAATTATTCTGAATTTGCTCTTTAATCATTTCATTCTGGTGGGTTTTAAAAGACTTGCTTTTGACTCAATGCTGAAAATGGATTAGAAGATATAACTGATATATAGGATTTGATCAAATCTCCTTTAAAGTGAATCACTCCTTCAGTGCTATGCTTAGCCCTAAAACATACAGAACCATAGACTAATGTATTGTATATTAATACACAAAAACATACAGTTTATAGAAAGTAAACTTTTATTGGTGACTAGGATCTGATTAAGGAAAAATAGCTCCTTAAGCTTTTAATTTTGGAAGTTTATGAATATTGGGTCTATTGGTTAACTTCTGCCAAAGAATAATGCTGCTACTGTATAGTCTGTATTTATTTTCTTGCATAACTCAGATTTCTGATAATGTCATTTTAGTTGCCACCTCTGGAAAGAAGTAAATTAAATTCTGGGGACTTCTCTTTCGTAATATACTTCCCTTCCAAATTATAATGTGCCTTTGGTTGCAAAGACAATTTGCAAAATACTGTGCTCAACTTTCCACCCTGTTTCTTAAAAGTTGCCTTTGCTTTTTAACCTCCTTCTCATGAGGGTGATGTATCTTCTTTTTGGTGATGCCCTACAGTTTTTCTCTACCCAAGAAGGCACAGGTTGTCGGTACTGATATTGAGTCGGTTACATATGTTTTTATCATGTTTACCTTTCCTGCGTGACTCTGCTTGCCAATCAGTAAAAGTCCCCTGAGAGAAAAGTGGCTTCTATACAATGGCATCCCTTGGAAATTTACTGAAGGGTAGAAAGCCAGGAAGCTAACGGAGTTGATTGTATAGTGATGGAGAGGCTAATTCGAATAGCCAAGTACAGGCACCTCATAAATAAATGTAATCTCTAGATTACAAATCCCATCTCTGATCATTTCTCAATGCTTGATTTAAAAAAAATCAAACACAAGTTATTTTTCATGAAATGGTGTGTGTGTTTGAGTGTGTGTGTGTGTGTGTGTGTGTGATGAAATGCTAAAAAATAATGCCAAAAATTTTTTTGGAACTATGTCAGAGGTAATCGTCCACTTGTGTAAAATGCAGAATATTTCTGTAGACAGGTATGAAGACAAAGGATTCATGCTTAGCCAGTGCTATCTTTGTTAAATGAAACTTCAGTTCCATTGTCAGGAAACTCTATTTTATTGATGCATGTAATGACTTGTTTGGGCAGCATCATTAAGCTTTGTGAGATATCTGAAATTATGAACTCCTGTATTTTGGGCACATAAAAATAATATATTGCCTACCCTGTGTATATCAATGAGTATAACACATGTTTTTTTTCTCTTTTGAAACTTAAAAGGGCTGTACAGTGAAGAAATAAGGGAAGGAGATTCCTTATTGCAGAATATCTCTCATTTTAGATTTAAACCTTATTCCACTGTATTAAAATATGGAGAGTTCAGGGGTGTGTTAAATCACTACCCCTTTCCCCTGTGCCTGGGAAATGATTCTTTTCTTAGAACCGAGACACATCTCTAGGGATTTTAAAACAATCACTGTGCTTAAATAAAGAGCAGAGATTCCACAGAACCATGCCAGTTTCATGGGGAAGGAATTTGGTTGAGCTGCCCAGATATATGGAAGATAACCTCAGAACTATCAAAGCAAGTGCAACTAAGCCAGCTATAGAATTTTATGTGCTTTATAGCTCTTGGGAGTCAACTTATAAAACTGAATATATACATTGCATGGAAGCAACACTGCATATTTCTACTTATTCATCATCATCATCTCCATCATCCCATCCTTTCTTCATCGCTTCTTTCTTTTTTTTTAATATATAAAATTCTTTTATTAAAACAATCAACATTGAACATAAAAACATATTGTGCAGCAATCTTCATGGCACCTGATATACAATACTAAGTATTAGTCATTGAAAACGTCTGAATTAGTAAGCCTTTTTCCACCCCTCGCGTCTAGCCTCAACTATACTCCTGTTACACTTTGTTTGATTGGTGTTTCTCTTATCTGGTTCCATATTAATGTGATCAACATTAAACCAAAGATCCTATTGCTAAACAATCATCCTAGAACATAGCATACAACATTAGGTATTATCTTCCTCTTTCTCTTACAGAATAAAAAAAAAAACCTAGTTTAAATCTAGGGGATTTCTCCTCATCCCATCTCCCAGATGAACATGCCACATCAGGCTCTTTTATTGGCCTGCTCATAGGTTATTGCCTTCATCTCAATCCAAACTTCACTCAATTTAAATTTATTAAATTTATTCTTAGCTGTTCTGGTATTAAAGTCATCATTCATCATCGTTTTAGCCATTGATTATTCACTGCAGAATGAAAGCCTCTTCCGTATGTTTCCAACCAATATGTCCTGAGCTTTCATTTGCCAATTGGGTCCTCGATACTTGCTGATGTCGTCAATCCATCTTGTTTTAGGTCTCATTCATGGATGTTTTTTTTATCAAGTGGCATCCAATCTATGAATGCCTTGGTCCAACTGCCATCAGTTCTTCTTGCTATGAGACTGGCCCATTTACATTTCAATTCTTTTACCCTCTTGATGATATCATATACTTTTGTTTGTTCTCTAATCCACATGCAGGTCTTTCTATCTTATCTTGTAATGCTGAGCATGTATCTTTCCATGGCTCTTTGTGCCACTTGTAGCTTTTGTATCGATTGTGAGGTTAGTGTCCATGTTTCACCGGCATATGTTAGAGCAGGCAGCACACACTGATTGAAAACTTTTCAGGTGTAGGGGGAGGTTGTTCTTGAAAATTATGCTTAGCTTACCAGATGCCTGCCAACCACATATAACACATCTTTTAGTTTCCTTTGTTGTATCACCTTCCACTGAGATCTATTGGCCAAGGTATATGTAGTGGTCTACTACATCTAGTTTTTCTCCAGATATAATTTTTTTCTTTAGTTGGTGGATTTATTAAACATAACCTGGCTAGTTTTCAGGTTTATTTTAAAGCCTAATGGTTCTCCTACTTTGTGCAGCTATCGTATGTGTCTTTGTAGCTCTTCTAGGTCTTGTGTGAAGAGAACAACATAATCTGCAAATCTTAAGTGAATTAAATAGGTCCCATTGATTTTTGTTCCATCTTTTGTCCAGTCAAGTTTGCAAAATATGTCTTCAAGACAGGTTGAGGAAAGAATGGGTGATACTGTATCACCTTGTCGTACACCTCATTTGATGTTGATTTCTACTTTAAGATCATTAAGCAAATTGTTGCCATTATTTTTTCATATATTGATTGTAGTAAGTTTATGTAAGCTGTGCCTATGCCTTGGTTTAGCAATGATTTAATTATTGCTTGCTGGAATACTGAGTCAAATGCCTTTTTGTAGTCAATGAAAGCCATGCACAAAGACATGGTGTTTTTCAATGAACAACCTGGACATGATCCATTGTGCTGTAGCTACTTCTGAACTCTGCCTGCTCCTTTGACTGTGCATCATTTAATGTTCTCAATATTCGTTTTGCTATTATCTTGGTGAAAACCTTGTAGATGACTGAAAGAAAGCTTATTGGGTAATAATTCTTTAAATCATCTTGGGCCCCTTTCTTGTGTATAAGAATCATTTCAGCATTTTTCTATGCATCAGGTATTTTTTCTTCTCTGAAGCATCTTGAGTATAGTTTTGCTAATATCTTGTGTAAACTGTGACCACCAGCTTTCAACTATAACAGAGTAATTTCTTGAAGTTTTGCCATTTTTCATTGATTTTATGGCACTTGACACTTCCTCCACTGGCATTTCCTCTTTCATGGGTATTGTTACTTTTGAGTGATCTTCATCTTTATACAGTTCTGAATAGAGTTTTCCAATTATTTCTAACATTTCCTATCTTGTTAACATTTGTCTAAAACATTTAATGCAGGTTTGGGGGAGTTTTTCCAATCATTTAGTCAATATCATAATCAGATGACCTCATAGAAATAGGAATCAGGCTAACATGTGTTGGCTATTGTATTATGGGCATATTTTGTCATCTATGGTACCTGAGCATTATCTTGCAGGGCTGTTCTCCTGTGCTTGGTCTCTGATCTCTCAGCTGATCTTAGAATAGCACTAAAAACCTATACAATCTGAATCCAGCTCTCAGCTGATAGTAATGCTCTCTTTGATCAAAACAATTTGTATAAATTATCAGTCAGACTAGCCTTCTTCTACTTTCCTGTTCCTGTTCTAAGTTAACTCCATACAAACCATATTTTGGTACCCCAATAGATGCAAAACATACACATAATCATCTTTGAGATTAATTTTGTTCTCATGTTAGTTGAAGTTAGTAATAAAAAACTTAGTTGTTGCTAAGACAATGATACATAAAAACATGCACACAGAGAACAGCCTTTATGAGCTTGTTCTTGTGGAAGAATAAAGCTCTGCCAAATACTAATAGAATCCTTCCACTCTGAACATCAGTTTCCTTTTCCCCAAAAGTATTTCTGCCTCATCTGGATAAACATTTTGGCCTTATATCTTAATTATTCCAAAAGCAGCTCTAAGCATATATTCAAGACTTTCATAGCCTCCCCAGGATCAGTAAATAAAATGGCATCTGCATACAAGATGATATTCTCCAACAGTTTCAAATAAAAAAACAGAATGGATGACTTGAGGCAACTCATAAGACAAGTTTAATGGACTAGAGCAAAGAAACCAAAAAACCAAAAACATTCATTATCTGAGAGTGATTGGCCAAATAAGATCAGAGTCACCATAGCAGCAGGACAGTTAGACAATGGTCATTCAAACAATACAGTCCCTGGTACCAAAAGATGTTGAAATATGTAATTAAGTTCCAATAGCTCTATCAATTTCCATGCTACATGACCAAATCTGTTACTATTCCAGAGTGGGCACAAACCAAAATTGGAACAGATTGAAAGAATGAATGTTACATTGCTTTTCATAATGTTCATTGAATTTAGAAAGATAGAAAGATCCAGTTTCAATCACCAGGTTCATCAATTACAACTGGATATTATTTGGCCTGGAATAGCAAGAAATTCTTCCAGAGAAATATTAGCTACAGTTTAAAAAAAGGACGTGCTATATATGTATGCCTGCTAAAAGATTGTATACTTCAAATCTTTTTAATTGAATTTTTGTCAGCTTTTGCTCCTAGAAGAACATAATGTTGTCACTGAAAATTACTACTGACTGATTTTGCATTTTACTTTGATGTTGTCTCAGCAGTTGGAGAAAAAGCTATTTATTTATATGTAATTAAAACTCTATCTTTCTATGTATTCACCTGGGTTGTTATAGTGTAGGTTTACCCCAGGCATGGCAGTAAATCTTTTTCTAAAAAAGCCCTTAACCACTGCAAAGCTAGGATAAAAATAAGACAGATATGTAGTTTTTATGGCAAATGCAATAAAAGCCCTAATAATAAAAAAAATTGGCTATTGCAGTATCAAGTCAGATTAATAGCTTAAATTTAATTCAATTTAATAGTTAAATCTCAGATCTCTTTCTTCTATCCTTACATTATCTTATCCTTATCTTAATCTTTCTTATTCTCAGTTTCTTGACCCTGGATGTGGAAATATCTGCATTTAGGTTTGATACTTGTGCTTTATGATTTCAGGTGCTTTGATCTTGCCAGTTTTGTTTGCTACATGGATTGTGTACTTATGTTGAAATAGGAAAAGTACAATAAAAATAAAGTAATATAACAGTTGTCAATAACACAAAAAGTATGATTACACAAAATGCTTAAGGAGGTCAATTAAAGAACAAGCTTTTTTACAATCTTTTAAGCTTCAATATTTCTAATAGTCCTTCTCCTTGGCTTAGCGTCCCTTGTGAGTCCAGGTTGTAGGTGAAATCAGAAATTGAGCAAATTCAGCAACCAGTTTAAGCAAGTTGTAGGAATGCAGTCTGTATAAATTGAACAAAGGTAGAATGAAATATGTATTTTATATTTGCCATAAGATTATCTTCCTCATGATACTCATTCCCAATTTCAGATATACATATATAGTCATACACAAGGGTACAAACATACATAAAAATATGCAACATTTTCACCTTAAGCATGTCTCTCTGTCTATCCATTCATCTGTCTGTCTGTCTGTCTGTCTGTCTGTCTGTCTGTCTGTCTGTCTGTCTGTCTGTCTGTCTGTCTGTCTGTCTGTCTGTCTGTCTATCTATCTATCTATCTATCTATCTATCTATCTATCTATCTATCTATCTATCTATCTATCTATCTATCTATCTATCTATCTATCTATCTATCTATCTATCTATCTATCTGCCATACAATCAAGTTTAGAAACTTGACATTATCACTAAATGCCCTGAGTGAAAAGATGGATGTAAAATAAAAAATATCTGCATTTTTATTGCCATTGCTAGAGAAAATTGAGGTATTTGTAGTTGCTATAGGTTGGAAGAAGGGAGGCAAGGAGAATCAACTTTTCCAGAAAATTAGAAAGATTTTAATAGTTATAAAAATAAAACACTGTATGCTTATTGAGAAAATAATTAGAAGCCCAGTCACCTTATGGGGAAGATGGGCAGCAATACAATTTCAGAAATAAATAAATAAAATAAAATGATCAAACTACCTATCCTTCAAAAACAATACTTTCTATTTAAGGAAATCCTTCTTTTTTTTCCTTTGGGTAAATACAATTAAGGAATCTTTTTTTCCCCCAAACATTTTTTACTTTTTTGTCATATATTGTAAATGTAATAAATAAATGTAATAAGTAAATAATTGTAAATTACAATAAATAAATAATTTATTGCAATTGATTTATAATAAAATTATTGCATTTTCTCTGCACATCCATTGTCAGTTAACACAGCATTTTCATAGAATACTACCTATTTTTTGAACACATATAAAACACGTCTCAAATACTACCTATTTTTATTCAATTTTTGTTGGGAACTGGATTAGTGTGTATATATACAGGGAGCAAATTAAAACTTCCTGTTGATTTTAACACATTGCAGTTGCAGGCATATTGAAATATATCAGAGAAATATATCTTAAGTGGTTTTAACCACTATCATTATTTTTTAGCATGTACTTTTCCTATAGTATACGCTTTATAAACTCTGCTCATGGGGAGCTTCCTGAGCTGTTTATCTCTGCCTCTCATTGGAATCCCCACTTAGAAATAAATTTAACGAATTTTTAAGACTTGTCTGGCCAGTACAATTCTTCCCACTTTCCAGATGCCCAGGGTCAAATATAATATTGCTTTTTGGAAATATTTGGCATGTATGCTTGTGTGACTATGGAAGGTATAAATTAATACTCTACATAGAAAGCAAAAGTAGGAGGCCAGACTGACAGAAATAACAGAAGTAATATGGTGAACCAAAAACAATTTTATTGAGGATCTGATTACACTTTTACCCAAACGTAGCTTTAAAAATATTTTATTAAATATTATGTGAAGTTCTACCATGTGTATGTGAGTGTGTTGAGGAGAAACAAATCCTTAGTAAGTCCCCTTTGGGACTGCTTGTATACCCTGCTTTGAATTAAATAGGGGGAAATCACATTAGTTTAAATTCTGTAACAATTTTACCCTGAAGCAATCTAAGCATTTTTCCCAACACAATCAGCACCATTTAATTCCCTAGACAGCTGGCTTGAACATAGTCTCTCCACAGGATACCTGAATGATAAAATTAGCACATTCAGGACTCTAAATCACATTCTATTACATCAAGCCCTACGGTCCAACATTATGGAGAACAAGAATAAATTGAAGAGTTATTCATAAATTAACCCTCTTAGTCCAATCTTGAAGTAAAATTACCATGTTCCCCTTTTGAAAATATATACTGGAACTTAAACAGGTTTTTATATTATATTTCCCACTGCATTTTACTATGGTCATTGTTGGAACATATTCTCAAATGAATGAAGGTAAATATACATGTTCCTGGATAATGTTGCAGGATCCAATCTGGGTTGGTCATTGGGACCAGAGGTTTAGTCTTCCAAGCTTTTGGACTCATTCTGGAGCCCATTCTCTCTAGCAGAATGTATCTCATTCACTCTATAACAGAATGTGTGTCATCACATTCTGGTGGAGAGAAGTTCCCTGTGGATAGTTTCCAGCACGAGTCCAAAAACTCAAGGACTAAACCTCTGGTCCTGTTGACTGACTTAAATTGGATTCATATGCTCTAAACTCATGAATAAGTAATTGTTGAAGCAAGGTCCATAATCTTGTAATTTAATGCTCAGCCTAATCATGGATCTGTTATCCTTGGGCCCCAAGATATACTGTCAATATGATCCTCAAATTCAGCACTAGATTTACTTGAATAAAGGAAATTTCCGAATAATTTTTTTATCTCCCTTACTCCCACAAATATGAAAGGGCAATTATTAAACTTGTGACTCCAAAATACAATTGTCATCTGCTAACAAGGCAAAGCCTGCAAAAATGAGAAACGGAAGTCTTCCTTATCAGATGGGAGATGCCATAAGATAGACCCAACTAAGTTTATAAAGTGGATTCCAAATTTTGGAGGTCTTTTAAAGCAATTACATTGTGCTGATGGATTACATGCCATCAAGTATTGTTTCTTAGCAACTATAGGCTTTTACCTCAGCAGATTGTATAACTTTTCTGAAATTGTTTTTAGGCAGAAATAAGAGTCCCCCATATTTTGTGCACTAAAAGGTGCACAATCTGAGACGTCAACGTACAACCTCAGAAGCTTTGAGTATGACACCTAGAGAACATCAACTTTGCTATCAAATTAAGAATAGTGAATTGTGACTCAACTCAGTTGGTTGTAGACAGCTGAGAAAATTTTGCAGAAACAGCTGCAGAAGCAGCTGTTTTGTCATTGGGAGGGATGTTGAATATATAGATACACTATACTTTTGAAATATATTGTACCTTGGTCTGTTGTTCCTATATGGGAGAAAGTGTAAAAGAATTTACAGCTGACCTTGGGGAAGATATGAGAGAGCTGTGAAGGAAGGAAGGCACCATTAAGGAGGAATATGGAAAAATAATTACATAGTTGTGAGATAAAAGCAAGCATGAAAAAGAATCTCAAAATACAGTAACCTTGTTTTGATTTTGTGTAATATAAGATGGGGCAGAGAGATACTTGGACAAGTTTCCAATATTTGGTTAGTAATATAAGTCTGTAGAAGTCCACAGATCTTAATTGAGCAAGGGCAGTGGTTCTTAACCTTTTCTTCAGCACAGACCCCCTTTAAATATCTTTTATGGCCATGGACTTAACTCAAGATTTAAATTATAACATTTCTTCAAGCCTACATGGACCCGACATCATGGACCGCCAGGGGTCTGTGGACCACAGGTTGAGAACTGCTGCTTTAGGGCATCTCATCAATTATTTTTAAGTTGTTGCTGTCCCGTGTTCATGCTAGCTCGACTTTAATCTGGTTCAAAAAGATCCTGCCTGGAGTGAGACATTTTGGCAACAGCTTGGAAAATATTTACTACAAAATGAAGGTTACCATATCCTGTCATTGGACAATTCCTTGCTGCTATGTCCTCTCACATTTATGTACTAGGAAAGCAATATTCCATCACTTTTCTTCCTGTGCCCAGCTCTTCCGAAATGTACATACTGTATATTTTTATATATGTATATAATCACACAAGCACTTAAATTCATGTTTTAAGCATCAAAAGCAGAAGGCTTTTACCCAACACTTAGACAGCCTGAGATTTTGGTAATTCTCTAAACACTGGGGATGAAAACTTTCTATCTTAAATAATTGGAAATGATGGAGTTGCCAGATTTGGAGCATGGCATTAAGAAATAATAAAATTCATACAACCTAAAACAACCTCTTTGGGGGCTTCAAAGCAGCCACAGTTGAATGACAAAAGCAAGTGTTTTACAGATTATCCTGTTGTAGCAATCAGGCTAAAATGACTACAACAGTCTGTTTTTCAAACTTGGCAACTTTAAGAAGTATAGACTTTAATGTCAAGAATTCCCCAGCCAACATGCTGACTGGAGAATTCTGGGAGTTGAAGTCCATACACCTGATTTGGAAATCAGTGGGAAGAAAGGGAATCAGAAAAAAAAAGATATTACATTCACCCGTAAGCAACTGTAATGTTTTTTTGTAAATGTTTTCCAACATTTAAAAATGCACTGATGACCAATGCTGCATGATTTTACCTGAATATATTTTCCCTGTGTTTCTCCAAAGTATGGAGTTTTTGAGCAGTGCAAAGCTTTACCAAAGCTCCCAAATTTGTATGAATAACATCATACCTGCTCCTTCCTAGAGGAACAGTATGGCACCTGAGCTATTTCATTAGTTGAAAGAGGGCAGAAGATTTATGGACTATCCTCAGATATTGAGTAGTCTGAGAAGGTCTGCTTTCCAACAAGTAAGCAGGACAGAGCAGACCCAGGGTCAGTTTGGTGTAGTCATTAAGGCACCAGGCTAGAAGATGGTAAATTCTAGTTCTGCCTTTGGCATGAAATCTGCCTGGATGATTTTGTGCCAATCACTCTCTCTTACCCTAGATCAAGGGTCTTCAAACTTGGCCCTTTTATGACTTGTGGACTTCAACTTCCAAAATTCTTCAGTCAGCATGCCTGGCTGAGGGATTTTGGGAGTTGAAGTCCACAAGTCATAAAAGGGCCAAATTCGAAGACCCCTGCCCTAGATCACTTCACAGAATTGTTATTGTGGGAAAATAGGAGAAGTATTAGGTAACTCACTTCCTTGAGTTATTTATAAAAATAATAAAGGTAGATGAAACAAAATTAAATAAACAAACAAATAAATAAACAAATACAATGGCCAGCTAGGGCTAAGGTAAAACCTAATTTGATGACATCAAATTAATTAAATACTGTTAATATGATTTCCTTCCCTGTATTTAGTACCTCCTTCGTGTATTCACATTGGAAATGGCAGCTGGAAACAACAGTCTGAAGGCCTTTGAGGTTCAAACCCAAGAACGAAGAAAGCACATTACTTGATGATTTAAGTTAGAGAGTTAACAGTCCATTCGAAAGTCTTACCAGCCTTCTGTTTTCTTTCCTTTTTTTAACATTTCAATTCCTACCTGTGCCAATTATGTTAGCAGCTTGCCAAGGAGTCACCTCTAGGCAAGGATGAAATTTCTTTCCTGGGAGAAATATTTGGGTTTTAATTTAGGGGATGCTTGAAGTGTTTGAATTAAAAGTTTATTTGAAATGTTTCCTGGGAAGAACAGTACATTCTCAGATGGTGATTGTGTTCTACATAAAGCTACTTAGGCAGTTCATATGAGAAAATGCAGGAAAAAGCTATCTACTTTACCACGATTAGAGATATTTCTCAAGGTAATTCCTACTAATTCTAACTTATTCAGTGTTATTCTACAATTCAGCTTATATTTGTGTAGCACAATTTAGTATTGATATCTAAAGATGAAAGGCAATGCATAAAGCAATGCCCAATCCTAATAAAAGCAAAGAGGGTTTGTAAAGGTAGAATACATACATACATACATACATACATACATACATACACACACATACATACAAACATACATACATACATACACACACATTTATACATATACACATTTATACACACATACACACACATATATACATATATACATATATACATATATACATATATACATACATACATACATACATACACACACACACACACACACACACACACACACACACACACACACACACACATATATATATATATATACCCTGAAAGGGATTAACATAATGGGTGTGTATATAGGCATTAGTGGAACCACTTAAGTGTATTCCTTTTTAAAAAATTTATTTCTGTGTTTTTCTTTAAGCAGAAATCATTTTCAGGGGGAGATGTTAAGTATCCTGGTTTTTTTTTTTTTACTATGTTGGGAATTAGTAGATTCTACTTTTTTTTGGGAAGATCTGAAAGAAATTTCTTTCCATCAAAAACACTATAAGAAAGTGGACTCAGTAATCTGCGATGTATCTTTTGATTCAATTATCGAAATAAGTACTATATTTAATCAGAATTAGGACCAAAATAACAACTCTCTGAATATGTACAACATGTATTTATCAATTCAAAGCTAATCATTCAGTTTTAAGACATTTTTTCTTAATCGTCTTATTCCCACTTTTCCATTTCATTTTTTTTCTCTTAAGATTCAGAGAACCAATTTATATATATGTGGATGTATCTAAAAAAGAAAAGCCGAGGAATTTTTTAAAAGATCTAATTAAAGCAAACTGGATTCAGCTAAATCTTTTAAAATCAATGTCTTAGAGCATGCAGTAATGGAAATATTTAGAAGAACTGATGACATACTTAGTAACAATGTGACTATATATAGCTGGAAACGGGGTTAAACTCTGAATAAAATGTCAGGCTGGGCAATGTTCAAATTATGATGATTTTCAAATAATGAGCTAGCTGTGACATACATTCAGGAGAAAGAGCACCACAACTATATATAGGAGATATTCAGTACTGTTCTAAAGGGAAATGTATCAAAGAACATGAAAAAGAGGATTTAGATTAGAACCTGCTTGCTGAGGCGGACTCTCACAGTCAGAGTATTTTTTGTGTGTACCACTAAGATACTCCTGCTGTTCAAACCATTCATAAAATAGGGTTGCAAATGACTTCGGGTTTTTGAGCTGCACTTGCAACTGGCCTTGCAGTTGTATTCACACAATTTCAAAGTGTGGTTCAAAAAGCATAAATTTTATCAACAAAACTATTTAATTAAGTCTATAAAAATGAATATTGCAGTTAATAATAATTATTATAAGCCTACGATTCAGGAGCTTAGGACAGTATACACAATGACAGTCTGCTTAATCTCCTTTTCCCTTCCATTCAAATATAGGTTTATAGTGTGATTTTGAAAGCCTCTCAAGACCTTCAAATGCCACTAAAAAATCACTTGCAAGGTCTTCACTGAGGTCGTAAGGATCCACCCATCATTTTGTGGCTCTAAGAATTACAGTCAATTCCTTGAAATGCCATCTTGGTTCTCACATTAGCAACCTGCCCCTCTTCCTCCTCCCACACAACTCCTGACAAACTTTATCAAATCTAACAGAGATATCATAGGGATACCTTTACAAACTCCTTTCAAACTCCCTTGAATTTATTTGTTCAGTTCTTCATTTTTCTACCCCTTCACTGCTTTCATTCAGTGTTCCCCACTTACAGATCCATATTCTAGTTCACTTTTTGCTTTTAAGTAGGTTGTGTGCAGAAATTCAAGAGCCAGATCAAAATTAATCTTTCCAAAAAGTTTTCATGAAATCAGATATTCTTACTTCTTCTGATACATCAGCAAATACTTACACCCTGTAGAAGGAAAGGGGCATAAAAGAGGAGAGGGTAAAAGGAAGGGAGAAGAGAAGAAGGGAAAGAATAAGAACAAGCAAAGTCAGATCAAGAAGATGTAAAGAATTAGCCAAGCTGGAAATAAATATTTATACCACCCAAAGTTGATCTGGTCAACAGGTACCCATATGATGGTAGGAAGACCAAAAAAAATAAAGCTATTTTTAAAAATCTTCGTTTCTGCTAGCAAAACATACTTCTTGATCTATCTTGCTCCTATTTGTCTCCACAAAAACAACTCAGTGAGGTAGGACTGATAGAAAATGATTGGCCCAAAGTCATCCTGTGAGTTTCCATGGCTAAAGGTTGACTGGACCACTACCTGTCTTCCTAGTCCAACCTTTAAGTAACATTTTTAAAAACCCTAAAAAAGAGGAGACTTTGGGGTTGCTGGACACAATGACTTGCAATGTCATTTTTTAAAAAGAAATAATCATCTCATTTTTACTTCTCATTAATTTGTTCAGAATAAAACCTGTCTTTACAATATATTGTTTCAAACTGGATGCCTTACATACTCCAGAACATATTTCTGGCCAGAAGGTAGCAATTGTTAAGTTTCTTACCATTTTTGAAAGATATGTTTCTTTAATATTTTCTCCTTTCCCCTTGCTCTTGGCTCCTCCTTAAATTCCTTATTTTTCATTCATTCATTCATTCATAGAATTATGAATTGCATTATGTGTAAATTCTATTAAAGGACTTTATTTGATAAAACTTGTTTGACATTTGTTAATTCAATACATTGTTTCTACCCATAGGTTTATCACACTAAGGAATTAATGTGCACTTTCCTTCCTTCCTTTGTTCTCAATTTGAACTTAATTCTAGTGTTAATATGTATCATTTTAATTCTTTAATATTTTATCTAGTGGTTTTTGATTGCAAGCTGCCTAATATCACCTCTAGGCAAGATGGGTAGCATATAAATATAATGAATAAATAAATAAATAAAATAGCAAGGAGGATTTGCAACGTAGAAAACAGAAAAATGTTGATTTAAACTAAATTTGTTGGACTCCTTTTTTATCTCATTTCTTTGGTTCATTGTTCCTCTCTACTAGAGATTTCCTCTCTACTCTTTGTATAAGTTTGCTTACCCTGAAAGGGAATAACATAATGGTGTATATATAGGCATTAGTGGAACCACATGAGGGTGCTCCTTTTTAAACAATTTAATTCTATGTTTTTATCTAAGCAAAAACTGTTTTCAGTAGGAAATATTAGGTATTCTGCTTCTGTCTGACTATATTGGGAAATCTACTTTTATTGGAAGGTCTGAAGGAAACACCATTCCATCAAAAATAGCAAATTTCTGGGTTTATAAAGAGTTGACCTCAATAATGTATGATGTATCTTTGACTCAATAAGCAAAATAAGTACTATATTTCACCAGAGGTTTGACCAAAATAATAGCCCTTGAATATGTACTTGACATATATTTATCAAACCTAAGTTAATCACTCAGTTTTAAGACATGTTTTTTTCTTAATCATCTTATTCCCATATTTCCATTTCATTTCTTTTTCTTTACAGCCAGAGAACCAATTTATATATATTTGGATGGAGAAACAAATAGTGCCTTAGGCTATGTATCTAAAAAACAAAAGCTGAATAAATTTATAAAAGATCTAATTAAATCAAAGTGGATTCAGTTAAATCTTTTGAAATCAACATCTTAGTGGATGGAGTAATGGAAATATATATTTAATAAATGAATAAATAAAATAAACGCTAGATATCAAAAGTCAACCAAAACAAACCCATTCAACAGACAACATTTTTTATTAAAGCATTTCATTGAAAGGAATATAGCTTCACATTATGAGGAAAAGAACACTTAATGAATAGGGAAAAGGGAGAGAGATTGAAACAATTAGACATCCATTTATTTATTTTTGCCGAACCTGCCAGCAATTAAATTAGAATCTGAATGATACACACTTAACACAGCTTTTTTCCTGTATGTCTTAGCTTTCTGGCTTCTTTTTCTTTTTTAAGAGAATTAAAACATTCAGACACTAGGGGTGCCTTGTCGATAATGACTTCCTGAATTAAACACAGATACACCAATAGATATCCCTTTCTTAGTTAAAGTCAGCAAAGAGTTGTAGTAGAGATTCTTAACGGCTTTGATAATTTGCAAATTATTCAAGCCACATGTTGGCGATTAATCCTTGTGAATGCAAATATACTTATCTATCAAATGTTGTGCTTGTCTTCAGGGTATAAATCTGCTGCCTAGAATATATCAAAATAGCCATTAAAAGGAAATGATGATTGAATTTAAGATACATGCTGAAATAGCTACTGTTTTCAGAAAGATTTTGATCTTAATGCTAGAACAAACACATCAAACGTGATTTAGAAGGGAGCCTAAAGAAGATGTATGATGCTTGACTCAGTCATATAGGTAGTCCTTATTTAGCAACTGCCTTGTTATGTGACTGTTACAACAGCATTAAAAAAAACAATTTAGCAAGCAGTCCTTGCAATTATGACTCTTGCAGTGTCTCTCTGCTTTTACTTTCAATTGTTTATTTACCCCATACCAAGATGTCCTGAAAGAGAAAGAATCTCAGATCAGCTGAAGGAAGTAGCAAGAAGGAAAGGAAAACTGAAGTAAAATGGTAAGCAGAGCCATCATCACTTTGATTAACAACCAAGTGGTCTTGTTCAACAAGAACTAATTGTAATCTCAAAAGGAGAAGGGTGGTTATGAAGGACCATTACTGTATTACTGTACATATATTTTAGAATAGAGTTGTGGTGTCCCTCCAGAAAATATAGGTCACAATTGGATAGTTAAAATCTTCAATAACATTAAAAATGAATGGCTTTTTCTTGCTTTCTTAAAGGAGCAGCTGAAAGCTTTGATACATCCTCAGTATTGGCATAGATTTGTGGCCTTTCTTATCTCATCTAAACATTGTAACAGAATAACAGTTGAAAAGGGACTTGTAGGTCTTCTGGCCCAACCTCTTCCTCAAGCAGGACACCCTATATTATTCCAGACAAATGGCTGTCCAGTGATGGAGCAGCCACAACTTCTGAAAGCAAGCCATTCCACTGGTTAATTATTCTCACTGTTAGGTTGCTTCTCTCCTTGATTAGTTTCCATCCATTGTTTCTTGTCCTGCCTTCAGTGCTTTGGAGAATAGATTGACCCCCTCTTCTTTGTGGCAGCCCCTTAAATATTGGAACACCTCTATCATGTCACCCCTAGTCAGGCTCCTTTATTTTAATTGCCATTTCCATATCTCTGCTTTCTTTGTTTTTTTCTTTTACCAGCTTTGGTACAGTATATAATTCTTCATTTATACTTCTGATAGTCAGCTTCACAACAATATCAAAGGTAAGCTATGTATGGGTTGATAACATTTTCACAGTATCCACATGGTTTGTTAAGTAGTGATTTGTTGCCCCCCCATAAAGGTTTACAGTTTTTGATGGACATGATAATCAATGCTTTAAAAGCAGAGTTGCTACTTATTTTAAAATGTGATTTTTTATAAGGGTAAGCTAATTTTAATTACAGATAATACAGATTCAGAAATTCAATCTCCGTTAAAGCCGCTTCCCTGAAATCCAGATATAATTCTGTGAGACAGAGACAATATTGACCTTTTATATGGGACATTTCATGTAATGTTTTGATGGTCTGAATCAAAAGTTCTTGGGCTTACATTAAACTGTGTCTTGGGTGCCGTCTCTCATACTGAAGTAGTGCAGCACAGTTCAAATATGCGCCTACACACTTGCCTTTTAAATTATTCATATCCTTTTCATTAGTAAACTCAAAAGTCAGTTGAAAAACTTAGTAAAATTTTTATGAAAGCTGCAAGACCATAATAATGTGACTTTGCATTCCAAGGTAACAACCTTGGGCCAGACATTTCCTTTTTCTCAATAAAAAAGCAAATTTAAAAATTTACATCTCTGAGAGGACAATGCCAGCAAACAAAACATAAGCATGCATTCCGGCATTCCAGGTTGGGTGTCTGTCATTCAAATTGCCATGCCGCAAGCAATTCTGATACAATCGAGAAGGAAAATGAATTTAGTTGGATGATATCTGCATGAGTGACAGAAGTTTGTGCCCCAGCAATTCTCTGCTCATTCAGTTTTTATTAGAGAACAATTGCATGTCTGATATCTTTTTGATATGTTCAACCTGTTGCAAATGTGTATGTATACTGCCCTCCCCAAATTAAGAATGAAATCTTTGGCATTAGCAGTCTTTTGGAATTTTGTTAATAAAAAGTCATTTGGGCAGCAGTGACTGGGCAGATTTGTGCAGCGGTCTATGCATTCTCAAACTGCTACATATTATGTCTTCATGGTTCATAGAAAATGTTATACAAGTCTCCAAAGTATTAAAATATCATCAAGGGCACAATATCATCTTTGCTATAAATTAGGAAGTCTTATTAAAGCATTCATGACTCAAATGTGTTCTTTAAAATGTGGACCTATATTGATCGAGTGGAAAGGATGATTCTTTTTTTTTCCATGTCATTTGGCACTCAGATTTGTGCTGCTTTCATATATTAATGTATGTAACTTATGATTCTTTCTCCCATTAAAAGAAGTTAATAATGAAATGTCAGCTGATGCAAGAGTTCATTAAAATATGATAAAGTGGTTGAGTTGATTGAGTTGCTGCTGTCATAGTGGGTGGGGTAGATTTTTATAGGTTTTTATTATATAGTGGATTTTTAAAAATTTTGTAGGCACCTGGTATCAACAATGTGAATTGGATGGCTATATAAATTTCATCAATCAATCAATCAATCATTCGGCAAACTTCTTGATGCTCTTGATATTCTAGTTTTAATTACCCCACTTTCCTTTGCTTATTAATATGATAAAATTATCATATTATTTTAGACGGCTGATAGGTAAGTCCCAAATTGGTTTTACTTTAGGGATTGCTTAATCTGTGAAGAAAACATCTAACTTGTCCAAAATTATGTATGTTTGTGAACTTTTATTTTTTAGATGAATTGACAATTTCAATATTTCTTTTCCCCTGCATGCTGTTATTGCAGTTGTGCTGAACAGTAATTTGAGGCAGATGTAAATTGTCAATAAGCAAATTCATATGGCATAGACATGTACTTTAAATGTGTCTCTTATCTGTGAAGAAAACATTACTCTTTTAATTGTAATTGGATTGTTTGGCAGACACTTATAAAGTTCTATAAATAGCACTAGATGATATTGAACCAGGAGTCCCCAACCCCCGGTCCGCAGCATGCTAGCAACCGGTCCACACAAACAAATGACCCATCCGTGGGGTGCAGGCAGCACGTGAAGCCACACCCCATCCGGTCCAAGGAAAACCTGTCTGCATGGAACCAGTCCCTGGTGCCCAAAAGGTTGGAGGCTGTTGTATTAAACAGCACTTTGATTTGTTAAAGAAACTTCACAGATTGTTATGCAAGCTCTGACACTTCAGAAGAAAAATATTTGGATGTGGATGGCTGCATTTTCCTCTAGCAGAACCTCTCTATGAAAAGGAGATGTCTCCTGCATGTAAGTTTCATATATTTCTATTAGCGGGAGATAGAAAAGAATTAAAGAACATGTGCTGCATATTGTAGGTTTCACTCTGGCATCTACAGCTATGATTGAAAACAACTGGTCTGAAATGTTGCATATCCGCTTCTCCTTTTCATAATATTGAATCAAACCAACTGATGAGCTGGATCCAATTAATTGCCATCATTCTTCCACAATCTCATGGTTTTAGCTTGTAATTTTTATATTATCTTCAGCTCAAGACGTTGGAAGCTAGACCAAAGTTTTTCAAGTTATTTCATAAGTGGAGCTGAAATTCAATTTCCAGTTTTTGTGATGGTACAGTGGTTCAGAATTCTGCCTACTGTCTCACAGGATATCTGTGGTTCTGACCTGGAAGTTGATGAAGTTGTGGGTAGGTGTGTTGCAAAACATGAAGTTGTGGGTAGGTGTGTTGTATCACTGGAGTTCTTTGAACTTGGTTGGAAAAGAAAAAAAAATGCCCACAATTGAAGAGGATCCAGGAAGTATTTCGTTAATTCTAAATCTGACATGATACATTGAGTTGTTGGTTTCTTTAGTTCAAACAACAGCAAGAAGGCCAAGATTGAATATGTCTCATACTGAATATTGTTCATATAGGTAGTCCTTGACTTATGACAGTTTGTTTAGTGACTGTTAAAAGTTACATCGGCACTGAAAAAAGTGACTTATGACCGTTTCTCAAACATCCCCCTGGTCATGTGATTTGACAACTGTTTCATATTTATGACGGTTGCACTGTCCCTGGGTCATGTGATCACCTTTGGTGTCCTTATGACAAGCAAAGTCAATGAGGAAGCCAGATTCACTTAAGAACTGTGTTACTAACTTAACAGCTCCAGTGATTCACTCAACAAACCTGGCAAGAAAAGTCGTAAAATGGGGTAAAACTTACTTAACAACTTTCTCACTTAGTAATGTAAATTCTGGGCTCAATTGTTGTCATAAATTGAGGATCACCTCTGTGTGTGTGTGTGTGTGTGTGTGTGTATACTAGCAGAGATCTCAGAAAACTGGGAGAATTGGTCTCTGACTGATAAGCCATCACCCTTTGAGGTAGGCCACATCTGGAAACACCCTCATGAATGACTGTGACTTGACTTTATTGATAAAGGCTAGAGCAGGGTTATCAAACTTGCAACGTCATGTGACGTGTTGCGACATATGCGGTTTTGGCATGACGCATCTGGCCCATGGGCTGGCAGTTTGACACCCCTGGGCTAGAGTAACAAAAAAGTGACAGCCAGTCTTCCATCCTCTTCCTCTTATACTCCAGGAGTTACCGGGGAGCAATCTGAACTTTATTTCCCAAATGCTTTCTTAGTTTCTCAGACTTAAAATATGTTTGTATAACTGTCACCGCATAGTTTCTCCAAGGTCATCTCGGTGGCTGTCCAACATAAGGAAGCAAAATAATCTTTTTGTGAGGGGAGAGGGAAGGACGATTTGCTTTTTTTTTTTTTTTTTTTGGCTTGCATGTTTAACTTAAGCTGATTCAATACTTTATTGGGAAATGAGAAAGGAGATAAGGGAGCAACACCACATATCCATAAATCTCTTGCTTTGCTAAAGGCATAAATCCTTATAAGCAATTAAATCATCGACAGCACATTGGCACAACTAGCAAAATTAAACACTTAACTGGGCTTCTGGGGAAAAAAACAGAATTAGAGAAATGTGCAACAGGACAAAAAAAAACCTTGCATATAAAATGAAACCATGGAAAGACACAAGGGAGCCTTATTTCAATTTTTCCTATTAGATAACATCATCAGTACAATGGCTTTGAAGAAATGAGTTCATTGGTTGGCAGGGGTTATATATCTTCTGCCTTGCATGCTCTTTGCATGCTTGGATAGGAGGGGATGCTGTTTTGCAAATAATTGCTGCCTTGTTGATGGCGGATTATTGACTCAGCCGATAAGGTTTTATCTCTGTTTGAGTTGCTTCCTGGGTAATTGCTGGTGTTGGTAGCTGAGTAATGGGGTGGCTTGTTGGGAAGGTGCTGTTCTTTAGCTGTCATTGTTGCCTTGTAGTTGGTTTTTGATTGTGAGGTTGATAAGCAGATGGCAGCTGTAGCTGAATGATTGCTGTGCAATGGGGAATGCCTTCTGGGCTGGGGTGTGTGTCTTTGCCCCCTGTGTCACCATTTATCTGTGGCCCTGCACATCTCTCTTTCTTAAGAATAATCAGAGATATTTTGAGACCTTGTTACCTACAGTCCCTAGTTTCTATGTTTTTAGTTTCACATGCCAAAACTCAGATTCAAACACCATACAATTTCACTTTGCTTTCTAAACAAGTAGAAATTGCTCCTGGGGCACTTAGCAAAAGATGTCTATGTTCTTCCTTAATTTTCAAAAAGGTTGCTATTTGACTGACTTATAAACATAGTGCCCATTTTTATTCGGTATACAAGTTCAAACAAATTTGATTTAGAGAGAGAAGGAGTTATAAAACATAAATTCTTTTGGTTTTTTTTTTTGTACCTTTGGGGTTCTATTGTCTTGCTGTAGGAAAATACTTGAAACAACTGGATGATTTGGAGACAGCTAACAGTGGAACTTGTCCTGAGGAAAGTAAGAAATACCAGGAGGTTTAAGAGAATAGAATAGTAAAGAATAACATGATAACCTGAGCAATGAAGCTATATTTTCACCAGAGATGCTGTCCATTTTGCTTATTACCTTTTCCTTACAAGCAGGCACCTCTAAAAGCTTCCCCCATGCCAAATATTGTTTTTTCCTCTTCACTTTTAAAATCGCCATGGTGATCTTCAAACGTGATAAGGGTCCTTTAGGTATTTCCAATTATTTTATATTGCTGTACATTTTTATCACATATATTTGGGATCAGTTCTCCTATGCTGAAATCCCTTGGTCACCTGTCAAAATGTATTGTAAAGGCCTGTTAGATGACATATATCATTTTTCTATAGAAAACAGCAAAAACACAGTGAGAAAAAGTGGTCTACTATGATTCCATTTCTGATTCCATTCTTTCCATTACTGATCTTCCTTCCTTCCTTCCTTCCTTCCTTCCTTCCTTCCTTCCTTCCTTCCTTCCTTCCTTCCTTCCTCCCTCCCTCCCTCCCTCCCTCCCTTGAACACCAAGTGACAGTTTGGCTGATTTAGTCTTCATATGGCTATTTTCTAGTTGCCTGTAATTAGTTTATTAAATTATATGAGAAACAATACGTAGTAGATGTTCCAACAATCCATCGGATTTTATTTGTGGTACAGATGTAAAATAACTGGATTTTCCTGGGAACATTCTGGCTTTGACATCTAGCCAGTTTCCTTTAATAGAAAGTAAGCTGGATAGCTTACTTTCTATTAAAGGAAACTGGCTAGATGTCAAAGAGAGCCATGGTTTCAAGGGCATGGTTTCAATCTGGTATGATAGGAGCAGTGGCAGTAGAGTTTGGCCTGATTCTTTCTGTTAGAGGACACTGTTTATTTTCACTGTAGGCTAGCCTGATTTTCTTCAGTGTGACTGATCATATTAATTCTGGAAAGCTGAAGTAAAATTTAGTAGTCAGTGTCCATGAGACAGGAGCAGAGCACTATGTTGTCCTTTGCTTATTTATCATGTACCTTTGGCCAGCAATAATAGCACACTTTTATTGATGCTGCACAGATTTTTTAAAATTAATATAGTTGACTGTGCAAAGTATTTCAACTTTAGTTATTTGTAGATAAAAGTTGCACATCAAAGTTTAAGAATCTACACCTTTAACCCAGGTCTGGTTGTACACCTTTAGTACAGTATTGTCAATGGAAGGAAATGTGTGAGTAAAACACTTAATGTTAGTGATTTATTACTAGGGGCTAAGAGCTTGCTTTGGATGAAAACTGAAACACAAACAAAATTGCTTTGGGTCAATTTGGGTGATTTTTGAGCTGAAGAGGTGATTTTCTAATGCTGTCTAAAGGACATCAAATTGTTCTTTCTAACCATTTCTTTAAAAAGAAAATCCTAGACACTTTTAGAATTGGAGAAGTGTGGGGGGAAATGGAACTACATATTTGAAGCAGCGATGTTAGGGGAAAAAATTAAGAAGGAGGCACAAATCATTTTTCTGCCATACTAATTCATTAATAGCTGGACCTGTTTCTCTGAACATTTTCAGGCATTTTCCAAGTGTAAGAATAAGACAAAGTTGTGTATAGAACTACAATGAAAAAAGTGAATTTAAAAAATCTTTTATGTACATAGAAATACAGGTAGTCCTCAACTTACAACAGTTCATTTAGTGACCCTTCGAAATTACAACAGCACTGAAAAAAGTGATTTATGACTCTTTTTTTCACACTTACGACCATTACAGCATCCCCGTGGTCATGTGATCAAAATTCAGTTGCTTGACAACTGACTCACATTTATGATGGTTGCAATGTTCCAGGATCATGTGATCCCCTTTTATGACCTCATTATAAGCAAAGTCAATGGGGAGGCCAGATTCATTTAAAAACCAGGTTGCCAACTTGAGTAACTTAAGTAAGTTGTTTAACAACTATGGCATAGAAAGTTATAAAATGTGGCACAATTCACTTAACAAATGTTTCACTTAGCAACAAAAAATTTGGACTCAATTGTGGTTGTAACTAGAGGATTATCTATAGTTTGTGTAAAAGATTGAAGAACTCTTACTTAACTTATCCCATTAGTGCTTTCAGACCCAATATACATATTGGGTGAGCAAATATGTCCAACACTTCTTCCTTGCCTGAGGCAGTGGTGGGATTCAAATATGTTCTCTGTGTGGATGCTGCTTCCAGAAGTTCATTCTGGGCATAGGCAACAAAAAATTAGCTACCAGTTCTGCCGAAGTGGTGCAAATCAGCTGAATCCCACCACTGGGCTGAAGCAAAGCCTCTGCAATATATGTACTGTAATTTAAACATCATTGTTAAAGTGACATTTTTTTCTTAAATTTTATAGTCTACCACATCTCTGCTTTCTCCAATGCATCTATTCTTCTTAGGAGTCTCTTTCAAATTAATTTCAATGAATTGTTTTATAAAGCAATATAACATCAGATCCTTAGAATTCTTAATGTCCTCCTATAGTGAAATTTGGTCAAGAAATGTTGTCATTTTTGAGTAGCCAGCTCCCTCCTTGAAATCTATTCTTTCAAATATTAACATATTATAATTATTTCAGCATGTTCCATTTTGTATCACAAAGCCACTAATTTATGCCATGTGTTTATGCACAATTCATATAATAACAATTATTAATGGAGACTTTATAGTTAAAAAACACAAGTTATGAATCATGTCATTTTAAGAGCCTCCCCTAAAGTACTGTAGCATTTTCAATGTATACATTGCATTGTATAGAATATCATTATATAATGTACAAAAAAATAGCTCACCATAAAAATATTTAATCTGTTCAACCTGGTATAATAAATATACAATACCATAATTCTTCATGATTGATTATGGAATCTATATACAGGGATTCCTATTTTACTAAATCTCATATGAAGTTTGTTTTATAATATAATTGACTTCATCCTGCTAGGTTTGAAAACATTTCATGTGCAATTCCTTAGAAAAACCAGAAATATCTAACAAGTTTTGCCACATTTTCTTTCCCTTTTATCAGCAATATCACCCACTTTTCTTTTTTAATAAATATATGAATTTGCTGAGTAAACACATTCTTCCACAACTTCTTTTTATACTTTTTCTGCTTGCAAATATGTGCACTATTGGGGCAAACCCTTTCCGTTGTGTGTAATTTAATAACCCCTTTCAGGAGAATTTAGGATTTTTGAAACGATTACTATACAATAGATGTATGCCTTCTCAAATGAAAAACATACATCTGTTTGTGATAAATCTAAACATCAACAATGAAGCAATCACATAAACAGCTTGGAATTTGTTTTTCTACAGATGCTTATTGTTTGGACAGAAATGGGGCAGATCCACAGTGCTTGCAGATAAACCAGATAATAAGGCACCTTTGTGCAAGAACGTTTGCAGTTTGGCTTTTTGGAAGGATTGCTTAGTTTCACCAGCTGTGATGGTATGTGGGAATGACTTTGGGAGACTGGAGAAAGAATCACAGACTGGACCTTAGCATGTAAAAGTTATCTCAGCCCAAGAAGGAGAAGGGCTGTGGGAAACATTTCAAATGGGACCCTTGTTAATTTTTCAGAGAATAAAAGAAAATGAGGGGAGAAGTTAGTTACCCTTCAAATGATGCAGGAGTATGAATGGATTTCTGGAAAAATTGCAGATTGCAGGAACAATTTGCACTTCAGTTTGAGATGCAGGCAACACAGACTCATCCCCAGTAGCCTGCGCTTGTTTTCAACAGTGAAAGGACACAGGGCAGAAAACACAGCTCCACAACACAGTTCCTTCTTCAGCAGTTCCAAGAAAGCTCCACACCCATTTGCACCACTCAGGTGACCCTGAGGACACAGACAAACTCCCAAGTGGCCTCAACAAGTCTCTAAAAGAATGCAAATGACCAGCTGTCTGCAAGGAATATAAATCCTTCCATCCCCTACCATCCAGTCAGAGCTGACGAAGCTTCTTGGATGAGAAGAGAAACGTCTTCAAAGAAAAACAAGAAAGTCCAGTTGCCTCCTGAAAAAGCACCTTTGGGATCAGGGGAGAAGTACTTTTAGTCTTCCAAGATTCTACTACTAGGATTCTACTGGCTTACAATAAAGAGAGAGTTAGTAATCCTGGTTGGGCTTCTGGTCTTGACTACTTCAAAGTGTTAACAACAACCTCTCTGGAACTGTTTTATTTACCCGATTCTACTTATTCAGTATTCTCTGATCATATTTTTAATCTCCAGATCATTTGATTTGGTTCAGATTGTTGTCCTTCTATTTAGCATCTGGGATAAAATTGAATAATCACATCTCTCAGACTCCCAAAAGACCGAAGAGATACTCAAAAGTAAGGGGGAAAAAACCCAATGACATCTTTTGTCAAAGCAGGAACATCCATAGCTAATGCCAAAGAGAGTATGCAGCTCAATAACATTATCTTGAGGGTCAATGTTTCCTTCTTCAGGAACTGAAAAACACTTTAATAAAATTAAGCATTAAGATTAATTCTATCATTCTTGCAGATGCTAGCACAATTTAGCTCTAATTTAATCTGCATTTGGTCTCAGTTCATGAAAACTGCATCATAGAGACTGCTAGCCATACTAATTAAGTTGAAATAATTGCCAAAATAATAACTGGTTTTTGGTTATCCAAGCAACATTCCCATGATATATTTGGATAATATGTCACAGAAGATTATAGTCTTTTATGATCTTTTATTATTTATACACATACACACACAAAACACACACACCCATGTTCATAATCCCAAAGAATTCTGAGCAGCTAAGAAGACTCAAAATAAAAATAACAATAACAACAATGTAACAATACCCTTGACCCCAAAAACATAATCAAATAGTATATTCAACAATACCTGTGATGATCACCCAAAGGCCTGCTGAAATAGTACAACTTTACTTGTTTTTAGAATGCAAACATAGTTGGGCTATGCTAACTCTGGACAAGGTGGAGCTACTACAGAAAAGTCGCCTTATGGTTCACATCTCATGAACCTGTTTAGAAGAATGCCCTCACGAGATGTGCAGATTCAATATAATGCTTTTATATGGTGTGTTTTTCTGCTACCAAAGGTTGAGAAACTTTAGGATGAACCTGACTTCTTTGAGTGGTGAGAAAACCCAGGAGATGTATATTATATTTGGTTTATTGATACACATATAATCTGAATATGTGAAAGTTTGCAGGTTCTTTCTGAAGTCAACATATCTGCTCACTGGATTCCCAGAAAAAGACTGAGTTGGAGACAGTGGGTAATTTTGTTAGTGACACAGTTATTTTTAATTTCAAAGAATGAATGAGGGAATACAATTTTGACCTACTACTACAAGTAGTAACTTCTGAAACAATATGGGATAGTGATTGTAAAGAATTGGCAAAACTGAGTTCCAGTTTGCAAAATTTGGAGGTCTCTCCCCTGCTCTCCCCTTCAGCAAACTGATAATAATAAATTGCCCATTAGCTTAGAGTAAGCTAGACCCAATGCATAAAATGTGTATTATCTACCTTATTTCAATTCTGTCTCTCCATTCATCCATTTACAGGTTGTGCAATGCTCATATTCAAAGGGTAAAAGATACACTGAAGTGTGCAGGGCAGTCATGAAACACCAATTGACAACTTAAAACAGCTGCAACTTTTACTAGGAGATGTATTTTAATTCATCTATCTGTACATTTATTTAGACATACATACACATATAAATACAGCACATAGTTATATTCACACATGACACACATGCTGTATATCTGTATCCATACATATAGGAATTGTCATTTCCTTCAAGAACTGTAACTTTTAGCAATTGCAGCATGTATATCCATCCATCCATCCATCCATCCATCCATCCATCCATCCATCCATCCATCTATCCACATATATATCCTCAGTCAGGAACACAAGCATACACATAAGAAAATGGTGGCCTAATTCACCGCAGGATTATTACATATAGAAAAGTAGACCCAAATCATATGGCATCTTAACAAATATTTAAACTGTGCTTCACTATAAAATTATTTTATTTATATGCTCAAAACACCGTGTCCCTGCTCCTGATTTATGATCAAACAAAGAACCTTTTGTGAAGTACAAGTTTTCTGAGATCTGTCATTATATTCAGGGAAAATAATGTGTGGTTGTTAAACTATTTTGAAGAATTTCCCTTTCATACAAAACTTTAGATTTTCAGATCAAGAAGATCAAAAACATACCACATCTCTAACAAATAGGCTTGGTATGTAAAAGAGAAAATCTTAAATGCTAGTTTCTATTTGATGCTTTAGAGATGTTATTTCTTTGCAAACTAAATGGCATGGCAGTCAAATACTTTGTGGAAGTGACATGCTGTAATTTAAAAGTGGGGCATTTGATATTTAGAAGACGTAAGCACTCTTTTTCTATTCTCTCCTCTTCCTTCAATCATTGCCCACATCGCAGCATAAAAAAAATACTCCTATTTTCAGGTTGGTAAGAAAGGGAATATATTTATTGCTACAGCTTCTCCATCCTTGATAATATTATTGACATTTTTAAAAAAATCCATATTATTATTCTCTAGATCATCCTGCTTTGTATAACAAATGACTATATTATGGAAATAAGATTATACCACCTTCCATGTCTTTAAGAAATAAAGTTCAGTTTTCTCCACCATAAAAATACAGCTGCCTGATAATTACCAAAATTGTTCATATACACTGGCTTTAAAAATATGCTGTACTTTTTTTCCCGATTGGATGCAGTTGTTTAGACACATGGAATCAGTTATTCAGCCTGAGAGACAATTATACAATTGGATATACATTTTTTCTTGTATATCCTTCCTTGGAAGTCCATTTATAAGTTGGGATAATCAGCTATTTGCTGTGGCTGTTGCTTCTAAAATTTCACTGAAGGTATTTATATGTTTGTTTTTAATGACTGTATTAAAAAAAATATCCTTGAACTTAAATCCTAGAATGTAAGTGCTGAGACCTTAGTGAATTCAGTCTTTTTTCCTGCCTTAAGTGACTGCGACATCAAGTTCTGACACCCCTTTTTGTCTTAACGAGATCCTTGTCACAATAACAATATTTCAGAGTTAATGTAGTCAAGATTGTTTTTATTTCAAGCGGAATAATGATTTTTCATACAGGGTTTTTTAAAAGAAATTGAATACAAGGGCATCAGGAGTAATTAAGAAGGGACTTATGCAAGCAAAGCACAATGACCACAGCTTTAACCATCTCACAAATCCAGGCCAACTGTCTTCTGCCAGTTCATGACTTCTAAAATGAAGTATAGTAGTATATCTTTAGTCTTTGGAGTAGCTGTAGAAGTGTACAAGCAAAGGTCTTTAGAATTTTATCTATTATTTTAAATTTCTAGCTGCTTAAATTGGAACAGTTCTGATGGATGACTTTGGGCCAGCCACTCTCTTTCCCCCCTAGAAAGGAGGCAATGGCAAACCACTTCTAAAATCCTACCAAGGAAACTGAAGGAACATGTCCACAGAGTCACCAGGAATTAAGACTGACTTGAAGGTATGTAGGCAAACAAAAGGTAGTGAAGATTAAAGTAACCCATCAACAGAACTTCAGAGAAAGTAGAATGGAGGGTGGAAGATAATAAAAAGAATTGAACTTTCTCTCTGTACCGAAGGTCATGGAGAAAGGGTGTGATATAAGTGTTATCACAACACTGGGAATACAAGTGTTCTAATAGCATTTCTGGAGAAAACAGTGCAGAGGCACTTTTGGGGTAGCAGTCCTGCAATAGGGAGGAAATCCTTAAGTTACATTATTTTGCCTGTGATGAAACTAATCTGCTCTGTTGAAAGCCTGTTTGAATTCTATTGTTATTTGGTCTGTAAATATAAGTCTGTGTGGAAAATAGGTGGAAAGAAACAATTTAGCTTTGATGGGGAGGAATGTGTAACAAAAATTGCATGGAGAATTGGAAAGGAAAATTGCTTTATTAGTTAAAGAGAAATTGGTACTATTCCAAACAACCCTTTTTCTAAACACCAAAAAGAGTTTTATAAAGTAACTAAACTGTACTACACTATTATCATTTAACTGTTCTTTTTTACTTCTTGGTTTGATTTGTTTCATTACCAGAAGCCTTTTTTTGCATTTTTAAACTGTCTCAGTTTATGTCAACTCATATCCTTGTGTGCAATGAGATATTGTCCAAATGTTTTTTAAATGAGGGAATGTTTTCCTTTCCTGAAAGTGAACATTATATTGAAAAGGGGAAAAAGAATTTTGAGGGAGATAAAATGAAAATGAGAATAAATTCAGCATAACATAAATAGATAAATAGAATATCTCCCACCTTTCCCAAAAGTAATGGTAAAAAATATGCTTTTTCTATTCTCTGCATAGGGGCATAACTGTGCTTTTTTCCATCCAACAGTGTTATTTGGCAATTACTTTCTTTAATCAACAAATATTTTACCTATTTAATTACAGCTAGCTATTATTTTAAAATAGGCCTCCAATTTGTATATTACTTACACCTACAACTGTAACATATCCAGCAACCAACTCTTATGCCTTACACCAGGGGTTCTCAACCTTGGCAACTTTAAGACTTGTGGACTTCAACTCCCAGAATTCCTCAGCCAGCTTTGCTGGCTGAGGAATTCTGGGAGTTGAAGTCCACAAGTCTTAAAGTTGCCAAGGTTGAGAACCCCTGCCTTACACAATAGCTTTAAAAATATAATTTACTAAGTAAATATTTTAGTTCTAAGCCTTGAAAATTGGCCAGACTGTGCTCTGATTACCACAGCATAACAGGCAAAATTCCAGAATATCTCAGAGCTGAATACGGTTTAATATGCCCTAAATATTTAGCAGGTTTCTTGGAGGATAAAAGCACTTGTATCTACTCTGCATTGATTGCCAGTTAGGCAAGTGTACAAGAAAGAACAAGGCGGGATCTTGAGTTATTAACTACATTTATAAAGCTTTTACTGTATAGGCTGAAGAAGTGGTTAAAATCCTCTGTAGTATAAATGCTGTTAGGTGTGGGCTGAACATTTGGTGTTTCTGGCTCTCTCAGATAGCCAGATCAATTGTGAATGAATGGATCAGGAACATGATCCACATTCCTTTGAAGGAAGAAGTAGTGTCACTTGTTTTGCAGGAAGCAATGATGTGGCTTCTCATAAAATAGTCCTCCTTTATCTGGCTGCTTTTGATAACTTCAATCTTCCAATCTCTAACTTGCCCATGGAGAAGGACCCACTGTTGAGAAGGTGCAGGAAGATATGGATTATTTAGATTCCTGGCATTCAGGAATCTGTAGTCTTTCATGTCACACCTCAGTGGGCACCATCTCTCATAGTCTCAGCTCCATGTGAAGCCTGCAGGAATTAGGAAAGGTTGAGGCCTTTATTGTTATGGCTTCACTGCTATGCAGCACACTGTCTCTTGGTAGTTTGGAATGCCACTAAAATAAAAGCAGTTTTATTCTTCCCTGCTTTTAATACACGTTAATTTATTATTTGGAGCTTATATTTGTTGGGGTTATCATTTCACATCATTTTATCAGTGTGTGTGGGTTGGTTTCCTTGTTTTTGGATTCATACAGGAAGTTCCGATCCGGACTGGTTAAAAAAACATTGTGTATTATTTTGAAAATGGAATTTAGGCTTGACAATGCAGACACTTTTTGTTATTTGTTTCTTGTGATAAACAAATTCTGGCTTTCTTGCCTTATGATTCCGGGTAGGTATGCATTTTATTTTTATGCTAAAACAGTTACTTACTGACTCCAAGCATCTTTGGAAAATAGCCTGTTGAAATTTATCAGAAATGAAGGCTATGTTGACTTCCTGGTAGACACCAAACAATTAAACAACTATCCTTGGAATGTACAGTCTGTACTCACTCACTGTTTATTTCTGTAATGTATTACTTTTCACAACCAGATATCAGTAATCAGTTTGAACTGGAAAACTCCACCCTTGGCAAGAGTTACACTTTGTGTTACAAAGCTGCTATAGAAGAAAAGGAGAGTTATTTTGGGAAAGCCCAAAATATTTCTCTTCCCTTCTCCCTGCTTCAGACCTCAAGGCACTGTTTCTCCAAAGAATCTACAGTCTCTTTATGGTAGATTATAAAAACTATTATTTATTTTCATGACAATCATTATTACACTTTTGTTTAATCTACACTGCCAATTTCAATATAAACCAGTATGGTTAACTTTGTAGGAGTGCGGAAATCTATGTTCACCCATGTTACCGTAGTTCAGGTTGTGCAGTCAACACTGTAGATTTGGATTGGACTAGACGTAAGGTGACCAACCGTCCTCCTTTAGGGAGGACAGTCCTCCTTTTGTAAGTTCTGTCCTCCCTCAAAAAGTGTCCTCCTACATGTCCTCCTTTTCGATATTTGAAGACTAATCTGCAGGTTTTTTTTTTCCTCATAGAATGCTCAGAATGGAGTTCCGGCACCTTTTTTTTGATGGGTTTCTTTTTTCAACTTTTGCATGAGCTGTGCTACTCCCCCTATCGGCTTTCGAAAGCCAATAGGGATTGCTGCTGAATGCAATTTTATTTACAATATTTTTTCTTCAATTTATTTGTGTCCTCCTTTTCATTGTAAAAAAGTTGGTCACCTTACTAGACGGCACATTTTAATCTTCTAGCTCTCTTTAGCTTTTTTGTTATGTTTACTTGTCATGCTCAACCTGATTTTTTTTTCTAACAGAAGAAGAAAGAATAGCATTTTGTCAGTGTTAGTTTTGAGGAAACTCTTTTATACAGCTAATGAATTCTGGGAGTTGAAGTCCACAAGTCATAAGGGCCAAGTTTGAAGACCTCTGGTATAGGGTTTCCTGCCTGAGCCGGGGATTGGACTAGAAAACTTCCAAGATCCCTTCCAACTCTATTATTCTGTTATAATCCCCCCTCCCTGTCTCATCTTCTCACACAAACATACTTCCCATTTCCTTCCCATCTCTATCACCCTGCCTTTCTATGCATGCATTCTGATTCTCCATCTCTCACTATCCCTTACTCTTTCCCACTGCTCTCTGCAGTGATCTCTGTCATCCACTATCCATCCTGCAGCAGTTCCTCTTGTTCTTAGACAGTAGCAATTCTATCTCTAGCAGTTAGGATAAAGGCCCATCTGAGGGTTTCCTTTGTAGAGAGGGCTCATAGTATCTGTTTTGGGGTTTGTGTGTGTGTGGGTAAAGGGCAGTGAAAAACTGTTGCCAATGCACTGTTAACAGAGGAAACATGGCATTCAATAGCACTTTCCAATGGCACCCAAAACATTGTGGGTGGCATTGGCTGCAAATTTGAACTACACAATTTTTTGCTGGAAAAGTGCATGCAAAACATTTGTTTAGGTAAGAAAGCTGAATTCAAAAGAGTTGGCTGTTACTAAAGAGAGCTAAAAAAATCAGTTTGTGTTTGGCAAAATTGGGTATGAAGAGAGAATATTATAGCAGGTTAAACTTATACAAAGTGGCCATTAGGAAAATCTGTGGTAAAAAGGGTAAATTTAAAGGATTTGCATGCAATTAGCATAAATATTAGGCTTTATGCAATTTGCATATGGTAATAGTCACCCAGATCTCGATGATTGTAACTATGAAAAAAAAATCTGTTTCATTGGGAAAAAAAATAATCTTTGACAGAAGAGATTAGTACGCGAATGCATATAAAGTCACACAGATTGGATTCGTAATGGTACTTGCCTTCAGGGGAATATAGGATTTTCAGATTTTATAAAAGTCATGCATTATTTGCAAATGTATCCAAGTCCTTTTCCTTGTTAACCCAATCATGTTGTAAAAGTAAGGATTGTTTTTATTTGCACTGATTTCTCCAGACAATCATCAACAAAATTCTGAAAGTTTAATTTCTGTAAATGCTGAAATACAGTCGTCTTGTATACTGAAGCTATGACACCCAAGTCCATTTTATACAGTCATCAGGACTCTGTGAGAATTCTGTCTGAAGTGCTTGGCTTCCTAACCTTCTTTAAAGCAGACGTTTGTCACTGGGCTAATTTTGGAAATGAGGCAAGTAGATAAATTGCTGATAGAAATACCTTGGCTGAGGCACTTTTTTTGGTAACTGATTTTACTTTAAAGAGAGATATCCACCTCTAATTGGTATACTCAAAAAGATAAGTATGAAACATAAACAACTCATCAGACATAATCTACTTTAATCATTTAATTTAATCATTTTTTAAAATTTTGATTTAAAGGTGTTTTAGTTTGCTTTAGTGGGAAGCTTGCCTTTAATTGGGCCTTAGTTTAGCAAACTTTATTGCCTAACTAACTTTACTAAAGTAAATCTGATAATTTATTGTATTCATATTGACTAACAGATTCCAGGTGCAAATCTCTGTTTTGGAGAACGTCTCCTGCCCAGCTTCTAAAAGCTGCAGTTATCTTTCCCAAGTAATGGTACTTACTCAGAAGCACCTTCGGCTCAGAACATGATCCAGGAGGAATTCACAAAAGCCCTTTCAATTCCAGGAAATAAATTAGCCAACTTCCACGTAACTTTGAAATTCAAAGTATTTTGAAACTACTCAGTATCATCCTAAATGAAACACATTCAGTTTTGCAGGTAATAAGTTCTTGTATGACCAGGCACAAAAACAGCCAGGGAAGTGATTGATGCCTGGGAAAACCCTACTCAGTCAACAGGAGTGCTGATTTACCACCAGCTTATCAAGGCAAGGACTGGGCAGCACAAACAAACAACAACCAACAACTTAATAGCCAGACATCAACACACCCCAATCAACATCTAAAAAGACACATACTGTACAACAGGCACCACCATATAAATACCACACAGGCAGAAGAGCACACACTCTGCTAGAAAGAAGTTCCCTGAAGATGGGCTCCAGCATAAGTCCAAAAGTTTGGAAGACAAAACCTTTGGTTCCAGTGACCAACCCAGATTGGATTCTGTAAATGAAATAAGCTCACATAGATCAAGTTACAATTATAATCAACAATTTAAACAAGCCTTTAGTCCTTTCTGCAACTGTAAGCAGAATATAAGATCTACTATGATTCTTAAGCTACAAGAGAAATCCTGATTTTCCTGTATTTCCTCCTTAAATGTAGATGGACATAGAACATAAGTTGGCCTCTTTTTGAAGAAATGGGAGTTTGGTATCAGAGTGGCTTGCAACAGATCAATAAGGGCTGCTTCTTACTATTTGTTTCATAATAACAAGTAAACGAATCTTCCATTTTAACATGCAGCTGAAATGAAAAAGGTTAAATAAAACACACCTTTTTCTTTTCTTCTCAAAATGCAGAGGGACAAATCTACCTTTTTTAAAAAAAAAAAACTACCTTGTTTGGAAATAAATACGTTTCCAATATTCACGAAGAAATAAACCTTCCACTGGCATTATATTTCATAAACCCTGTGTTCATGGTATGGTCCAGGCTTCTTCTCCATTGAACACAGTGTTCTATAGTGCAATAATTTCTAGTCAATAAAAAAACTAGACAGTCTGATGCAGAATATATATTTTATGTATCATGGAGTTTGCTCTGAAGAACAGAGTTTTGAATAAATGGACTGTGAGCATTATACATTTGCAACATTAGAAACAAAACACGAGACTTTCAGCACTCTCGGAAATATCTTGCTGTTCTAACGTTGTCATTGACTTCCTTTTTATACCTGTCTATGCTTAATGGATCTGGGTTTTAGTAGTATGTAAAGCAGAGCCAACCAGTCAAGTCTGCCCACTTTTGCTCTACTGTAATGTCTCAGGTGCCTAAAGCTAAAGAAACTCTTGAGCTGTGCTCAGCTGCTGGGAACTGCAACTTCTGGTGTAATGTAATTTTCTTTGTAGCACTAGAGGTAACAGAAGATTACAGAATATTAAGAGTTGGAAGGGACCTTGGAGGTCTTCTTGCCCCAATCTTCTGCCCAGAGCAAGAAGCCCTATACATTTTCAGACAAATGGTTGTCCAATCTCTTCTTAAAAACTTCCAGTATGGGAGCATGCACAACTTCTGGAAGCAACACGTTGTTCCACTGGTTAATTGTTCTAACTGTCAGGAAATTTCTCCTTAATTCTAGGTTGCTTCTGTCTTTGGTTAGTTTCCATCCATTGCTTCTTCTCCTGCCTTCAGGAGGATAGATTGAGCCTCTTGATTGAGTTGATTTGCCATTGTCTTCTTCCAAAGATTTATTTTTAACTTCAACTCTAGCCATCTACTCTGAAATTCTAAATTTTCCATCTATAAGCTAATCCAAGTGAACCCTGCTTATCATCTGAATTGGCCAAGTTTACTATGCTTTAGTTCCAATGTGTTCTTATCTCCTCCATCTGTCAGATTTGTAATTTTAAGCAAATTTTATCAGATGCCAGACTTGTTATATTAGTGGCTTTTTAAAGAAGACCATGAAATATTTGATTTTTAAAAAAAATAATGACTAATAAGCAGCTGAATGCAACTAAAGTCTCATTCCCCCCCCCTCACATACACACTTATATTTTGTGAATGCCAGAAGCATTTGGAGGAATAAAATACCAGGGTGAGGGATCAGTACTGCTATAATGCTGCTCCATGCTTAACAGATACTAGATTCTGTATTGATGCTTTAGAACAATGGTTCCCAACCTTTTCTATACCCCGCTTCTGATATATTCTCGCACCCCTTACAAAAGTTCAAAATAATGGCAACGAATTATACACATATACACGATAATTTTGAAATTTCTAAACCCAAGTTTTTGCACCCCCTGGAATATTGTATTGCACCCCCAGGGGCTATGAGGACCCCTGGTTGGGAACCCCTGCTTTAGAGTACTTTGTCTTCTTGAATTAAATTATATATTTAAAGCTCATTGATAGTTTTTTTAACAGCTCCCCTTATCTGTCCAGCTGATGGGGATAATACAGAACAGATCACTGTTACTCTGCTAGTATTAAGATTAAGGCTAGTAGCAAGGAGAATGAGACTCTTTATCAAAATTTCTAGGACAGCTGATTTAGTAACTGATGGAAGTGAAATGAAAAGTCATTCCATTGTATCTAAACCATGCTGCTTTGGAAGAATATATGAAGAAATGTATAAAGATCGAAGGCCCTGTTGGGGCAAAAGACAATAACTTTACAGTTTTAAGCTTCAAACTCAGGAAGGTAAATTCAAATTGATGTAGGAGGTAGAGGTGTTATTCCCCTATCTAACATATGCAACATCTAAACTGCTGGTGGTGATGCTCAATTCTTGCTTGTGGTTTGATTCATGTCCTGGATTGAAGCCAGAGCTCGGTGCATCTGCTAATATCATTCTCAAACTTGCAAATAATTTCTATTCAATGTCTAGAGTAGCTGGATAAATCTTTGTTGATGACTTGAGTGGGCCATCGCCAACTAACTCAGGACACGCTAGTTAATTTACGCAATCTAGGTATCTAATTTTAACCAACAATGTGTTGTATATATTCATCTGAGAGAGACCATAAGCTCTATGACATTTTGACAGTTTGACATAACATTTCACATTCTCATCCTAAACATTTGTTTTGTTGAATTGCAGTTTGAATGAATGGAGCATAATACATTGTTCACAAATTACCAAGCCTCTGCCAGGACTTCAGACACTGAGAAGTTTTAATATTTCAGAGATAATCTGGTTTTCCAAGAAAAAAAAGTCACAAGAGTGGTAACTGGAAAACTCAATCCATGTCATATCCCACAGATGCTTTTTCACGAAGCAACTAGACTTTCTTGTTTTTCTTTGAAGACAGAGAGGACTGCTAATTTGAAAAGAGGGGTCAAAGACACCATCTATGTCAAAATTGAATAGCCCTCTCTCAACAGAGGGGGAGGGATCTGACATCATCTATCTCCAGTCTACAGCACAGTCTTTTCAACAGTCCGAAGAAGGCTCCACACCCATTTCCACTACTCCAGGGAGCACAAACAACTCACTAAAAGAATGCAAATGAACAGCTATCTGCAGGAGTATAAATCTTTCCATTCCCCACCATCCAGTCAGAGCTGAAGAAGCTTCTTGGATGAGAAGCGAAACGTCTTCAAAGAAAAACAAGAAAGTCCAGTTGCCTCATGAAAAAGCACCTTTGGGATAAGTATGACCTGGATGGCTGAGAATTTTCATAGACAACTTATGTCATACTTTATGATCAGTACTGGGAAGCTGGTGGGAGGATTGGTGGGAAGATAGAAAATAAGGAGGAATAATTTTCTCTAATTTCTAAATTCCCCATGTAAACCAAATGATCAGACTTCAACCTGGTTTTGTTACATTACATTTTATGATACAGTTCTACCCATGCCAAATATGGTGTGTGAAGCATGGCCACAAATGTGCGTTGCACATTTTTATTCTTGATAATACAAAGCAAATAGAGCTGGAAAATAGGCCTAAAGCATTTGAAAATGATGCATGTGTTCAAATGTGGAGCCCAATATGATACATTTCTATTTTTAAATGAGGTAATCTATTCCTATTGGAATTAAGAATATACCTATTTCTTAGCTAGGTGACAGCACCTTGGCTGATCTTAAAGTGGAAAACCATCAGGCTGAAGAAACATATGAGAAAAAAGAAGTGGAAGACTATCTTTGTATTGTTGCTAAGACCCAGTTACCAGGAATTGAGCCAGAGTCAGACAAGTTTTTACTTATATTTATATGTATCCACCATATCCTTGTTTAATTCTGGTAACTAATGCTAATTGGCTCTGAGTTTTTTTATGCTGGGGTTAAATTTATTTTATTAAAACTATGTTCTCAGCTAGAAGTTACTGCAAGCATGTGCCTACACACTAGTTTAGTGAAATACCTATTAAAATGAATATGTAAAGTGTATGTGGTGGCAGGGAGGGAAGAAATACATTTGCCATAGATGAAAGATAAATTTAAATATGGAGAGTTTCCAACTATAATAAACTAGTTTGTGGCTGAAAGGTTAGGGAACAAAGATATTTGGGAACAAAATGGCTTTACTTTCACAGTTGCATATCATAAAATAGCATACGGAATGTGGATTATTGCTAGACCAAAATATTATATGAATTCAGGAGCTGACCAAACCTAACTGTTGTGAATCATAAAAGGGAATAATTGCAATGGGCAAATTTCCATTTGGACATTGTATTTTTTTTTCCATCTTTGCCCATGGGACATTAACATTTAAAAAGACTGATCAAGTCTCATATGTGCTATCTCCTACCTGGGAAAGGAGGAGAAAAAGATGAACTGTAAATTAATGCTCTGAATAGCACATTTGGTGTTATTTCACACTGAAAAAATTACATGTATGGCAGTCTGTAATCTGATTTCCCCCCCCAGGAGATTTTGAATAGACAGGTTAACAATAACTCCATCTCAAATAAGTCCAATAGGACCCTTAAGCACCCTAACTTGGGACAGCAGGTAGATCTTTTAGGCTTTGTTTTTGGAACACCATCAGGAGGAACTTCATTCCAGAGACAGGTGTTGCAATGGAGAAAACACACTTCCTGGGTTCCAATAGATGACATTGTCTAATTGAAATGACACAGAGCATGCCACCTTGTACCAGCCAGGCAAACACCATGGGAGATAAGCAGTCCTCAGATAACTAGGCCTTATGCCATATAGGACTTTTTAATTGCTAACCAGCACCTCAAGTCCTACCTGAAAATGCACTGGTAACCATTGCAGCTGCCAAAGCTGGGGTATGCACATGACCATCACTGCCCATGTGATGCATCTGGATCATTTTAAGTTTACAAGTAGTCTTTAAGGGTGGCCCTATGAAGAGTACATTGTAATGGTCAAAATGTGAGATGAAGAATGACTCTCTGAAGGATTTCCAAATCCAGGAAAGGGTGAAACTGGCACAGCTGATGGAGTTCTGCAAAGGCTTTCCTGCCCTAAGTCTTACTTGCTCTTTAAGCAATAGCTATGAGTCTAGGAAAGCCCCCAGATTGTGTATTGCTCTTGAATGAGGAAGTGCAACCTCATTCACAGTTAAAGATGGAATATTCTCTGATCCAGTTGGCTAACTTGGCTAATCTAGGGTTGATAGATATAATTGCACACCATCAGCACATTGTTGATACTGAAACCCAAACCTGTGGTTGACTTCACCTAGCGGTTTCACATAGATACTATTTCAGATACCTTAAATAACCAAGCAGGAGCCAAGTCCAAGAAATAGGTGGCCAAACTAATAGTGTTGAGCAGTGGTTCTCAACCTGTGGTCCACAAACCTCTGGGGGTATGTGAAGAACCACTGGTATTGACAATCCTGCCCACTTCCTTAAGAGTTACCAACGTAAACTCATTTCAAATCATACCACAAGACCAAGCCCAGGCACCTTAGTGCACCTGCTTTGTAGGAGCAGGAGAAGCGATGTGGTCCAAAGTTCTAAACTCTTACCCATTCACAAACAGTGACTAAGATTTTGACTGAAATTAATGTGTGATGTGGAGAGTTTACATACTTGAGGATAATGCAGAAATCCATACACATTACAAATCAGGTTAATCTATCTTACCTAGTGTTTCTATTAAATTAGGTAAAAGTGTATGCAATCATTTGTTTCCTGCCAAACTGCTGGCCCAGGGGCTGGTTGCATCATGCAGAGGCTGTGTCCACCCCAACTCCGGCAATGTAAAAAAAGTCATGATACGTTGCAACACGTCACGTGACGTGGCGAGTTTGACACCTATGTTTTAAAGTCTCATTTTTCAGATGCTGATTATTTTATTCTGGCTTTTTTATTCTTTCTTAAACTTGGGAAAGAAAGAAAATCAACATGGAATGAATTTTCATGACATTTCCTCCTATGTCCATATTTGGTTGTCATGCAGCACAAATTTCTTGGAAATAATTTTTGTACATGCCTATCCATACAAATACCTCTTTGCATTTGCCCATTTCACTAGGTTTGACAGAGGGGTTTGTGCTCCAGGTCATTGGCCTTAAATGTTGACATTTATTGGGACCAAGGCAGTGTGTCTTCTTGGTAGCTGTTTCTGCCCTTTGGTCCCCTATTTACCTAGCCTTTTGAAAAGATGTAAAGATCTGATGTTTCCCACAAGCAATGGGGTAACATGAAGCTATAGCCCAGAAAGTGCTTTTGTGCATGTGAGGCTTCTGAGGGTGCCAGGAGGTATTTTTTATATTAGTGTTTATATTTTTATAATATAATGCTACAATGTGAAGGTATAAGGTTATAAATATATAAAAGGTTATCTTTATATTATATAAAAGGGTACAACTTTTATAATATAAGGGTATAAGAGCACCACATGATAACTCTAGGTGGCTTATAGCAGGGGTCCCCAACCTCCGGTCCGTGAACCAGTACTGGGCCGCGGCATGCCAGCAACCGGTTTGCATAAGCAAGCAAAGCCCCAACCGTAAGATGTAGGCAGCACACAAAACCACGTACCCTCCGGTCCACAGAAAAACCCCTCTCCATGGAATCAGTCCCTGGTTGGGGACCTCTGGCTTACAGTTATAAAAATGTATTCATATATGTACATATAGCTCTAATAAATTAGTAGATTTTTCTGAGTTATTAGTTGCATATGTAGTTTCTGGAAGGTGAGATTTTAGTACAGAACTGAATTCTGGTTTGCATGTAGGTTTTAGAAATAATGAATTGGGTGTGAATAAAAAAAATTAGACCAAATAAAATTGTCTTCTATTTCTGGTGGGTATTGGTGAGCATATTCGCTTGAGAATGGAACACAGTTTTGGCTTTTGTTTGATTTTCTATTATAATGTGATTACTATTAAAACTTCATGCCTATCATTTATTAAAAAGGTAGCGTTGCTGTGCATCTCTCACAAATAAATGTGTATAGAAGGTTAATTAATTGCTACTAATAAGAATTTCAGGTTGTTAACATTATACAGTCCTGGGGCAAGGAAACTCACTTATAGTACTGTAGGTAAATCTATAATTCAAGGTAAGATCTATTAGTGTACAATTTGTAGGGGGGGAATATAACAAAGTAACATCCAAATTCATTTTTCCATCTCTGTGACAATAGAAAGATAAATACCTGGAGGCATGTGATAATTGCTTGAAAAGAAAGCAAGACATTTCTGTGAAATGCAAAACATATTCAGCTATGTTCTTTCCCTCCTGCCATCCCTCTCTGCTTGCCTTCTGCTATTTAGTATAGCTGTGTGAACATGTATGTCTGCATGTATTATGGTCACTGTTGAGTATCCTCCAGAATATACTGGTCAAGCAGTGTGACCTGATCAGAATGAGGCAAATGCTCCAAAGTCAAGTGAAGAAACTATATGTAGAAACTCAAGCAAACACAAGGTATAATTCAAGATCATTTCCTGGTCACAGTAACTACAAAGGAGAAGATTTTTTGAGATCAAATTAGAAGAAAACAATATTGAAAATAGCAAAAAAGACAGAATCAGACAATTCACAGTCAAAAGTGTTTAAGATAAGAAACTCTCAGGTAGATGAATATTAGTAGGTCAAGTGTACTTCCAAGAAATCCTAAATCAGGCTGATAGCTTTTATCTCTGAGCTTAGGCTAAGGAAACAATTGTGCCTTTAGGACAAAGATACTGTAGATTGTCTTCCTGGCTGTCCTGAGTCCTTAGAATAGGACATTAGTCTAAGTCTTGTACTCTGTTATCTGCATCCTCCATAATTTTATAAAGAGTGGGGGATTGGCTCCAGAATATGACACTATGAAGATAACAGAATTCTTTGGTTCTTCAGCTGAACTTATAATGGACCAGAAAGTAGCCATCACGCCCTGTTCCTATTCCCTGTAATCATATTTGCTCAAACTCAGCACTGTTTTTTATGCAATCCAGATATAGTCAAACAGAGTACCAAATAAAAAAGTTGTACTATCTGTCTACACTCATGTCAACATAATAACAGCTGTCATTCAGATTCTCAAATGACACAGAGGTCTTCAGAAAATAAAGATGTGGGTGGAACCAATACAATGCCCTACTTGAGATCTTCCATGCATTTAGCTGAATACTTCAATAGAGCTATTATGATATAGCATTACATTTTTGGCCTGCAGAATCTGTATATGTAATTTATTGCAAGCTACTGAAAACTGACAGATGGAACAATTTCATTGCAAGTAGTACATAAATGCAAACTATAAAAAATATATTTCTGTCCTATGCTAGATTTGGTGATGTTGAGATATTGAAATATGCTTTTCTTCCATTTTGCAGTTCTTTTTCTAATGCTTCAAGACCTTAATGTTTTTTTTTTCAGTACCCTACAAATCTCCCATTAACTCACAGGCTTATTTGGCTAATTCCCTGTGTAAGGTTCTTTTTGAGGTGCAAGAACCTACCCATGTTTTTGCTGAAATTTTGTAAACCATAATGTTCTCTTAAGTTGCCTGGAAAGCTAAGATTACCTAATGATTTTGATTTCTAGTCGCATCTATTTTTTAAAAAAAATTAAAACAGAACAAATCCCACTATTCTTATAGTTCACATGGAAAGAACATAACAGTCTCAAAAGCTACTGTGGTAAATGGCTCCTGAAAGAACACACTTATAATTTTGTTTTCCACAACATATTCTCTATGGTAACTTGGAGTGTAATACAATATTTTCATTTGGGATTTCCCTCCAATACTGGACAACAGCCAATTGGTTACAATGTATGCCTTTGCTTCAAGCTACCAAAACCTTTATGCATGTTCTGATTAACTTTTCACATTCTCCAATTAAATGAATCTCAGTAACAGCTTCCAATGCAAAGTTTAATTACCATGCAAATGGAAATTTCACCCTGATTAGTCACATGTGCAATGTACAGAACAATTCTTTTTCAAAACAAATACTGTCATTTTCAGATAAAAGGGTGAAAAAAGCTCTTACGAATGTAATTGTTGTTGTTGTAATAATAATAATAATAATAATAATAATAATAATAATAATAATCATCATCATCATCATCATCATTATTAAAAGATCCAACTGATGGTATGCTGTTTTTAAGTATTCGTCTAGGCAAAAATGTTGATATCTGGCTATAGCAATGCCAGGTTTTAAATTAATCCCGAATTTATTTATTTTTTATGTAAACTGACATGCAGGTTTTCAGGAAATTCCATAAATTTAAAACAGTACTGGGATACACATTCAACTACCTTACAGAAAACAGGTAGGCCCATATAATAAGAATGTCCCACCTGATCCCCAGGATGCAATTTTACAGGTAGTCCTCAATTTACAACAGTTTGTTTAGTGACATTCAAAGTTACAAGGGCACTGATAAAAGGGATTTATGACTGTTTTTCACACTTATGACCGTTGCAGCATCCCTACGGTCCTGTGATCAAAATTTGGATGCTTGAAAACTAGCTCATATTTATGACAGTGTAACGGGGGTCATGTGGTCCCCTTTTGTGGTCTTCTGACAAGCAAAGTCAATGGGGGAAGCCAGATTCATTTAACAACTGCAATGATTCACTTAACAACTGTGGCAAAAAAAGATAAAATGGTACAAAAATCACTTAACAATTGTCTCACTTAGCAACAGAAATTTGTGGTCATAAGTTGAGGACTACCTGTACTGGAAACTGGGTGATAAACTGCTTCACCCCACTTTGCCTTTCCTCAGCTGATGCCCAATGCCATGGATCTGCTTTATGAGATGAGAGAACTGGTGACTATATAGTCACATTTTCCCCTTTCCTGCTAGCCCTCTATCTGATGCTTGCTATCTGATAGCAATAGCATTTAGGTGTATATACCTCCGCACTGGACTCTACAGCACTCTCTGGGTGGTTTTTAATGTAGAAACATTGTTTGTATATTGCCCCCAACAATCTGGTTCCTCATTTTTCCAACCTCAGAAGGATGGAAAGCTGAGTCAACCTTGAGCCCCATCAGGATTGAACTGCAGGCTGTGGGCAGAGTTAGCTGGCAATACTACACTTTCAGGTGAACAAGTGAAAGAAACAATGATAAGATGGACAAAAATTTTTGGTTATAATATAGAGTTAGAAAAATGGCAAATGTTATGGGAGAGAAACTATAAATTAACAATGTCAACTTCATACAAAGAAAATCTGTATAAAATGTTTTATAGATTGTACCTTCCACCAGCAAGATTAGCAAAAATGTTTAAAAATATTTCAGATGGATGTTGGAAATGTAAACATAACATAGGCATGTATTACCACATTTGGTGGACATGTGGTAAGGCAAAGGCCTATTGGAAAAATATACATATGTGGTTAGAAATAATATTGGGCGAACAAGTGGATTTTAAACCTGATTTTTTTTTACTAGGCATTATGCCTGAAAAGACTAATAAGCAGAAACTATATTGAATTTTACACATCACTACAGCAGGGAGAATAATATTGGAAGAATGAAGGACTGCCATCAGAAGAAGAAATAATCAGGAAAATATTGGAATGTGCAGAGATGGACAGATTAACTATGAGGTTGAAAGATAAAGAAGATACAGACTACTATCAAATTTGGAATTTATTTTATTCTTGGTTAGAGAAGAGAATGAAGGATTAGGAATTGAACATGTATTAGCATAGAAAACTACAGACAACTTGTTGATTGGAAAAATTAACATATGTTGATGGAAAAAAATTAATAAATTTTTTTATAAAAATAAAATACTGCACTTTCAGCCCTGCACCACCAGGGCTCATGTTTGAAGAATTTTCTCTTGTCTGATAGGATCAGCAGAAAAAATAGAAAAATGTTTCCTTGGGACAGGGGAAATATGAAAAAAAATAGAAATAAAACTGGACTTTTTCACTGCTCAGAAGAGAATGAACACTGTACAAAGAGCAGAAAGAGTCATGACTGAAACCATCTTAGATGATAAATAGAAGCTGGGCAGAAGCCAGCCACTAACTACCTCATCCCTAGCAACGTATAGATCATTGTTCATATAGCAAGACTTGGTTTAGGAGAAGAGGAAGAAAATTCTATTTTTAAACTGGAAAAGCTACATTAAAAACTGCACTGCCTCTACCGCTCTTGAGGGGATGACCAATACAAATGATAGTGAGACATTTTCATGCCATAGTTAGCAGAACCTGAGAAATATCCTTCAGTTAGGGAAACTTCACATTTGTACTTTAAAAAAATTGCAGAATAATGCAAGAACCTGATGGCCACCAATTTATCACAGATTACATGCAAACTAATATAGATGAGATAGAGATGTATGCATGTATGAATATATATGTATACATGCGTCTTTCTCTTTTTCCCTACATATAGCACACAACCAATGGAAAACTCAAGTGCTAAAGACATACACAGTATAGCTTCTGAGAGAGAAGATAGGAAAATCAGCATACAGTATTTGGGAAACCAGCTAGATTTTCCCATATTTTCCCATTTTGAATTGGGCTCAGAATAGACATTCATGAAGTACAATGGCAATCAGGACTATTAGGACTCCCTTTCTATAGGCTTGATCCCTCTTTCTCATGCTCCGTTCTACATATAGCTACTATGCTTTGTAGTAGCTATAGAAACATTTTGCTTTAATGCTTCACGGGGAATGCCAACCATTGGAAGGAACCTGACTCACTCTGTTTCTCAGTGCCTAGTTTCCCGGGATAACAACAGACTGCCATGAGTTGGAAAGATCAATCATCCAAGACTGTAATGCTAGGAAATGTGTTTCCATGAAGTCATTTTGTTTTGTTTGAAGAAGAAAAGGATTTGCTTTTCAATACAAAACTGAAGGACAAAGATGAGGCTATTGGTCAGTAGCTGAGTGCTAACTGGCTGAGAGACATCTCTGCTAACTGGGCACATTCTGATTAGCTATAGGTCCTCAGTGACAGCACAGAACCAGTGACTAAGATTATGAAAACATTTCTCTCAAATCCTTGTTTGTTTCTGTTCTGAAATTAGAAGACTTGATCAATCACTGGCCATCTGGAAATACTCTTGTAAAGTATTCCAAAGGCTGAGAATAGGACCCTGGCTAAAGAGATCTGTGAAACAATGAGGAAAGAATTGTAGGTATAGTCTCATCTTGAGAGCAGCTCATACTGAAAGTGTAAAAACAGCACATTTACTTTTTTATGACCCAACTGTGATTAGCAAAGGGGAAAAAAAGACATTATTTCACTGAATTCTATATCATCGTGCTTTGACGGGCATAGGCCTACTTGGATCATACCCTTGGATTAGATTCTCTAAAGCTTAAATCATATCAGATCATTTAAAAAAATACAAATAAACTTCTGTCATTTATTTCTAGCTTTAACTTTTGAGCTTGAAATAGAACTAGATATCAGTTTTGGTTCCTTGTATGAAAATATTCTCAAAAGAAGTGGAAAATATGAAAGGATTTAGTGAAAATAAGAAACCAGTCACAGTCCAGTCAGCCAGAGGACTATTTTCTTATGAATTTTGCTGGCAGTAGTTCAGACAGCCCTGATATCAAGTCTTCATGCATAAGGAGAGCGGCATTAGCTTGTGGTAGGCAACAATCAGAAGGAGCTTAGGAGCACTTTTTCAGACAAACAAGTTTTATTAAAAGTGCTAAGTTTCCTATGTCAATTTACCCACCCCGTGCCTCGGATAAAGTGAACTGTTGTTCATAAAAGCTTATGCCTTTTATATTTAATAAACTTTAGTAGGTGCTAAAAGGTGCTAATAATCTTTTGAATATGCAGAAGGAGGAGGTTTGACCAAAGATATCCTCTGGGCAGCAATGAGTCCATTCTAATTGACTAATTTTGACCAAGAGCCTAGGTCAGTGGTGGCGAACCTATGGCACGGGTGCCAGAGGCGGCACTCAGAGCCCTCTCTGTGGGCACGCGCACTGTCACACCAGTCCTAGGCTTTCAGCTGGGTTTTATAAAACCTTTTTGCTTTAGGCCTCCGCTGCCATGTGCAAAAAAAAAAGGTTCAATCAATCAGTCAATTTCAACTTCTCGCGGGAAAAAAAAGATCTTGCAAAGTTGGAATTGATTGAACTTTTTAGTCCCACCCAGTCTGCCATTACCACCGCAGCCATACACACCCAATGCACCACATCCCCCCAATTGGCCACACCCAGCCAATGGGCCACACCCACCTGGCACCCGATGATGCATAAGTTGGTTTTGGGTTGCAGTTTGGGCACTCGGTCTCTAAAAGGTTCACCATCACTGGCCTAGGTATCAATCACCATTGTATGCAATAAAGTGTTCTAAGATGGTTCTAAGGGTAGTAGTTAAATTAATGTTGCAGCTGCAGTTGCACCTGAACAAAATATAGCTAACCATCAAAAGGTGATGGCAGTGAGGAAATTTAAAATTTCATCTAGAACCCTGCTGGCTTAATGCCCTATTGAATCCCTCTGCTTCAGGGAGAATACCAGCAGTGGTAGCTGATCATTCATGGCATACCATGAACAGCAAATATGTCCCACGAGTAGGGAATTTTAAAGTCTTCCTGACAGACTTCTCTTCCAAGGCTTCCCTAGTAAAATAATAATAATAATATGATAAACTGCCACCAGTCAAGCTGAACCTCTTGAGTCTCCCTGGTCTGTCCAAGTGGGGAATCTTCAGAACTTCTCTCTTCAGTCAAACTCTAGAAAACAGAAGGAACAAACTCTTTGCCAATAGTCAGCCACAGGGGGAAGCTGTGTACATGTGCAATCTTTCCTGAAGGAAGGGAAATAGTGAAAATAGATATAAAAAAGAGTGAGGAAAAGAGAGTATAAGGTAAACAAGGGAAGGAAATAGCCAAACACACATGCTTTCAACTGAAACCAATGGTTTACCTAAACCAGTTATTGCTGCCTGAGTAAGTTCCTGGGTTTCAGTACATCCTTCTTGCAAATAAAATAGTTGTAGAGAAATCATTTGGTGTCTTCCAAGACAGCAGCTCTTCTTTTCACCACTCTTCCTTAATATTTCAGTTTTACAGAATATAGGGAATAATGGAAATCAGCCTTTATAGGAATATTAACTGTTGCTTTTGCTAGTTAAGGACCATCCACTATCTTTGGGTTTATCTAGCAAATCATGCACCTTCCGAATGCATCTTGATGGAATTATAAAGCAGTCTGATTACCACCATTTCTGCCTTTCTTCTTTTTGTTGTTCTTTGTGTTATTCCTGTCATATCTCAGGGTCTGCAGTTTTGCATTTTGCCCACTGCTTCATCTGGTCTGCAGTATTGGCAGGGCATGACAACCTAGCTCAGGGGTTCTCAACCTTGGCAACTTTAAGAGTTGTGGACTTCAACTCCCAGAATTCCTCAGCCAGCTTTGGTTCCTCAGTTGCCAAGGTTGAGAACCCCTGACCTAGCTGAATCTCAAGTGTTGCTTGGGGTTTGATGCATAATGATGCGACATTGAAATGTTAGCTAATCTGATGCAGAGTCTGATGCCTACCCTCCTCCTTTCTCATCCAGGCTTGATACTGGCAATGTCAGAGTTATCACTGTTTCTGCCTTTGTATCCATTGAAATATATAGAATGAGTTTTGTGGGAAATGAAAGTCGAAATTTACCTGTTTAATCCCTTCAGTAAGAGATCAATTGTTTTTTTTTGCTTTAGAGGGCACGGTGGAGTTACATCAAATTAAATGTTGTCAAAGCTTTTCACTAGGCTTCAGCTATCCTATTCTAAAATAATATACTCTTATTTATAAACATGTTTTTGTAGTTTTGTTGAGCTTGGAAAACAGAAAGATAAAACAGACCTAAAGTTCTACATCTACATACAATTGGAAACATAGAAATATGCATTCTGTTGAATGGAAAAGACACGTGCTACGTTGTTCAAATCTCAATGCAGGGTTTCAACTTGGGCAAAACTCTGGCATAAGAAATAAGAAAGGAAGAAGAAAATTTGGGGGGCTTCATTCTACTTCTAGCAGTGTAGCTCTTCAAAATTCATGGCCATGATGCAATATTTAATGAGGGACAGTCAGAAAAACACAAGAACTGGCAAGATATGATTCCTTTCTGTCTATCTCAGGGACAGAAAAATAATATTGGCACACTGCAATCAGGAGCTTACAATATTGCCACACGATGGGAAGAATCCATGATTCTGCCTCTTGTGAGGTTGCAATAGCATTTGCATACAGAACAGGCTAATGATAGTGAACTTTTTGGGCTTGATGTGTCAAAAATCAGAAAATGGCTAACTTGATTCTGCTAGTGTGCCACCCCCCCAACAAAGAGAACCAGTTTTCTGTCTCACCATAATCTAGGCCACTCTGAAGAATGCCAATTGGTAGCAGGCCTGAAGCTGAGGCCTAGGCCTCGACTTCATTCCTGGTATCATCTCTGCCACTCAAAAACAGCTGCCTTACACTGTTCACCAAGGCACCTTGGGGAATATGCAATTGCCCCTTGAAATCTAGTGCTCCCCACGATCTGTCATGTACCACTTATCTTCAGGCCGTATCCTCTTTCTATTGACTAGCTCCTGTGGACTACCTGGGGTTTCTCCAGGTCACACTTCATGCTCTTCCATGGCTCTGCAGCCTTGGAAAACCATGTGGAATCACACCCAGTGCTCACATGCTTTTTGAAAGGTCTGGAAGCTACACAAAAGTACAGCCCTTTTGCATGAGTTTTGGAGGGTCCAGATGAGAGCACACTCCATTCTTGAATGGCCTTCATAATCTCCAAAACTCACAGTTCTTTATCTATGTACCTTTCTCCATGAAGTGTTGGATCTAATTTCCCAAAGGAATCTTGGGAAAGATTCAAACTTTCAGCAAGAAAATATTTGGGATCTTGGCAGGGTTCTTGTTGGCAAGCGTAAATGCAGAACTCTGAATTTGGGTTTTTCACATTTTTAATCTGGGGTTGTAAAAGGGGGGAGTTTTTGGTTCTCAAGCCATTTTTGTCCTGTTAGTATGATAGGCCTATAAAGAATATAAATCGTTGCTAGTAAAATAGCTGTCAGGTACTCAAGACATATTTCTAACTACAGTAAAAATATATAGATCTTCTTATATTGCCAAATAACTTATGTATTATGGAACAAGGACAGTTTCTTCCAAATTGTCTGATCATAGAAAGTTTCCATCTCCCTTCTCCAGCTTTTTCCATTTTTGTTCCCTAGTCATCAAGCTTAGCTCCTCTCTGAGTTATTCCTTTGACAGCTAGTCCCTAGAATTAGTATTTTCCATTTATCTATTCAAAACTCACAAGCTGACATTAATGCAAAGTTTAAAAAAGGGGGGGGTTGTTCATAAAGGATTAATTCAACTCACCAGACATGCAGACTCCTCATTCAACTGTAAAGGTTCAGCAATTTGTTATGGAAACTTTAGGTTATACAGAATTATTGCTTACAGGATGTTTGTGTGCATCAAATGCACTGGTTTTTAGCAAATACGATTAGCATCAGCTGCTGTGGAGGAAAACTAGGGAGGAAAATTATTAAAGTCACAGCAAGTCTGGAAAAGGCAATTTAACTCTTGCCTTCTTTTGAACAAAAACAAAAGCATCTTTTAATGCTGGGATTTATTCTATGGAGGAAAAAAATTCCCAGATTTTCCACCCAGTGCAAATGTTAACTTGAGGAGATTCATCCATCCATCCATCCATCCATCCATCCATCCATCCATCCATCCATCCATCCATCCATCCATCCATCCATCCATTGAATTAGTTATGAATGAAATAATAACATTGTGTGATGGTGCAGTGATTAGACTGCAGTACTGCTGGCTGCCTGCAGTTTGGCAGTTTGATTCTCGGTAAAAATGAGGACCAGATTGTTGGGGGCAATATGCTGACTTTGCAAACTGCTTAGAAAGGGCTGTAAAGTGCTGTGGAGCGGTATATAAGTCTGTGCTATTGCTATTTGCCTATTGTTCATACTTTATTCTGGATCAGATGGTGATCATTTTAAGAAATGCACTACAGGAAAAAGATGCATTTAATATGATGACTAGTTTAACTTTGCTTTTAAATTGTGGTGTTGGAGAACACTCTTGACAGTCCCTTAGGCCACAAGGAGAACAAAGCAGTCAGTCCTGAAGGAAATCAACCCTGGCTGTTCTGTGGAAGGACAGATACTGAAAGTGACCCTCAAAAACGTTGGCCACCAAATGAGAAGAGAGGACTCAAAGGACAAGACCCTGATGTTAGGAAAGATTGAGGACAAAGGGAGAAGGGCACAGCAGAGAATGAGATGTTTAGATAGAAACATCAAGGTAGTGAACATGAATTTGGGCAAACTCTGGGAAACAGTGGAGGGAGAGGCTGGTATATTGTGGTCCATGGGGTTCTGAATAGTCAGACATGACTTAGTGACTGAACACCTAGCTTAACTTTCTTTATAATCAGAAACACCAGTCTTTATACACTCTGTAGAGTGAGGTTGAAGGTTCCTTCTCTGAGCTTGTGGATTGGTTCCCAAACATTTTATTACCAGACTAGGTAACGTCTTCAGCGGCGTTTAGGGGATGTCTCTGTCAGTGCTCTTCTATTTATAAGGGCTTCAGGTGTGGGTGTGGGCAAGTGAGGGTCTTGTGATGAGTAATCAAAGAGAGGCTTGTGAAGGGTGTTTTGATGGGGAAGTTACTACAGGTTAGGGTTGTTGGAGGGTGAGAATTATCAATGGGGCTGGTGATGGGTCTTGTGATGGGGAGATTACAACAGGTCAGGGTCATTGGAAGATGAAATGCTGGAGTTCACTTTCCAATGAACCTGACCGGAAGTAACCTCCCCATCAAAACACCCATTACAAGCCTCTCTTTGATAACTCATAACAAGACCCTAACTTGACACACCCACACCTAAGCCCTTATAAACAGAAGAGTATTGACACAGACATCCCCTAAATACTGAAGATCTTACTGAGCCTGGTAATGAAATGTTCGAAGCCAACCCACAAGCTCAGAGAACGAACCTTCACCCTCATCCTATAACTGAGCTATAGCTATTCACCACTATTGCAAACTCGGTTGAGCGTACAAGTTACAATGTAAAAATATCAAAAGCTGCAATTCTGTTCTTTATCTTAATTCTAAGATAAAGCACACAGAGTGTGCCAAAAACAGCTTAGTCACTGAATAATGAATTGTCACAGAGTGAACAGTTTTAAATGAATGTCTGAAACATTTATCTAAAGAAATGCATTTTTGTTTAGCTGTCTTAACTGAATAACATTTCAGTCTTACTGACAATGTATCGTGTCTATGAACTCTGCAGAGTGATCGAAATGTAGATTGATGTTGGAACTTTTTAAGAAATATGTAATAAGTTCATCAATATATGACAGTCATAAATTAGGGTCTTGAGTCAGCTTAGAAACCTGTGTCCATAGATATTCAGATATATGTCTTTATATAGAGGCAGAACATCATGTACAGATGGGTGTTTTCCTTGGGGATACTGTACCTCTGCAACTCAGTCAAATTAATTTCAGTTTTGTCAGGTATGATTAGCTACTCTCTGTTAGGAATAGAAATGTTAGCCTTCCAAAGGGCCCTGAAGATGTGATTTGACCCCCAGGCAGTGGGCCAGATTGTCTGTTGAACCTTATCTATAAGGTTGGTTTAAAGCAGAGGTCATCAACCTTTTCATGCTGGTGGCCTGGAGGGAAAGGGAGCAGCTATGAAATTTGGGCATGCATGTCTATGCAGAAATGGGGCCATGGGCACCCACATGGCACTAGCAGCCCCATTTGCATAGGCATGCAAATGCTAGCCACCGCTACTAGCCCTCCATGCATGTGTAAATGGGCCATGAAACCTGCATGGGAGTAGCAACCCCTGTTTACGCAGGCACATGGGCACTAGCCACCACTGTTAGTCCCACACGTATGCACAAATGGGTCTGCGGGCACTAGCGCAAGTGGAGATGAGTGCGTGCACTGGCCAGGCTGCCCTGGAGCCGGGTAGCCAGTAGGTTAGGTCCCAGTAGTAGGCCATGGCCCATAGGTTGGGGACTCCTGGTTTAGAGCACAGGTGTCAAACTCGATCATATCACGTGATGTATGGTGATGTATCACAATGTTTTTTTGCCTTTGCAGAGCTGGGATGGGCCTGTGCATGACGCATCCAGCTCGTGGGCTACCGTTTTGACACCCCTGGTTTAGAGCAATGTTTTTTCAAACTTAGTAACTTTAAGATGTGTGAATTTAACTTCCATATGCCCTAGGCAGCATGCTTCTTCTGACATTTTATAAGCTGAAGTCTACACTAACCAAGTTTGAAAATGACTGTTTTAGAGTTTTCTTTTTCTTTTTCAAATAATCTATTAGAGATTTTTTCCATTGTATTGTTTATGTGGGTTTAATTATTTTGTTTATCGGTTTATAGATACTTCAATCATTCCTACCAAATTTTTATTTAGTTTTACTTTTATACTGTATTGTGTTTTGTTAGGTTTGTATGCATTGTTTGTTGTCTGGAATCACCATGTTGAGATTGGTAGCCATACTTCAATCAACTAAATAAATAAATAGGTAAGAAAAATATACAGGTGTGCAGCATGCCTACTTGAGAAAATAAAAAATATCAGAGTCCCAGGAAGTCTGGGAAAGGCAATTTAACTCTTTACTTCCTTCTTTTGAACAAAAAACAAAACCTGTCTTTTGAACCTGAGAATTGGGGAAGAAAAATCCTCAGTACATGTAGCTGGGGAATTCTGGGAATTTATATCTATCCATATATTTAAAAATCAGCAAAGTTGAGGAACACTGTCTTAGATTCTGTCCTCCAAGCCAAAGTTCCTATTGATAGCACAAAACTCTCTTTCCTCAATTTTATATTTATTTAACTTAATATCTCACATATGTCTTTTCCCCAGAGTTTGGAGTAAGGGGGGATGGGGAATGGAGAAAATGGGACAAATGCAAATGTTTATATTTTTAAAATAGCTAAAAAAAATGCAATCACTTTTGAATTAAAAAAAACAGACCAACCAACAAGATCATAAGATAGGAAAGTAATGAATATCTTATGTAGAGGAAACCAAGGAGATATGTGTTCATGCAGATCAAAGCCCATATTATAATTTTCTCTGGAATCTGCTGTGGGTTTTTTTGTTTTGGTTTTGATTTCTAAGCAAAAGATCTCAGCCTAAATAAACCCATTGCATCAAGAATCAGATTGCTCCTTTTTTCTGTATTTTTATAGGAAAGCTTAGAAAGGAAACCATGCAATTTCTTCATGTTCTAAGTTATGATTCTGCTAAAAATTAGAACTGAATGAATAATTAGCAACCAACAGATTGTGAAATGCCAGCAAGCACTGTGTCATTTTTTCCCCCAAACTGATTGACTACTGGGATATATGAGTCTCCTCCCTTTAGCCATACCAAAAACAATGTGCTAAAAAGTATTAGGTTTGTGATATTCAGATTCTCTGGCTTTGACAACTTATTTTTAAAGGCTGCCCAGTCATTTTATGATCCACTATTGGAGAAATACAGATCTGGAAATAAGGATAAAAGACTTGGATCTTTATTGGCTGATAACAGTTGATGCTGCTTGATATCCTATAAAGGAGCAGAAATATGTGATGTTCAGTAATAAAAGGCAAGCAGTCCTATAGAATTTTTAATGTTCCTCAAAGTTCAGGCTAAAAGCCCTTTTTGTTGTCAAAGAGCTCAATGTCATATGTATTGGCAGAATAAAGGTAAAACTGGATTTTATTGTTTCATCAGGGTCACATAAAGCACTTGCAACATGTGCACTTAAGTACCACTTTCCTTCCCCCCCCCAAAGGCAAGAGTGTGATGGTATTGACAGAGGTAGAAAAGCCACATATTCTTCTAGAGTAAATAAGTCTCATTTCAAACATCAGATGCAAAATCGACTCTGTCTAGCCATTGATTTTTATGTAATGAATGAATAAATGTTCAAAACCTTGAAAACGCACTTTGGAATTTTCAACAAAGATTGATAAACATGGATTTCATCTTGCTTTATTGGCAGCTTATTTAATTGACTGCAAAGTGATCTCTGAAGAGGCATCTCTAATATTGGTGTACTTTGTCTGTGGGCAAATCCTGAACCAATTCAGACTGTCAGTTTTAGCATTTAGTTGGTGATTCCTATAGAATGAATACAGTTTTGTTGCAACTGGATCTAGGCCGTTCAATTATTTCTCCTGAACTTTTCGTACACAAGTGAATTCCTTTAACAAAAGTTTGAAGTAACAATGGCCTCAGAAAAATTGACTTATGACCTGTCTTTGAAGTTACAACCATCACATCACCCTCTTAGTCACATGATAGAAATTTGGGAACTTGGCAATTGACTCACATTTATGACAGTTGTTTTATCTCATGGTCATGTGATCTCAATTTGTGACCAATCCAGCCAGATTCCAACAAGCAAAGTGAATTGGGGGAAGGTGGTTTTGCACTTAACAACTATGAGGTCAGCTTAACAACCATGGAAAAGTGGTCTGAAAATTGGGTCTGCTTCATGTGATGATTTGCTAAATGACTGCATCATTTAGCATCTAAATGTCTGCTCCCAAATGTGGTCATAAGTCAAGAACCATCTCTTTAGGTCATGCTTATTCAGTGGTTGTCTCAGAAAATGACTATTCAGTTTCAACTGTGATGCAAAAATAAATTTGTAACCAATGTTTGCATTGGATGTTTTACCAGATTTGTCTGGTATGCCAGTTGCGCCCCTTCCTAGATAGGGACGTGCTACGCACGGTCACCCATGCCTTCGTCACTTCCAGACTGGACTATTGTAATGCTCTCTACATTAGGCTCCCCTTGAAGTGCACGCGGAGGCTTCAACTGGTGCAGAATGCGGCCGCGCGGGTGGTAGTAGGGGCACCCTGGCGGGTACGAATGGCCCCCATCCTGCGCAAGCTGCACTGGTTGCCGGTGGCTTTCCGGGTGCACTTCAAGGTATTGGTTACCACATTTAAAGCGCTCCATGACATAGGACCCAGTTATTTACAAGACCGCCTTCTGCCAGTAAATACCTCCCATCAACCAGTTCGCTCCCACAGAGAGGGCCTCCTCAGGGTTCCATCGGCTAAGCAGTGTCGGCTGGTGGCACCCAGGGGGAGAGCCTTTTCTGTGGGGGCACCGACGATGTGGAATGAGCTCCCCCCCAGAACTCCGGACGTGTCATGATCTCCGCACCTTCAGAAGAGAATTGAAGACTCATCTCTTCAATCAAGCCGTCCTGGCCTAGACCTCCTCGGGTTTTTATGTAAATCTTTATGTAAATTTTGTAAACAAGGTTGTTCGGGTTTTAGAATTGGGATTTTAACAGGTTTTAGTAACAGCCATGTATTAATTTAATTTATTTTTAAATATTTATTATTATTATCTGTTTTAATTGGGCTGTAAACCTCCCTGAGTCCTACAGGAGTGGGGCAGTATAGAAATTTAAGAAATAAAATAAATAAATAAATAAATAAATAACTGTCATAGCCTCTTTGTCTCTCAGCCGCGTGATCGCCATTATAGTCAGTCAGTTAGTATGTGTTGTCTTGTGCCTTATCTTTTTCTCCCTCCCTCCTTGCAAAGCAGAGATTGGCTAAATAAGCTAGTTTTTCTTGAACTGTTTTTCTCCACAGTGCAGCATGTCTCTAAAATGTGCTAACTGCAAGTTAACAAGTTTAATTAGATGATTAGAATCATCCAGTTGGCTCACAGATGCTACCTGAAATTGACAAGATTCTTATTAATTTCATACTGATTACAGTCATCAATTTTTACATCTTAAGGGACTAGGCAAACAGTTAGCTTTAGCACATTCCTTTCAATGTGTAATCTCCATTGTACTCTCTTGTAATCCCTTCCTCTCCAATGAATGTAAATACAAAAAATAATTATCTTCTTCCTAATTATCCCAGTTCCAGGATGAGTATTACAAAGAAAAAAGGACTATAGGATTGGCTCTTTTATCCAGCTTCTTTGTGAGTCTAGTTTTGCCATTTGAATTCACACCACTGTTTTAGATCATAACTTTCTGATCTATAAAGCAAAGGAAAGCTGAAGTAGAATCGTAAGCACAGTCACATTTACATTATTTTTTTGCTTAATAACTGTTTTGCTTAATGAGCAAGTTGCCAGTCCTAATTGCAGTTACTAAACAAGATCTACCTGTAAAGGAAACAGAGTAGAGGGAAAGGAGGAAGATAGTATACCCTAAGCATCCAGCAAGGACTACATTGTTTTTGAGAAAGAAAAAACAGCTTTCAATGGGAGATGTACATGCGTCTCTGGTGGCCGGAGAATATGGCTTTCAGAAGGTGGAAAGTGAACAATTATGTCCCTCTGCAATATTTTTTTTATGCACTGAAGAAGGAAAGAAATTCTATCTCACTGCTGGAGAGAAACTATAAAGGAAATTAATCTGAGGACAATGCAAGAAACTAGGTATATGATTGTATCAAACATTATTTAAGCATTATCAATATTTAACATGATGATTAACATACAGAACCAAAAGTTCAACAATTAGTTGTGGATAATGAGTGTGGGAGAAGAGCAGGCTAAAATAGAAGGTGAGGTTAAATGTGCCATCAGTCTGGAGTCATTGTGTTGCCACAAGAGACCCAAATCCAGCTCCCCCTTGATGTCTATTGATCCTTATCCAGCACCAATTTTGCTTTGACCACTAGTTGCTAAATTCTTGTATTAGAGGTAGCAATAATAATTTTTTCTATGACTTGAACTCAACAAATACTCCTGATTATTTGTGCATGACAATGGGCTGGCCATAAACGTCTTAGCTAATTAATTAGCCAACAGAAAGAAAAGAAAATTCTTCTAAGATTATAAACATACACTACAGGTTGATTTTGCTTCATGACTTTCATTCAATAGCTCTTCAAACTTACAATGGTGCTGAATGAATGATACTCATACCTGATCCCCAAAGATATGACCAGTGCAGTGCCTTCACATGTGATCAAAATTTGGGTGCATGGCAATCCATCCACATTTACACTCATAGGGCTTCAAGTCCTCCCCCCATCTCCCCCCCTCTTCTCTGCTCTTTGTCAACCTTGTGCTGTGCCAGCCCTGCCATTATCAGCTGACCATTTGCATCTTGTTCCTCCCAGTGCTGATGAAGTTTGCCCAGCCTGGTCCTTCGTGAGCACAGTTGGTCGGGGATGGCTGTTGTTTCTGGAGTGGCAGGGTGCAAAAGCTGTGTTGTGCTCCACCGAGCCTGCTGTCCCCCAACTCATGTTCTCTGTCTTCCTCCTGCTGCTGCTACTGAGGCACATGCAGCCTTGACCCTTCATGAGCAACTACTAGTTGCCTGGTACTCTTTTCCTGAGGCTGCACAATGCCTTCCTGAAGTCTTGCTGTCTAGGGAATTCTGGGACTTGGAAGACTTTAAAACTTTACTAGTTTGAAAAACATTGCTTTTAAGTATTTGAAAGGGTGTTTCTGCCACCACCAAATAGCATTTTTGTTTTATATAAAATGAAGGGTTGGATTTTTATGACTTACCTATCAGACTGAATTTAAGAAACACAGAGCATTTTCTGGAGAGATCTTGGCAAGGCCCTTTGCTATTTAGTCCAAGTGATTCTATCTTCTTATCACCAAATTTTCCCCATGAGTAATTCTATCTAAGCTTCATTTGTTAGCTGACTTGGCATGCTGAGCAACTCATTTTCTGCCAGAAAAGTTGCCTTGATATCTCACTTCCAACAATCAGCTCCAAAATATTTAAAAAGAACATTTTCATTCCTTATGCACACAAATCCTCAAGCCCTCGTTTTTTCTGTCTGCAATTTGGAACAAGTATTCTCAATAAAACACAATCACTGCCAAAGTCTGAATGCTTTCATTCTTTATGTTTTCCCCATGCTATACTATAGGAAAATAAAGATGTTTTTCCAAATTTCATTCTAGATCTAGGCAGTGTTTTAAAGTTAAATGCCTTGGCATTCATCTGCACTGGGACAGTTTCACAGCTCTAGATTGGGCCTGAAATTTAGTGATGTACTGTAAGTAAAACTTTTCCAGCCTCAAGTCAAACCTCTGACATTGGCCCTCCACAAGGTATAGAGCTATAACAATCTGCATTTTTCATGGTTTCCTAGTGGCTGTTTGCATATCTCACAAACACCCAATCAGGTGCTTTGCAGTACCTGGTTTGTAAGAGATGTGAGATTAAGAGTTACAGTTTTTTCTTAGGAAGTTAAGATGTTGGGCTGGGACTCAAGGTAGAGCCTTAACAGTGCCAGGGGAATTCTGGAAAGAACCAGGAAAAGAGCTGAAATAGAAAAAGTGTAATGGTTGCAACCAAGATGGATCTAGGTTTATTAATCGAAATATTAATATTAATAGAAATATCCTGGGCAGTATTACAGTTCTGAATCTTTGTTGTGTTCCTTAGTTGCTGGAAGGCAGCTGAAATAGAGGAAGCACAATCCAGAAAAGTCTGCTGAAGATGAAGAGGTATTGTGGGATTTTTTTTTCTGTGCAGCATAGATGAATAGAATTTAGGCAGAAATCTTGAATACAAAAGAAACTTCTTTCTGAAAGGTATTTTAAGAAGCCAGGCAAATAGCATTATTAAATGGGTGGATGAAAGAAGGGAATGACACCATTGGAATATAAATTCTGCTTAAAGTTATCTGACTGGGAAAACCCAACTAGTTTAAGCTGCTTTCTTTTATATCTTTTCTTAATAACGAAGACATAACATAAAATAAAAGAAAAATAGTTGCTGCACTGTATTTGGCATTGAATCCTGGGAACCTTAAGGAAACCTCTGTGACACAACCTCCCTCCCTCCCCCACAAGCCACAACTGGGAATAGACAGGCAAAGAAGAATTATGGAGCTGGATCTTCTCTTCTATACTAACAATCCTGAATGTCATAAATATCTCTCTTCAGCCAATGAAGCCATTCTTCCCTTCTACTCCTCTGCACCCTCCATGCAATATACTTCCACACATGTGCCGGGACATATTTCCCTTCTCGGGACGTTTTTGAGTCTCTTGAGGTACACCTAAGGGGTTTGGGCCACATGTAGCTTGCAGCCTCAAGTTGCACATTTGTGTTGTAGGCCCACAGGTATGTAATTAAGTAAAGAACAAGTTCAAATGTTCATTGAGAGGCATTGGAAGAAGGATTAGATCTTGTGATGCCCTCAGCGGCATTTTAACATTAGTCAGGGAGATGGGTGGCATATAAGTTTAATAAACTTGCTATGCAAAGTAAGGAGAGAAGTCTTGGATATTCTTGACTCTGACTGGTTTTTCAGCACTAAGAAGAAAAGCAAAATATTAAGAGGTAAAGGCCAATGGATTTAAGTGCTAATGTAATGTCCCCTTTTGCAAATGAATCATTGCTGACGCCTATTGTTCTTGATAACTATTTTTAAAATGCCATAGTATACCAGCTGCTGCCCAAGACACAGAAGTGATATATTTTCTGTCCAATGGGGAAAAAAATGTAATTTAGCATAGAACCAGCAGAGATGTTCACATCTATGAACGAAATTTGTTCTTTCTACAATAAATTTATTTCCAATGAATATAATAAAATCTTTATTTGGCTTCAAGGATATATATATATATATATATTATTCTGAAATGTACTGCATTTCAGGAAATGTGATACTGGTTTAGATTTATTTTATTTGTTCATTTTTAAGGCAGAAAGATAAGTATTTGTCTCATGTAGTTCAGATTTTAGATTGGACTGCCATTGTTCTGAAATTTAAAATAAGGGCTCTAATTCCACAATAACACTATTTTCCTGTTTAGTTCTTTACAGTAAAAATATTTAGATTTGTATTCTTAAGTTACAGTTTGGTGGCGCTCTATATTATAATGCCCTCTGATTTATGCAGCTTTAAATTTGAACTCACCCTTATTCTAATCATTTCTTTATGCACTTTAATTCTCATGGCTCCCAGTAAAACATGGGAGCTCCACAGATGCTTTTTATTATGTGGGATCCTTGGTCTACCTGCCATCAGTTCTTCTTGCTATGTGACCGGCCCCTTTCAATTCTTTTACTCTTTTGATAATATTGTAGACTTTCATTTGTTCTCTAATCCATATGCAGGTTTTTCTATCTTGTCTTGTGATGCCGAGCATGCATCTTTCCATAGGTCTTTGTGCCCACTCATAGCTTTTGTATCAATTGTGAGGTTAGTGTCCATGTTTCACCGGCATATGCTAGGACAGGTAGCACACACTGATCGAAAACATTTCAGGCATAGGGGGAGGTTGTTCTTGAAAATTACGTTTAGCTTGCTGAATGCCTGCCAACCACATTTAACACACCATTCAATTTCCTTTATTGTATCACCTTCCATTGAGATCCGTTGGTCAAGGTATATGTAGTGGTCTACTACATCTCGTTCTTCTACAGATATAATTTTATTTCTTTCTTTAGTGAATTTATTAGACATATCCTGGTTCTTTTCAGGTTTCTTTTTAAGTCAAATGGTAATAAATAAAAATAAATAAAATTACAACCTACATATTAATAAAAAGAAGGTCAATTTTTTCAAGCCTAAATTTCTGTATAGAATTTAGCCAGCATCTGTTGAAGGATCCTGTTTATTTATTTTCTTTATTGATTACATTTATATGCTGCCCACTTCGCCATCAAGTGACTCTGGTCACAACCAAGAGAATCCCAAGCTAGGGGCAGACTGGAAACTAAGTTCATCAGACCATGTTTTGAATCTTGGCATAATCTCACAACAAAGCTGTTATCTCTTCATCTCTGCTACATAAATTGTGCTCGGAAAGAGAATGTACTTCATGCACAATATGGTTTGCATTCTGACATTCCTCTTCTGATCATGTACAAAAGCTTCCAAATACCGAAGAAGTATTTTTAATGCTATCCTTAGGAAGATGATCATGACTTGCAAACAGTCCAATTCACTGAGTGGTTTGTCATTTGCCAGATCTTTTTTTTTTCCTCTAGGAAAGTGCACATGTAAGAAATACTTACTTTGCTAAGGAAAACAGTGCAATCCACTCAGTGAGCTCCAGACACACACACTCAGAAATGTCTATCAATAAATAAGAGACGTGGATTACAGCCATTATGTTATATGTGGGATCAGCCTAATGAGTCTCTCTAGGAGAGAAAGAACCATTTGCTATAAATACGAATAATAATAACAACTCATTTCACATGTACAACACTTCTGAAGATGTGAGAATAATTCATAATGAATAATTTACCTGGGCAATTGGAATTTTATTTCCTGTCTAATACAAATGGTTTAAAAGGAGATCACATTTCCTTGAGATGAATTTGTATGGTAGATTTCTTTTTTCACATTTGGAATAAAGAGGAGCATTTCCATACAGTCAACATTTATTTTTATCGATTCAGAAATAAGAATGTGGGAAGTTGTAATGCTTGAGTATCAAGACCCTCTAATTCACCTCTCCTGTGGATTTTAATATGAGGTAAGAAAGGGATGAGCTAAGAAAGAAACCTAAAAAAGGCAACATTTTTTTTCCTGCTTTCTCATTTCTCTTCTTTTTATCCCATCGCTGTTTTTTTTTCTTTTCTCATCCAGATGTCTTGTTATCAACCATAAAAACTAACACCATTTGTACCTCTAGGAAAAGAAATTGCACCATTTGTACCTCTAGGAAAAGAAATTGCACTTTTTCCTTGCTACTGCTGTCCTAGACGAGAAAGTACTAACTATATTAAACATAATGAGGCACTGTGATTTTCTGATAACATTCTTCCCCGGTGGAAGTAAAGGATCTGCAAGTATTCCTAAACCACAAATTACATACTGGAAACTGTAGTTACATAACATTTGGCAGCCACTGTTTAATCCTTTATTTATAGATCTCAAGAAAGAATGATTCTAAATCTTATAATGAGTTACAGCAGGTTATCAACCTATTCACAAAGGTTGACCTTTTCAAAAGTCCAAGAGAAGGATGTAATCAAAAGGAAACACTTGTTTCTTGATACTAGCCTGATTTGAGTGTCTAAAGTCAAACTATTAAAGCTTCCTGTGAACCTTTAATAGGTGAGGTTCAATCAACTGCAGAGACTATTTGCTTACAGAGGCGTTTACTTCAGTGAACATTATTTTTTGGTAATGTTTGTATGGATCATTTCAAAGGAGTCAATTTATAATGCTGGGAAGCATTGGAGGGATAATTCGACTCAAGAAAGCTTTAACTGAATCATGCCTTTTGCATCAAATTTGTGAATGAAAATGGAGACTTGCTTTGAACAAATTGAATCAAGGGCCTCCAAAGTGTTTGGAGATATCATGGCAATTCTGAGGCAACAATATGTATTGTTGAAGCTTCAGATCCATATATGGAGAACACTTGGGAGAGGGATTGATTGACACAATGGACTCTGATCCGGCCAATCGATTTCCCTCACCTCACTGAACTATATGACTATAGTTATATAGTTATTATTAAAAAAATTAAAGAACAGAATACATAAAATAAAAAAGAAACTAGAAAAAAAGAGTCAATGAAGAATAAAATATCAGTAAATAAGCAAAGGATTTACCATTGCTAAATTTAAAACTCATTATTTTGTTAATTAAATGGATAGAACTGGGTTCATCCTATCATCTTAAGAAATAATTAAAATTCTATATTAAAGTCTTAAACAGTAATATTACTATCACCCCACTTTGTCATTGCTTTAAAAATAAGTTCACATATTCACGTAGAATGAAGGGAAATAATACATCAAGGCAAACTCAGACACTGTGGTTTTTGAAGGGGGAAAATTGAAATAAAAACAGTCATTAGAAGCAATCTCAATGCTTATAAATATTTTGAGGCAATTACCAGTTGAGTACACAGAAAGGGAATTTAGAACTTAATGTTGTTTTTATTTAACTTTCATTTGATTTTTTTTTCTCCTCACTTTCTTTCCTTCCCCCATCCTCCTCCTTATTCCAGCTCTTTTGGATTGGGAAAGCTAACTCGTTTTGGGGTTTATTCATTTTTTCAACTCAACTCCTTCAACGTGGCCAGCCACAAACCTTAGCTCTGTTCTTTCTTCTGTTCTCTCTTATGCTGATGGAATTTTACTCTTTTGTATTAAGTCTGCCAAAGAAATGGAATTCAACTCAGGTTTCTGAGTGGCTAGTCAGCTATACCAAGCTCTACATATTTAACTCTTTTAGGAAGAAAGCCTATGGACAATATTAGGCCAGTTCTCCTGCCCCCAATCTGGTTTCATTACCTCTAAGAACAAAAAGACATGGATACTTTTCCCTCTTCCTGTCTATTTAACTGCTTGCTTTCTCTGTGCCCCAGTGCCAAGGCTCTGGTGAGCTATTGACTTCAATGTTCCTATAAGTAGAATACAGAATAACAGAGTTGGAAGTGACCTTGGAGGCCTTCTAGTCCAAACCCCTGACCAAGTAGGAGACCTTACATCATTCTGGACAAATGATTGTCCAATCCCTTCATATGTGCCACCTTTTGCTTCTCAAATGCAACCTGACAAGACTGTTCCATCTGAATATATTATTTCAGCAGTGACAAATTACTTCTCTATGTGCTGTATTGGCCATTCTGCTGAAGTCTGCTAGCCTGTAGGAATACCTGGCACCTATCTGCATTTCTGCAATAAAGTTACTAAGAGAATAAGTCATCTCAGAAGGGCATTGTTTCAAATCACTAGAATTGTGTATTGCCACCAAGTCACAACTTTGGGAGGTCATGTAACACTAAGACTTGTTATTATCACTTTTTGAAGTCATACACATAAGGAGCAATGCTTGTCAAATGTAGGAAGACTACATTTGTCTAGTGTGAAAGTCAAGAAAATCAGTGGTCAGAGGACAGATAGTGGACTTGTGTTATCTTTAATATATCTTGGATGCAGAAACTCAAGGAGATGCATCTTCCCCAGCAGTCGTCCAAAGCTGATCTCAGGATTTGTCACACTGGCTTGGGATAATATCAGATGATTGGAGAACCTTTGCATGCTGGAGTTTCCCAAGGCTGGAATATAGAGATTGTAAATAAGCAGTTGTACCTTATAGTAGCTCTGATTCTTGGAAGTTCAAGGCAGTTTTCTGGTAAGCCGTGAAAAAGACAGGTTAAAAAAAAATGAAATTAGAACTTTGGAACAAATGCCAGTTAACTTATCTTGCAGTTTTCAGCAAAAGTTGCCGAGTGTTTCTAGAGGGGTTGAGGTGGAGGTGTGAAGGGAAGAAAAGCAAAGCAACGTGATCACATTATTTCAATCTGAAAAGTGAACATGATCTGGCAAATATTGCTTCAAGAGAATACCTTACTCAGAATTTTCTATGGCCATAGTAGTTTTCTTGAGGACACTGTAGAAATGTTTAGCTATTCTCCTGCTTTCAGACTTTTTTTAGTTTCCTGGTCCAACTTACTTCTTTGAGAAAATCTAGATATTGTCAATGGCTACATCTACTCCAGTATTATCTGAGGCATAATTTGATTTATTACAATACACAAGAAACCAAACATTTACAGTTGCATTCAAAAACATACTTTGATTTTTACATATCAAAAGCCTCAGATTTTATCATTATATCAGTTAGCTTTTATAATTGAATAAACAAAGGGCTGTGTGATTCCTCTAGACACTGCCAATTATAAAGAGGAGCGGCATACAAATAAAATAAAATAAATAAATAAATCCATTTTTCTCAGTTAACTTGTGGCCCAACTGTGTGGAGTAAGACAATTTGGAGGATGATCTCTGGATATATTAGATTGCTATAAATTGCTGCTGTCCTGTAATGGCTTCAAAATAAGCACTATATTCAGAAGCGAAATGGAGAATTAAGTACCTTGGAAATAATGTTATAGTAAGTACAAGATAGGTCTATGGCTGCTCATTGTCATCTACAGTGCTTCAGAAGACCACTGAAGATCAGACCTTGGCCCATGGCATCTGTTTCTGTAAGAAGATAGATAAGCGTCTCTTTAGTAAAAGAGATTTGTCTGAAATGGAATCATAAAAAAACAAGTTGGACGATGTGGTTTCCCTAGCAACTGTGCCTTCACAAAAATATACAGGGGGCACGATGACAAAATAATTCAGTTATACATTAATCATTGTTATTATGCTGCCCTCTTGCATGACAGTCTGCAAAACCTTGAATCCTCTTACATGTTCCAATTTATTTAACATGGAAAAGTCTTTATCTGAAAAGAGAAGCCCTTAATAGTTAATACTCATATTGCTGGTCTACGACCATAATAAAGTTATTTGTAATTGTAATTTGTTAATACTCCTATATGTGCACAAATAGGCCCAATCCATATACTAATCAGAGGAGATTCAAACAACAGTATGAGGAAGAAATATGAATACTTAGCCCTTTCACACTTGGAAGAATGTGTGTATGACATGCCTATATGCACAGGAAAGTTACACCAGAAAACAGCAAGCTGTATTTTTTCTAGAGTATTCCATCCTGCATGATAGTAGATGAGCAGCAATGGTGTAAGAAAAACGACAAGGTGCTGTCTCCCTCCACTTCCTCTTCCTTCTTCTTCTGTCTTCCCAAACTGCACATAATCAGATTGAGAGCTAGATAAATAATGCCAAGAGCTCCATGTTGACCTTGTATTCTTAAGTTTTACCCGTCACTGTGCCACCTGTCTCACTGTATTACATTGTGACCCCAGGGCATCCAGTGTCCTACTCACACAACAGTATAAACTAGTGTCGTGGTGCATTCTGGAATCAGACAACAGCAGCAAAATGAGAACATAAGGAGTCTACTTGCACTGTCAGGATAAGCCTGGTTTGACATATATATTCAGCTTTAACTGAAGATGTTTTTATGCTCTGTGATTGCCTCCATTCCTATAATTCCATTTTTGTACTGTAAATGGCATCCATCCATCCATCCATCCATCCATCCATCCATCCATCCATCCATCCATCCATCCATCCATCCATCCATCCATCCATCCATCTATCTATCTATCTATCTATCTATCTATCTATCTATCTATCTATCTATCTATCTATCTATCTATCTATCTATCTATCTATCTATCTATCTATCTATCTATCTATCTATCATGATTAAAGATTAATTGTGGTTATTTATTTTAACTATGATTTATGATCTATGACCTATCGCTTATTGTTTGTATGTACACTGAGAGCTTATGCACTGGAGACACATTCCTTGTGTGTCCAATCACACTTGGCCAATAAAGAATTCTATTCTATTCTATTCTATTCTATTCTATTCTATTCTATTCTATTCTATTCTATTCTATTCTATTCTATTCTATTCTATTCTATTCTATTCATCTTCTTCCCTCCCTCCCTCTTTCTGTCCATATGGGCACACACATACAAATAAAGAGAGAAAGTTGGCAGTATATAAAAAGAAGTATGATAAATAGGAAATCTCAGTCTAATCCAAACGAAGGTTTTCATTTTGTTTTGAAGCATTCTCTAGCTTTTACTTCTATATATTTACCTCTGAATGGATGGCAGGCTCAGACCTGCACTCAGAAGGGACCAGTAATATTGTTTTAAGGTTATTGATTCTAAAGATGGCAAGGGAGAAATTCAGGGTCATTATGCCGCAGGCATCTGAAGTGAGAAAATCTGTGACAAGGAAATAGGCTTCTGGGAAGATATGAAAGGGCTTTGGGATTGAAGGAGAGAAATGTTGCTCTGGCTATGTATGCACTAGAGAGTTTGCAGCACTACAGTTCGGTGAGCTCAAACTGTGAACCTGAAACCTAGCATTATCTTTAATAGCTTGAAGAAATGAAAATATTCCAGCCCAGGTGTCAAATCAACATTACATAAAGGCAACTATGGACTAATTCCAGATGTTTAAGTTGCTTTGCCTCAATGCAATTTATAAAGCAATATCACCTTTTCTGCATTTAGGAGTAAAGCACTGCATTGGGACTCCCAAGCTTTCATTTGACATCATTAATGTGGTTTAAACTATAGCCTATCTTGCCTCAGTGTATGTTTTCTGTGTTGTCTTTTTTTTTAAAAAAAAATGGAAAAGAAAAACAAGAGCTGAAAAATTAAGTGGTTCCTTTCTACTTCTATGACCAAACACTGCCAAATAAGTGGAACCAAGAGCTGGGAACCATTTATGCTCTGTTTATGGGGATATGATTGTTCACTGTATAAAATTATTTTATATACTAACCATATGATTAATTGATATATAAAATACTATGTTAATATATTAATATTATTAATATATTTCTTGCTTTATTTTCACCTTGGAAGGGATTTAGGGTTTGGGTCACATCGAACTAGAAATTTGAAACTACCCAATCAAAGTTTCATATATGTGAAAAGCTATTTCTAAAGATGATCCAGGTATCCTGAGAATTTTTTTTCATGAACTAATCTTCTGAAGTCATATGATTCTGAAAGGGAATTTATCTATATGCCCACAAGGGACTTCTTGCATCCCTATAAGTTTTGATTTCATTTTTTTAAAAAAAGTTTTATTGATTTTCTAGTTTTACATTTAAGTAAATCATCAAATAGATCTCCCTCTGTTATTGTATATATTATTTGAAATAAAAGAGACCGTCCAATCGCCATTCTTTTGGAAGGACTAACAAATTGTCTATCTATTATTCCATCTCCCCGTTGTTATCCTGGAATGTTTATCTTCCCTTCAGTCTGTTCTTCTTCTTGTTCCTCAGATTTCTTCTGGTTTATATAGAAAGTCTTTTCCAGTTTCAGTGTTATCAGTCCCTTTTGTGGGTTTTCCATTAACTATGTTTGTTGGTCCATTGAATCCTCTATCATAGTGTTTGATTGTTCCATTTCTTCTATTGTGTTCTGCATAGTTGATTCTTTAATTGTAGTCAAAGTTAGGTTTTGAATATCTAGGCTGACATCTTGTTCTTTTCTATAGCATCTTATTTCGTCAGAAGCTGTAAGAATAGTTTCATGAATTGCTTTCAACATAGGAAGAATCTGTTCCTGACCTTCATCCATATTATCTTAGTGGTGTATTAAGTTAAAAGCTTTACAATAAGGGGATGAAAATAATTTTATCACTGGGTATAGAACACAGCTGAGCTTCTCACAGCTGATATCTGCTAAGGTTAAAGGAGTCTTATCTGTAATCTGAGCTTCAAGCCAAGTCTCTTTTAGACAATAATAGGTTGTAGTATCAGATTTAGTCACAAGATGTCACCAATGCCATTTAAGGTTTTTTAAGTCCAATTTTTTTATTATTCTTTTTCCAATTTTACTTCTTTTTTGTAAGTAAAACCCCAAATCTTCAATAGGGATAACAAATCTTTTGGTCCCCAAATTTTAGAAACATATAAATCCATTTAAAATAAGGTTATTCTTTTAACATTTTAAACTCCCCTGGATAGTCAATCACTGCTATGGAATCTCACCCAGTCTCATCTGCACTGCTTTAGAAGTGCCTGGTGGTAAGTTTGACTTTGGCTGTCTGCAGCCTAGTGACAGGCCATATTTTTATGGCCGTCTTTCATCCGCTGGTTTGGAGGGCTACCCTGGATCAAGCGGAAGGGCTACCACTCTACCGCGATCAAGCGGGGATCCCCTCCTTGCTTGTCACCCGTACAGGGTGACTTTCAACCCTTTCCAGGGTCCCCCAGCAGTGCGAAATCGAATGCGGAAGATGGAGCTTGCCTTCCAGCATCTGTGGCGGCTGTGATGCCAAACCGGAAGTCCCTATTAGTTTTGATTTTAAATTATCAGAGAAATTTGGTGAGGGAGATTCCTCTGCAGCCATACGAGCTTGAAAATAGAAAGAGACAAACACTCTATTTGCACTTCTGCAAATTACAAAGTATCTTTTTCCATTTAGACACAAACAACGAACAACCTTATTAATAATATAATGATAATTAGGGGACTTGTAGGCCAATAAATCAAATTCCTTGCTCAGTATAAGAATCAGATCATCCAATGAAGCTCATCACTCCTCTAGGTGTTCCCATGTTGAAGTGTTCTACTGTTACACATTAAATTTTAGCATGAAAAAAATCATTTGTAATCCAGACTTCATAGCTTTAATCAAGCCATTTTTGAATGGGTTTTATTTATAAATATGTTTGCAAGACCATTTTAATAGTGATCCCAGATAAAGGAGGAGATGGATCATAAGCAACTCTTACCTAACTAAGTTCTGAAGATGATCCTTAAGCACTGGCAGATTAATTCAAGTGTAAATATCTTAGATCCTATACCCAAAGTCTTGGGCATGAAAATATATCTATGAGCTTGAAGAATTACATTGAAGGCAAATTTATGGAGGCTGAAGTAGGAAGAAGGTAAGTCAGCACAAATTGGTTCAACGCATCACTTTACATATTCATTTTCCTTAAACCACCAAACCGTCTTTTATCCATCAGTATTCTGATGTTGGTCCTTTCATCTGATTCCTTATCACATGATTATTTCTGCTTTGACTCTGGATGGTGTAGTGATCTACCAGAAAGAGAGCTGGCCTGCAATTTGTAGATCTTCTTAGACCTCTGAAGAACAGGCCATAGCCAGGAAGGCTATGTGTCTTCATTGTCACTTTTCCTGGATCAGGAGTCTTTACTTGCAGTCTCTCATGGCCTGGTGACTTCATAACTAAGATTATTGGAACGTGTTCTATAGAGAGCTGTCCTTGAAAACCACACAGAAGCTTAATTTGGTATAATGGAGCAGCTCAGATAATTAAAGTACATCAGGGGCTGCCAGTGTAATACAAGCACTGTGGAGACTTAAAGGCTGTGAGTTTCTTCCTTGTGCAATTAAGGGCTGGTTGTCACTTTCACAGATCTACATGGCTAAGGACTGAAATATTCATGAACACCTTCCCTCAGATTTGGGTGGCCCCAACCTGGTTGGCCTTTGGTAAGGTCTTAAAAACCTGCTCCCTGCCCCCAGATATTGTTTGTTAATATGTTGAATGAGCCTTTCTGGGACATTGTTTTAGAATGTTAATGTATTGTGATTTGGCCTCGATTATGTTACACTGTGATGAGATTGTGTGCTTTTGATGTACTTAGATTATTTTGTTCTGGGCTTTTCATTCTGCCAGCCACCCAGGTTCTTAATTTATAAGTTGGGTGGCCATATAAATTGCCCCAATAAACTAACTAACAAACAAGTGAATTAAATATAGAGTTGGAGAAACAAGAAAAATGGAGAATATCTGCAAGTCAGAACTCTTATTGTTCTTTTGAGCTATTCTATCTAAATGAAACCTCACAGGGATAAAAATACAAATAGGTCACTCTGATCTTTTGGGTTACAGTTCTAAAAAGCATAGTGAATGGAAAAGGATTGTATGAACTGCAATCCAAACTATTTATAGAGTACCAAATAACACAGAGGCTGATACCTAATACCATACCTAGGTTATCAGTATTAGGGCTACAGAGGCCTAATAGAAGTTAATCTAGTAACTTCTATTTCCATGGCTCATACTTTTCTTGAAAGTTATGTCTGAATGGGTGATGGATGTTCTCCCATTGTTTATCTTCTTTGTGTTAAAGGATCTATATCCCCTATGGAGTAATGTGGAAATATCAGTATATATGCTAAAGACTTACCACCACAGCATGAAACTACTATTCAAATTGAAAGGAAAAAGAAATCTTTTTTCATCCCCCAATGAATCAGTGGTAAAAGTAATTTCTTTCTTCCTACAAGGAAAGTATTTCATTTCATACGGTATCTATCTGAATGAGAATACTTTCTCAGATGGGTAATTGTAATATTATCTTTGTGTTGTCATGGAATATTGTAATTTCATAACAAATTTAATTTATCATTCATTGCAAAATTAATTATGTTAAATATAGTTAGGACAGATATTTGTCATCTGTGACAAATTGGAAGGCGACAAGTCACATTATATAAACGTTCTTCTTGTAACCATGCTAAACAGGTTATTTTGAGAGTTTTGCTTTCTATCATTCTGATAAATGAGAAATGTGTTTTAAATAAGAACAGGTGCAAAGAAAATTTGGAAATAGATTCTCATCACAGCAGAAAAGGAAAAAGAAAAGCAGAAAACCCTGAGGTTATTTTCTAGATGGACACAGAGTAATACCTCTTTTTAAATTTTTCCCAATTTCCCATTTTTCTTTTTTTTTCTAACATTCAGACAGATAAACAGATACTTTCACCATATCATCTGTAAGCGTAGGAATTGCCCATAAGAAGGGAGTTTTGTGACCATTTGTTGTATTATAGTGTTCAGAAAGGATCCTCAAAACAAGTCCTAATGGCAGAATATAAATGGTAACAGCTGTGTATTCCATTAGAATAAAGTAAGTACATGTGTTTAAATGATGTTTGTGTGCAGTTGGATAGAGAAAGTAAAGGTCTGAAAAAATATATTCTGGCCCCAAATCTAAACATGAAGTAGTATACTGATGCATGCTAAAATAAGAACTTTGATAAGCTTTTTTTTTAAAGTATATAAAAGACATGCATTGAAGAATACTGTATTGAAAATATATTAAGAAATTATGTGCCTCAAAATGTATAAGGCCACCATTACAAAAGGGTAAAAGCACTAAGGGAATAGAATATAGAATAAGAGAGTTGGAAGGGACCCTGGAGTTCTTCTAGTCCAACCCCTCCGCTCAAGCAAGAGAACATTCCAGACAAATGATTGCTCAATCTGTTCTTGAAAATCTCTGCAAATCACATCACATAATTGAAACCAAAAAGGGTTTTTTTTTCCCCTTGTGAATTTCACACACCAATCAGTTATGACCACATATTTCAGCTGTCCCATACTTTTTTCATGCCAAATGGTTTAAAGTTGAGGTTATCAGTGGCTGACTTCTATGGATTCATGTACCCACAGTGTAATTACAAGGATATTAGATCAAGGCAAACATTTAGAAGGCAAACATAATACTAGTGACTGGGGTGGGAGGTGGGGGGTGGGGGTGGGAAGCAAGAGGAAATTATTTTATATTATTTATTTTAATATATACAAATTATGAAAAAGGTACATAAAATACACCTAAATTGTCCCAAATATTATTTATTTATTTCAAGAATGAATATGGCTCATCTTCTACATATGTAACGCTTGATGTGCTGCCCCATGAAGAATTAAACATGAAAAATCTCCAGATCCAGGAGATGCTAACAACAATCTGCTCGCGCTCTCTCTCTCTCTCTCTCTCTCTCTCTCTCTCTCTCTCTCTCTCTCTCTCTCTCTCTCTCTCTCTCTCTCTCTCTCTCTCTCTCTCTCTCTTTACATACTCACACAAGAACCTTCTAATCACAAAGTGCAAAACTAAGTCAAAATAACTGTAATATAATACTAAGGCACCATAAGATAATGTACTCCCAAACAAATACCTCTATATTGGGCTCAAGTAACATCCACAATCAGCTTCAGAGAAAAGAGCCAGATCTACACTGCCTTCAAAAGGCCCAGATAATTTCAGAGGGAGGCAGTTCCATAGGGCATGTTATGCAGGCGGAGAGAGTTTGTTTCCTATAACCCAACAGATAATATTGTTTAATAGAGAGGAGGGTCCTGTAAGTGGTGGTGGAATGGGTAAAATTTACAGGGAGAACTGATCCTGTAAGCAACTTGGTTGTGTGACATGCAGCACTTTAAAAGTGAAAACTGGTATCTTGCATTGCAGCTGGGACCATCCTGAGAGCCAGTGTAGAACAGAACAGCAGTACAGCAGAGGGGAACTAGAGGATAGCCAAAATTGCACACACTGTTGCATTCTGGACCAGCCAAGATTTCTTAGTATTTTTCAAGGGCAGTCTTGAAAGTAGTCCAACATGATGCTGAGAGTTTGACACCCCTACTGTAGAAGAAACATGCATTACTGAGTGAGATGATGGAATACTTTGGATTATAAACCTTTGATTGTTGAACAACTTTTAATTGTTTTTTCTTCTCTGGACAGAAAAGATATGCCTGTTTTTTATTGGACAGAAAAACTTGAATTTTGCTTATGTTTGTTTAGGGAAGGCTTAAGGATGGACTGATAATTTGGAGTTCAAATGACAATTGACTGAAACTTTTTAAATCCCTAAATAGATTGGACTATAAAGACCACATACAAAAACAAAATGGATGTTCCATACTTAGCCTTAAATGGTACAAAGCCATTCTTAACACTTGTCTTCAAAGTCCCCAGCTTGACATACCAACAAGAAAATGTTGATAAATCTCAGAAAGAAATTCTTTCTATGTTGAAATCAATACAAGAGATAATTGCCTTAGCTCATGATGAGACTAAAAATAATGCAAAGGAGATAAAAGAACATTTTTAATCAAAATCTACAAATTCAAAAAATGACTACAAAGAAGGAACTAGTAACCTAGAAAATAAAAGAAAATTAGAGGAAGAGGATCCAAAGGAAGGAATCAACAGACAGACTCAGACAAATGAAGAATTAGAAGACGTAGCAATAATATTGGAAATGGAAAAGATATCTTACTTTTCAAGATCTCAGAACATATTTGAGGATAAGGAAGAAGAGCTGATTAAATGGAAGATAAAACTGTTAGGGGAATTGTGGAAATCTGGAGAAGGAGGCAGGCTATTTAATGAATATAAATGGGACTTCTTCCAAAAATAATTTAATCAAATTGTCTTTCTTATTCCAAACAATATGCACAAAAATAGAGGAAGAACTATTTGATGATTCAAATGCATTGACTTGGAAAGTTAGTTGGCAAAGGAAGAAAGCTAGAGTAAGACTGAAGAAAATAGAGATTTTGACCCATTAGATGGGATATTATATTATTAAATAAATGTTTGAACATGACTAAGAAAATAGGTAATTGTTAGAAATAGAAGTATTATTATAACTAGAAAGAGAGGATCTGCAACTAGAATACTATATTTTGGTATGAGAAGGGAAATATGAAAATGCTAAGAAGGTCTGAATAAGGGAAGCTTTTGGTTACCCAAATATAATTTATTATGAGAAAACTATAAGTGATAGAGACACTTTGAACATTGATGTGAAATCAAAATTTTTAAAAAGTGTGAAAAACAGGATATTGATTGAAGAAATGGATTTTAAGTGCAAATACAATTGAGATGTTTTGGTTAGAAAATATATTTTAAATTGATACTATTGGTATTATGTATAATATTATAAAAATATGATGAAGATGTTGTATATGTATTCAATTGTACATGTATTAACAGCAATTAGAATTGTATTTGCCTAGTGTGGAAAAAGAGGAGCACTGGATGGTGTAGTATTGGATCTAGATTGAGGAGGTTAATATGTACCACTGAATTACTAATGGACCCAGATAACACATTGTTTGTTAAGTACTTATGATTGCAAAACTAGAAAATTAATAAAATATTTGTAAAAAAAAAAGAATCATTTGTCTAGCCAGAGTATAAATGTATATTAGAGTGTCATTGGCATACTGATGATTCCGGTGCTGACAAATGACTTCACTAAGCAGTTTCATCTATATGTTAAATAGGAGTGGAGACAGAACTGAACCCAGAAGCACCTTTCATAGAAGTGCCCTAGGATAATATCGCCTCCCCTCACTGATTCTTATGGGACAAGGAGTTAAATAATGGCTCAGTTTGTTCCTGACTCTTCTCTTCTGAAGCCCCCATCCTCCTGGTCACAAGACCCAGAGCATAATGTACACAATTTGCCTTTGCTTCCTAGCTTCACACATGCATAGAAATACAGGCAGAGGCAACATGAAGAGAGTGTGAAAACACGCATGCACATATTCAGACACTCTATTGCTGTTACACTCTATTGCTATGTTACACATGTAGCGGGGCTGGCTGAAAGGCTTTGCAGGAGCCTGCCTGGGGAGAGGGAAGCTTGGACAGCTGCTGCCGGTTTTGGGCATGGATCAGGTGGAAGGAAAGAAAAAGGAGGAAAGAAAGGGAGTGTGTGTGTGTGGGGGGGTTGCTGTCGCTATTGTTGGAGATAGACCAGGTGAAGTCGAAGAGGAATTTGAGGTTTTAGCTGATCCCTTTCTGTGAAGAAGAGGGAAGGAGAGAGTGAAAGAGTGAGAAGGTGGAATTTTATTGCTTTCTTTTGCAGGGGGGATATTCCAAGCGGAGGCAAGAGAGAGAGACAGTGAGGAGAGATAAAGTTGCCGAGGTTGCTAAATTCAGATTTTAACAATAAAGGAGGGGTGGGAGCGGTTTTGACACCGACGAGACTTGAGACTGCAAGCGATGACAGAAGAGAAGGAGAGGCTGGTCGTTACTACTTTGGAGACTAGCGGCCATCTGAACTTTGATTATTGTTACTTGTGCAAGTTATAGACATTGTGGGGCGTTGCCCTTGTGAGGCGAGCTGTTACTGCAGAATGCTGACTACCCTCGATCATGTTCCTATCGTTGCCTGGAGCCGGGGTTTTCCCCACCCCACTTGTTTCTAAACAGTCGCTGTGAAATCATTGACTATTGCTGCTATGACTGCCTGGGGCTGTTAAACACCATCACACATTGACTACAGGGGATAGGGGCTGATCATCTTTGTTCCTGAAAGCCACCCCCTTTGAAGATGAGAGTTTGCCACTTCCTCACTCTGCATGAGCTTCTGCTAGAAAAGACATTTCACTAATACCTTGAGAGTGCAGCTACAGAGCGCGATGGAGGGGAATGGGGCTGGGAGGGCCTGGGCTTTGACAGCCTCTGAGGGGGTAACACTACACACAGAAGAAAATACAGAGATGATAAACCCTCTTTTATAGTTCACGACTGGTAAATGGGGATTGGAAGGAATTTCAAAGGTCAAGCCCAGCATGCTTTCTTTATCTCATTTCGTTCTAAATTTGAAAACCAGGGCAAATGTATTGGATTGGAATAATTTAAACTGTACATTAATTGGATTGGCATAAACACACAGTTGTGAAGATAAGAAAATGAAAAGGCATAGAGGGATTTTCATAAACCACATGCATTTATTTTTCTTTTGTTCGATTCTTGGTGATTTCCTGCAGTTTTCTTGGCAAGGATTTTCAGAATTGGTTTGCCATTGCTTCCTTCCTAGGACTAAGAGAGATTGACTGGCCCAAGGTTGGACTAGAACTCACCATTTCCCACTTTCAAGCCAGAGGTCTTAACCACTGCACCAAGCTGGCTGTCACCACCTGAATAGAATTTATGATTGAGGAGAATGGGAGTGATTCCAACATATGTGGGCTTTAGCCCTACTCATTGCTCAATGTGCCCCTCATTTGAGTAAATAGGGCCTTCAGTCATAAAAGAGCCTTCACCATTTGTATAAAGGCTTAGGGTGACTTTTAGAAAGGCTGATGTGATTTTTACCAGGGGAACAATCAATTTTTCACTAGACATCCCTTTTTGTAAAAACACTATAGCACAATCAGTCCATCATGAGTTAAACATTTTTATTTAAATAACATCTAAAGTGAACTACTTATAAAAATCTATTGACTTAATGTTGAGAATGATCAACACAGAATGCTCCCCATTGTGTTCCCTCATGTTGTTAATCTTGTGTTATCTCTAATTTTTGCCTGTTAACACAGTTTATCATTTCTCTGATTCTTGTCTGAACCAGTACTTAGTATTTCACAGTCCCATGATTTGATTTATTTTCAAAATAGATCCACTTTTGCTTATGACAAATATAAACTACCTATAATGAGGGATATGTGCTTAGATGATTTAACGAGTCAGAAATAACCATGCTTCTTCCATCCCTCAGCCATTGTTTATATTTGATTTTAAATCTGTAAAAACAAAACAAAACACATTTCCTTCTAATCCCTTGATCTGTACAATAATTTCCTTTTGTTCCAAGTTGTTAAAGGTGTCTTTGAACTACTTTAAGAGGCACCCTTCATCTGTTCGCTTCAGAGAGGGCTGCTTTCATCATAAAAAATTAACATCGTAAAAAATGAATGCTGAAATCAAAGCAAAAAAACAAAGGTGAAAGAACTGAGTGCTCTTCAATGGGATAAAAGTCAGAACAGCTGCCGAAAATGATCAGTCATTATTACTTTAAATTGCTCTTGATTTGCAGAAGGGGGAAAAGACCCTACCTTACTAAACCGAATCCCTTCCTAAAGGCATCTTTGTGGGTTTTTTTTTTTTATTTCCTCCACTTTAGCTTTCTGAATTTTCATTCACTATTCTATGCAGCTGAGAACCAGTCTGTTAAAACCCCCCATCCTGTTGATAAGATGGTGTTGTTGCTTATGGCTCTCCTGCTGTGCTGGCCTCCTGGCATCTGAATTTTCTTGTTGTTCAGGCTATGCTGATTTCAGGGCAGCATTCATGAGGAAATTCAACAATGTAGCCTCAAAAGCTTGTCAATATAGAATCCCAAAATTGCTTCAGCATTAGTGACTGCAAATCACTTAATGTGGCTTTGTATTTTTTTTCCATAGGATAAACATAAAAGCAGCTAAAAAAAAGCCCAAAACCACTCTTTTTTAAAAAAAAATGGGCAAAAGAAAGCAGTGTTCAGAATGGAAGCTTGCTGGATAATTGATTAAACAGAAATAGAAGCCATCGTATTTCAAGTACAATGTGAACAGGCAATAGGATTAAAGTTGATACATTTGAATTGGCAGAGGTTTAGTGCATAATTCAGACTCCTGTTCAAGCCAAACAACCTACATAAAAACTGGGGCAGGGTTTGGGAGATATCCAAAGGCTTGTCTAGAGAGAAAAATTCTTCAGGAAGGTAATTTTATAGGCTGGCTATGAAATTAAATTCAAACATATTAAATTTTAAATGCACAATTTTGGTATTCAATGGCAAATTTCTATTGCCTTTTGTTTGTTGTAATAAAATAGCTATGTTGCATGAATTTCACAGTGGGTTTATGTGGAACAGTCCTCCAAATCAGAATTTTAGCTTTACATCAAAATTAACCTGGTTAGCAAAGTTCTACTTTGTTTCCCTTTTACATGGATAACTCTTCTTTTCTGGCCTTTTCCTGACATAATTATTTAACTTTTCAGTAAAAACGAATCAAGAGAATGGCTTGACTACTAGTAAAGTAATGGTGGAGTTTGACATTTTTGCCTAGAACTCTATCTTAATGTGTTGAAACACATGTTTTACACACAAAACTCCAGGTGAAATGTATGTCATCTCCTGGGAAAAGTATCTAGATGTTGACAGAAGATGGTGCTAAAAACCTTTATCTTATAACTCTTGGAATCAATGACAATCAGAGTAGATGTGATTAATTTGAAGTTCCAGGAATACAAGTAATGCCTGAAAGTCTTGAATATATTTTAAATCCTCCCTCCTATCCTGAAAGTTGCCATCACAACAGGAATTTTTAAAGTGAAAGATGGGGAATTGCATGGGATATATTTTCTATGCAAAATTATGAATAGAATAGAATAGAATAGAATAGAATAGAATAGAATAGAATAGAATAGAATAGAATAGAATAGAATAGAATAGAATAGAATTATTTGGTCAAGTGTGATAAGACAAACAAGAATTTGTCTCCAGTCTCAGTGTACATGCAAAACAATAGAGTAATAATAATAATCATAGTAACAATACCCATAAGAGGGGTAGTAGGGATGATAAGAAACAACAATAACAACAACAACAACAACAACAACAACAATAATAATAATAATAATAATATTATACAAATATACTTAAACATAAGACAGTACTGTGAGAATTAGGTGTTCAGCAGAATGAAGTCTTTAGGATATAAAACCAGTTCTCTGTATTTATTTTCTCTGCCCTTTCATGGTATGCCTTATTATCTTAGCTTGTAAGTTTGGAGGCAGGACTTTCTTCCTTCTTTAACAATAATCCATCAGCTTTGGATGAATTGGCTGACAAGTATGGGACAGAGAAAATAAATGTAGCTTTATGAAGAACAGTTATGTCTAGATGATCTCTAGATTGCTGCATCTGAGATAATTGTTGATCTTGAGAGGTCAATATTTTTTTCAGAGAAAGCAACTATTGATATATTAATGAAAACTCCCTCCTAGCCCCTCAAAAGTTGGCCTGAATTATTTGAAGAGCAAAAAAATCTCAGAGGACTCTCAGAGCTATTGTGCCTCTAGATCTTTTTTTTCCTCTCATCTTCCTGAACACTTTCACCCACGAAACATTTCTGATAAGGCAAATTCTTTCCTCTTCACCTCCATTCCCTTCCATTCCATTGCACTCCACTCCAGTTTCTCGAAATATGAATCAAATATGTATATTCAGTCCAAATTGGAAGGTCAATAAAGACATGGACGCGTAGAGAATTGGGCTTCTTCTTGAAAAAAAAAAACTCTTTCCAAGAGGAGGAAACAGAAAGCATCTTCATGAGTGTAAAAGTTTAAATACTTTCAAAGTAAATTGCATCAATGTTTTGGAACTGTGTTTGGTATGGATGTACTGTAGCTTAAACCTACTCTTGGGAAGAACAGTTTTGAGATGCGTTTTCACATGATGGATGGGAGTGATTTTGTGAGCAAAAGCCACTCTCCTTTTTGTATTACATTTTGGCAAGGCAGGGAGAAGAAAGTAAAGACTCCCCCCCCCTTAACCTGTATCTTTCATAAACTTGGAGCTGGGCATTGGTATTTTAATGTACTATACACCTGGCTAAACATTCTCATTCTGGTTAAATCAGGCCGCTCTCATTACTCCTGCATATTAGGTGGACTTATAGTTGTATTGACAAGATCAGTCACGGCAGCATGCACAATTTTGATGACAGGAAATATGCACACAGTTATACTTTCAACAAAAACTAATATTTCACACAAAAGAATGGGTTGATCTCTGAGTGCAGGCAAAGACAATACATAGTAAAATAAAACAGCTGACAGTCAGCAGGTCCATATGAAGGTGAATGTAGAAATCAAATAACTATAGCTTCTGTTAGATAAATAAATCTTAAGCAAAATTATATGGCTGATATTTTTCTAAAAATATCTTGCTTTATAGGATATAAAAATACATCTGGAACGCTATCTGATGAAGAATTTGGCATTGGATTAATTAACGAGCATTGGGCTCTGAACGAATCTGTATTTTAAGATAAGTGATCCATAAGTTATTAATCGCGGAGGCTGAATCTCAAAACCATCATCAACTCTACTTTCTTTTCAGTACTAAAAAAGCTCTTTTGAAGTATATTCACAGATAAGAGAAAAGAAATACATTTGTACAATTTCAGCAGAATGAGATGGTAATAAATAGGGATGCATGCATCTGTCTGTTTTGCTTTTTAAATGTTCACTTTTTTTTCAAGCATATTCTAGCTGAGGCTGGTAATTTAGAACAGATTTTCATTTCTCTGGGATAGTTCAAATAGTTATGCACCTATTCCATTCCGACTTAGCTCTTCAGAAAGTTCTAGTCTTGATTTAGTTATAAACCCAGACACAAAACTTCTCATATACAATTTATGAAAATGGTCACTGAAGGGAGGGAGAAGGAAGAGAAGACAAAAATCAGCAATTTCAGTTCTCAGTTCTGAATTAACTTTGCAATCAGGTTACAATTGATCCCTCCAAACCAAGTTTATTGGAAGTTGCAAGGTTATGTGTGTCGATGGGGGAAAGATAATCATAGGTCCTGTCCCTACATGCAAAATCATGTCTTAATAATAGCAATTTCAATCTTTCTCCTTATGTCCTTATCTTGTCTGGAGGCTTAAGTTGTCATTAGATGCACAGATATCAAAGTAGCATTTTCCCACTTATTCCATCTCAAAACAGCCTCAAAGTGTACAATGTTTTGACTGTTTACCATTCATTGCTACATCAAGTAAAGATAACTGGTAGTATGCAGAAGTATATTGGGAAGCATACATGTCCATGCCCATACATACATGTACATGCCCGTGTACACCATACTCATACACAGCCCAAGCTTTTAAAGAAAAAAATATTTGTATCTCTTTCCTGCCCTCTAGTGGCTATTTGGAGTTTGGCAGTCTAAATATAGCAGTCGTAACATTAATACACCCCGAACATCCGAAGCGATAAAAGAACAACATGGGTATAGTTTATAATCCAGATGTTTTGATTTCTTTTCATCATATCATGCCACTGGTAAGAAAACTTTAACAAAATTACATAATAATTATTTATTTCTTAAACTAAGCTTTCTACTGATGCAGTGCAATACCTTAAAAGGGATTAGCCCTTTGGATGCTTGTTTTACCATAGGCATTATTTTTTTAAAAAAAATATGAAATACTCCAGTGTGGCAGGTGAAGCGCAAATTCTTGGGAAGCCATGGCTTCAGAAACTGTAGGTGGTTAGATGTTCAAACGATCGCATTACCATGGATTTATTGATGAAACAGTGGGAAGCGCTCCTGTCTTGTCCTTTCTTAGTATGTTCAGCTAGCCCTAGAGCTGGCTTCCAGCAGCGGTCCTTTGCTTTCAAAATATTATTTCAAGCTGTAAATTCCAGAACTATGCCAACATTCCTAGGCTGTTTGTAGTAGGATGAAGCATGACAGTTCCAAAATAAAAAGAAATAGTTTGTCAGTGGGATATAATTTTAGAACTTTTGTGAAACAGAAAAGTTTGTGTTCCTCTTCAGTACTCACAAATAAAATCGTAAAACATTAAAAAAAATAGGGCATACTGTATTATTCTAAAATAGTTTACATTTCAAAATAGATTTTATTTGCATTTTATTTGCACTCATTTTGACATGAGGGATATTTTGATAGGGCAATTTAAAAAAAGGGAGGAGTGTTTGTTGCTATATTTGTTTACTTATATTTTAGTACAATCAGACAAAACCAAAAGAAACTTGACAGAGACTTGCTGAAAACCACATCTTTGAACTATAGCCTTACGCAAGTGGATTGCTATGAGTCTACAAGTTTAGTTTAAGCATTTCTAGACTTGGGTCAAGGGATTTTCTTTACCACACAGCAGAATTTGTGGGCAATAGAATATATAACAAAATAGGCTGTGCCTATTCTGCTCAAATATGTTGTTTAGTCTCTAGAAAAATGGGAACAGTGGATGAATATATTGAATTACTGGCTAAAATGGAACTCTTGAAGATTCATTGGTAAATAGAAGCAAATATTCAGGGTAACCTAACATCAGGATCCACAGATCAATCACAATCCATTTTATGAATTAGTACTTTTTTTCCTCAGAAGATGTGTGTTATTTGCTCCTTGTTTATATATAGTAGTTTGCCCTGCTAGTGTTAGTGGGGTTATTCCTTGATTAGGGTATTGTTTTCTGCTTGATTGTTTGCCTGGTACTAATCCCTGCTTATCTGGGAAATACTTGCTGGAGAGGGTATATTCTAGTTTTTGTTTCCTTCTTAACTTTTCATTGTCTCTTTTGAATGGTGTGTAAATACAGTTTATTTCTATGTGCTTATTGATAATTGATTTGTCTAAATGCCAAGGAATTCCTTAGAGGTTTTGGATTAAGCTTGGTCTAGGAGGCTCAGTTTTCCAGTTGAAATTGTGGTTGAGTTTTTATCAAAAAATGTCTCGCCATTCATCCACTATAGCACAACCAACACAAGCCATGAAAAGGATAACACTACCACACATCAAAAACATCTGAGAAATAATCAAAAGACTATTACAACCATGTAACATTATTGTAGCACACAAATCAACTAAAGTCATCACTCAAAACATCTTAACAAAACCAAAAGACTTAGTAGCCCATGAAGAAAAAACAAGAGTTATCTACAATGTACAGTGAGTATAAAGACCCTAACAACCACTGTGTAGGACAAACAGACAGAAGACTAGCAGAGTGCATCTATGAATACTAACTAACAGTCAGAAGATGTTAACTCTTTAATCTCATAAAACATGGCAGACTCAGCCATAACTGCAGACTCCGCCAAGTACTCCAGTCATCTAAGTTCACTGTTCTGCCTGATGGAACTGTATTAAGATTTACATTTTTACTTCCTTCTCCTAATGGCACCTAAGTTAAATTTATCTCAGGATTATAATTGAAATTAGATGATGGACATATATTGTAATAATAAGTATTAAATATCTTGTCCTAATTTTCACTTGACAAAGCCTGATTTGCTGAGCTTGCATTAGGAACACAAATTTGTTTGAATTGTATTTAACAGCAAGCTCAAACTTTTGCTACCCTGCTTTTCATTAATCATTATCACTGTAAAGTTTGACTTTGTGGTGATAGGTCATGTCACTACATATCATAGTAAGAGATCAACATCTACAAAACCTTTGAAATCGAATCAAGAGAATTCATCAGTATTGGCTGAAGTAGAAAGCAACTTCGCTCACCAAGCTACAGAGTGAAAATGTATTTTCAAACATCTGATTAGGTTTCAGTGCACACACAGAGCACATTTACCATAATATCAGCTATTCTTGTTGATGCTGTTGTTTGAAACAGCTTTACTGCTTGAAATCGCTGTTTCAGACTTAAAAGAAATATATGCCTGTGTTCATTACCATCTCTTTCCAAGAGAGAGCAGCAAAGAATCATTATATTACAATAGGAATCCCTTTTCACTGCTGAGTTCTGCCACTAACACAGTTTCAACTTTATAACCTTTCCACCTATTGACCATGAAAAATGCTCCAACATGATGTGACACATATAAATGTTTAAAGTCCAAAGGGTAATTATCTACATTCATTGTTAAAACTTGATTTTATAATAGAAAACACATGTTTCCCCAAAACACTTTCAATAAGCTGTATAACACCCAGATTCAGTTTGTGTGAGTACACTGGTTAAAATAATAGCAGCATCTTCTTTTAATTCAGAAGTTCATTTATCATTTTGGATCAAGACTCTTGAGGTGAACTTTCCATACTTGAAGGCTTAGTTTGAAAAATAAACCAAAGGAGAGGGCAGAAATTCTGTAGATGTTTAAAGCTGATAATGTGCTATTCAGAGTATACAGTTGAAAATGCTGTAGTTTTTATTTAACCATTTTTTAAAAATCAACTAAGTAAACATATGCAGAAATATGCAGAATATACATTATTAGCATTAAGCTACAGAGTTTAGTCAGTAGAGTTGATTTGCCTGAAAATATTAGGATCAGGCTTTCCACTTTGTTTATGGTAAAAAGGGATTTTTGGGGAGAAAATATAAGCAAGCAAATCTCAAATGAAATATACGTATTGATTCTTAATCCACATGAATAAAACATGTAAAATCTTTTGGTTTCAGAAAAATGTGAATGAGAAACTGTCAGCCACTTTATTATTCATTTCTTCAAGCAAGTATTTCCACAAATTCATATGAAATATTTTGTCCACATGAATTCTCCTTTTTTCATGCCATTATTCCTACCTGTTTAGCCTGAATTAGAATAGAATAGAGCTATAAGGGACCTTGGGGGTCTTCTAATGCAGCCCCCTGCTAAAGCAGGAGACCCTTTATCATTTCAGACAAGTGGCTGTCCAGTCTCTTCTTAAAAAGCTCAAGTGATAAAGCACCCACAATGTCTGAAAGCAAGCTGTTCCACTGTTTAACTGTCCTCACTGTTAGAAAGTTTCTCCTTAATTCCAGGTTGCTTCTCTCCTTGATTTATTTCCATCAATTATTTCTTGTCTTGCTTTCTGGTGCTTTGGAAAATAAATTGACCCTCCTCCTCCTTGTGGCAGCCTCTCAAATACTGGAATATTGCTATCATGTCCCCCCTAGATCTTCTTTTTTCTAGACTGGCCATTCCCAAATCCTGCAAAACATTCTTCGTATGTTTTAGTCTCTAGGCCTTTAAACATCTTAGTTGCTCTTCTTTGCACTTTTTCCCGAAGTCTCAACATCTCTTTTGTAATGTGGTGACCAAAACTGGATGCAGTATTCCAGATGTGGCTGGAATGGAATTATGGCTTAATAATAGCTTATCTAAAAGTGAAACCAATATGCCAATTTGAGTTATAGTTCAGTGATGATTTTGTTGAGCAGTGATGAAGATTAACTAATTAAGAATAGATTTAAAGTCTCCAAGTCAAACACAATTGCTGGCTATCATCTGACACCATGTATTTTTCTAGCCAGCAATACAAAATGCCTTGTTATGGAATGTGGAAAGCCAAAACAACAACAACAACAAACAAACCAAACCAAACCCCAAAACGTTCAATTGAACTTCAATCATTTCCATTTCCTGATGATCTTCCATTAAAGTATTCAGTTTTACCCATGTTTAGCTTTCGGAGATTAGACAAGGTCAGCTGATAAAATTGGGGGGGTTCAGATTACTCTGTAGCCCTATACTAAAAAAAACATTGGAAAGAGAGGTCAAAGCCTAACTCTGTCCCCCATTCTGATATGATTCATAGCCAATTTCAATCCCATGATAAAAGCACTGCATATATATTACGATGTATATATGTATTCCATGTGTGGTAGTATGGATGTGGCTACTATGCACATGAATAAATGGGAGGGGATATAACTAAGCTCTGATCCATATGTCTATGATAATCAGGAAAATGAAGGGGAACAATTCATTGGTCCACCATTAAGGAAAAACGGATCAAAGACGCAGGTAATCCTCAATTTACAGCCAAAATTAAGTCCACAATTTCTGTTGCTAAGGAAGGCAATTGGTAAACCAGTTTTGCCTCATTTTACAACCTTTTTTGCCACAGTTGTTAAACAAATCACTGCAGTTGTTAAATGAATCGTGCAATCGTTAAACAAATCTGGCATCCCCCATTGACTTTGTTTGTTGGAAGCCAGCTGGGAAGGTTAAAAATTGTGATCACATGAACCTGGGACAGTGCAACTGTCATACATACATGCGAGTTGCCAACTGCCCGAATTTTGATTACATGACCATGTGGATGCTTTAACAGTCGTAAGTGTGTCTGTGGAGATTTTCAGTCATCCAGGTCATAGTTGTCCCAACGATGCTTTTTCACGAGGCAACTGCACTTTCTTGTTTTTCTTTGAAAACATTTTGCTTCTCATCCAAGAAGCTTCTTCAGCTCAGAGCAAAATGTCTTCAAAGAAAAATAAGGAAGTCCAATTGCCTCATGAAAAAGCATCTTTGGGACAGTCATAAGTATGAAAACCAGTCATAAGTGCCATTGTAACTTTGAATGGTCACTAAAAATGGTTCTTATATTTACCTTCAGGTGTAAAACAAAAAAAGAGTTAGTAATGAAATAAAGATTTTTGAATTGAAAGGTTCTTAAAGGAAGTCTAATTTCATGTTCATAAAACTGCTTTTGCATACTTTTACAGTGGTACCTTGGTACTCGATGTTAATTGGCTCTAAGATGCATGATGGCTACTAAAAATTACAAGTACCAAACAAACCAGGTGACTTTGTTTTGGCTGGGAAAAACTTTCTGTCTGTCTGTCCTTTTTCCTATGTTCGTGACCTTCCCAGCATGGCTGACTTCCTGTTTTCTCTCTGTTGTTGTCTCACCTTTCTTTTGCAGTGCACCGAATACCAAAGAAACTATGAATATCAGAACAACATTTTCATATCAAAATTCATTGAATACCCAATTCAACAAGTTCTGAAGCAGTCAAATACTGAGGTACTGGTAAAGTAAAACAGTTTATTTCAAACCATGTTCAAAACTACTGCAGTAAAGAATTACAAACAACAGAGTAAATTTTACATTTTTAGAATAACGAGAAGGTAAAGGAGTGAACTAGTGTTTTTCTCTTCTCTCTCTTTTTTTTAACAAATTTTATTGGTTTTTCAGTTTTACATTTAAGTATTTGTAAAGCAGCGTGGTGACTGGGTAATCAGTGGTTCAGTAACAAAATCTTTTGTACATATCTCAGGTTACATCATCAAAAATTCCTTCTCTATTTCCCTTAACATTTGTTATATCACATTTAGGCTAGTAAATTTCTAATTATGACAAGCTTAGTTAAAACATTTATCAATATATTTTTTGCTTATACATATCCATGTCCTATTTTTAAGTTTTACCTAATTTTTAATTTTTAATTACAATATTCCAATTTAACCTTTAATATCCATAGTGTTTAAGTTTTGAGTAATCCAAATTTCCTTTATTTCACTACATAAAAGTTATCATATCTAGAATATACATATTACTTACTTAAATATATTCTTAAACATCTTTCATAAACATTTTCTATTTCTCATCCTAATACATCATTACTTACTAACAGAGTGTCCTTTATTGTCTCCAGTCCAACATCTATATTATCTGGGCTAAACAATAGTTTGAAGCTAATTCCTAATAGTTTACATTTCCCTTATAGATCTAAATCCTAAATAAAGCTAATTAATACCTTATTTTTTATCATTTAACAACAATATTTAAATCCCATAATCATATTTCCCTTCAACTAAAAATCTCCCTTTAGCCCATTAGTCGAGACTTTAGGATCCTTTATCATAAATCAAAAGATCCCATTTTTAAAAAATCTAACTCTGGCTTTATGCCAACCAGGCTTCCATACCAATGCCTTTAAATCATCAGATAAGTCTCCCTTCATTGTTGTACATATTACTTGAACCAAGGGAGACCATCTAGTTATCAATTTTCCAGAGAGGCTGGCCCTTTTGTAGTTGTTATGTTGTTGTCCTGGTTGTCCTGGTGTTTTTCTCTTCTCTTAAAGGCAAATGTGCAAATGGCTTTTTAATGACTGCCAAGTGTGCATATTACTCTGGTTGCAATTTTTTCCTCTCTTTGCGTGTCATATTGCAGTTCCATTTAGTAAAGGAGGTATATGCAGAAAGATTTATTAAAAAGAAAAATAAGAAAAGCATGTTCTTTGTCTTCCCAAATTTCCTAAAGAAAATTACACAAGCAATAGAGAAACAAGAACAGAGAGCATTGCCAAGTTATGTGAGAAATTCCCAAGCTCGCTGGAAGATTGGCTTTGTTACAGTGTTGTTTTTTTATAATAACTTTTTGGTTTTTTTTTTAATCTAAACAACAAGTAAAATAGGAAAAAGGAAAAAGGGTAAGGAGAAAAGGAAAGAGGAATGAGGAAGAGGAAGAGGAAAAGGAAAAAAACAGTGCCTTAAATTACACAATAAAATTATAATGTTACCTTTTAACAATACATGGTCATTACTGAACACTGCTATCATGGCTAATGTAACTATATATTTACATTTGTATAGCTGTAGGATATAACACTGGGTTTGTTCCATTATTCCAAATAAAACTTTATTTCCTGTATGGTTTGCTTGGGGTCATATGTTTGGTATATTAGATTGTTGTTCTGATCCTCAGTACATTAATTTTGAAGAAAAGAACATTTCTTCAATTTAAAGTTTGTTCAGCTTTAATATTTGTATGGGTCAGCTTAGCTACATTTTTCTTAGATTTGTTTACACTGCATAAATCTGCTTATCCAGTTTTTCTTTTAATCAAGAAAGTTTAAAATAATATTTAATGTCAATCTTCAAAGCTTTATATTAAAATGAAATAATATACAAAGAGGCATCAGATTTGTTTTTTCCTAAGAAGTAGGTCTGTGGGTACGGAAGTAGGGAAAAGTAGGGTCTGTGGGTAGAATTGTAACAGGCATTTTCATGATAAGAGAGAGTATTTAACTTTTAAAACAATAATATTAAAGAATATTATTGTATAGTGGGCTATAGTAGGCAAGGAGCAGACCAGCATATTTACAACGTTATTTATGGACTCAAACTAGAACTGGAGAACTGCAGGCAATTGCCTGTAATTTATACTCTGAGCACACAGGGCCTTAACCAATCACAATACTTGAAAAACCCGCCCAAATATGAATGTTCAAAGTTTCTCTCCTAAAGGGTTGGAGTTAACAGTCAGAGTCATCTAAAGGTTAGTTTCATTTTAGTTTTACAAGCAGTTGGACTTAAGTTAGTTTCACTTCAGCAGGGATTAATACAACTTTATATATATTCAATACATAACAAATATAAATATCAGTTAGAAACTGGACATGATAGATCCCTCCTGAAATGCACATATGTATGGATAAAATCACCACCTTTGAAATAAACATTCCTTGCTTTCTCAAAGGTGCTTTTTTCCAAAATGCAACTAGATTTTCTTGGTTTTTTGGGAAAACATGTTGCTTCTAATCCAAGAAGCTTTTTAGTTCTTTGGTTGATCTTTGGGAGAACCATGACCTGGATGGTCATGGACCTGGAGAATCTCCATAGACATTCTTTACTTTTCACTTTGTGGAACTTTAGTAGTTTCTATATGGTTGTTGTTATTGTTGCTGAAGTAGCATAGTGACTTTGAATTTTGCCTAGCATACAGAAGCTTTCCAGTTCATAACCTGGCAGAACCATTTATCTTTTCCTAAATAAACTGGTTTCCTCCAGGAGCTTAAAAAAAAAAAAAGCATATACACTGCTGCACTGTTTCAGCATTTTGTCAGTCAGCTATTTAGTTGTGTCAATAAAACTCTTTTACCTCACTTGACTGGAAAAATAATAACATGCATCACTGTAGACTTATCTATTTTTGTCTAAAAAAAAAAGCCAAGAGAGAAAACTAGCTTGCTTATGAATATTTTTTTTTTAAAAAAGGACTGTTATTGGTGCACTCTGAACTGGCAACCTTCTTTTTGCTAGGTGAACATCTTCAGATAAAGGGACATACTGAAGCCATTAGAAAGGATGGCAAACATGGACTCCACTGAATGAATACTTTTTCATCTGCAAAGTAGCCAGTGAACTGCTGCTGTTAGTCTGCAACAAATTGAAGCACATTATCCAAAAGCACTTAAGGCAACTTAACATGGAACACAGTAGTTTAGAAGTGGAGCAAGAAAATATCCTTGTGAAAAACTGAAAAAAATATTCATTTTGATAATGAATAGGTGATTGGCAGAGGGTGCCATTTTCCATTTCTGTCCTGTCTATGGAGATTCTCAGAACTGAAAAAGCTTCTTGGATGAGAAGCGAAACATCTTCAAGGAAAAGTTCAGTTATCTTTTGAAAAAATAAAAATTTAATGGTGCTTCCATTCTATCCTTTATCAATGTTTTGGTGACAGGGCAACTGGGCTGGACAGAGGAGCCTTAATCAAGTTGTTTATTTTAGTCTTCAAATGGTTTGAGAGCAGGACATATTAAAGACCTGCTGAGTTTACTACGTAAACTTTGCCAACTGTTATCATACTGTATATCTCAGATGCCTTTCTTCATAATATGAGCAATAAATAATGATATCAAACTGCAGAATCACTTTAATTGTAATGTATTGACTTGGGAAATTTTTCTTCCAAGGCTCATGTGCCAAAAATTCTAATGTCTGTTGGGAAGCCAGCTGAATATATTCTTATTTTGCAGACTTTTTAAGCTAGGATGGAAAACTATAACCCTCCAAATATTTTGAATTAAAACTCCTAGGTGGTGTAACTAATGGAAAGGGATGGTATTTGTAATTTAGAAACAATTAGAGGACCAAAAAATTTCCAACCTTGTTGGGGAGAAATTGCACACTAGATCTTAGAGCAGTGATGGCAAACCTTTTAGAGACTGAGTGCCCAAACTGCAATCCAAAACCCACTTATACATCGTTGAGTGCCAGATGGGTATGGCCCATTGGCTGGGTGTGGCCAATTGGGTGGGTGTGGCCAATCGGGTGGACATGGCTGCAGTGATAACGGCAGACTGGGTGGGACTAAAAAGTTCAATCAATCAATTCCAACTTTGCAAGAACCTTTTTTTTCCCCAAGAAGTTGAAATTGACTGATTGAACCTTTTTTTTTTTTTGCACATGGCAGCGGAGGCCTAAAGCGAAAAGGTTTTATAAAACCCAGCTGAAGGACTAGTACTAGGACGACGACATGTGTGCCCACAGAGAGGGCTCTGAATGCACCTCTGGCACTCATGCCATAGGTTTGCCACCACTGTCTTAGAGCTTAATCAAGTATTTTCTACTTCAGTAAAAAGAACACCCTGAAATGAGTTCCATTCAAGAATTTATAATTTTCCTATATTGTGATTCCTAACATAAACAACTCTTAATTCTTATGAAATATATTTGAGTGGATAATATTGCTAAATACTGTTCTTTTTTTAACCAATCAAAATACTCCACTACTTCTGTTTTTTTCATGATGGGAACTGTTCTGCCTGTCTTTCTATTTGCAAAAGAAAATGCCAGATCTAAGCATTTATGGTTCCTCTCCCCATTTTATTTCTTGTTACCACTATTGTACAAGTTTCAAAAATGGGATTATTTTTCATTCTGAGTAGATATGTTTGTTAGCTATATTACTATCCTTCTTTTCTTTCATAATCTTCGAGTAATAGTTAAAGCATTGCAAAGGAACAGAAGGATACTTGCATTATATCCATTGGCTAATAGGAAGTTTTAAACAAGAAGAATGTTATCTTGTATTTTGACATTTTTGAGTTAACCAACAGCAGGAATGATCTCTGCCAGTTTAAAAATGATGATTAGGACATTTCTGTGGAAGCTTATGTGGCAGTGATCTCCATGCTGTTCAGTGATACTTATTCCCTAATAACTTGTGTTTAGGACCGCAGCCTTTATCTTTGATGTTATATTTGTGTCTTTGTGGATTTTTTTTTTACAAGCAGCCTCTCATTTATGTATCCAGAGAAGAATGGCTTCTGTCAAAATGTTTTGGAGCAGAAACACTTGGTGGTGATCATCCTGAGATCCCCCTGCATAAGAACAGGCCTAGCTGACATCAACCTTTCTTCACTTTATAAATATATCCAATTTTGTGGGGTTTTTTTATGCTTCTGAGAGAAATAGTAACAGCTTCTAAGAATCTAGCTGTTCAAAATGTTAATAACCGTAAATGTCTTTTAGATCTAGTTATAGAATATCATCCGTGGGATTATAAGCAAAATGGCAAAAAAACAAAAACAAATGCAAGTACCTTTACCGTTAGAGCAGGTCCAGATTATTGCTGGCCAAAAATGTTGAGAGAATGAAGTAACAGAAGACTACATTATAATTTCAGAGCAATGAATGATCATATCTGTGCTCCAGAGCACAGTTTGCATGGCATTCCCATTGTTGTATGTAGCATGTGAGTTTTTCTGAATAAATGCAAGGATCACTTCCTCTCAAACAGATCACAAAATATGAAAGATTTCAGCAACAAAGGACTCCAGAATAGCATAAGAGGATTCCTCCCAGAAAAATATATAATTAGGTAAATGCTAGCCATAAAGAAAGTTCAGCTAATTTTCAGCAAGCCAGTCGATCAATTGTTTAATCAATCAAAAGAGAGATTGATGAAATGAACTTTTTTTTAAGAAAATGTATAACTTTTGGCCAAGGATTTGTTCCAGCTTTGTTTAATATTTGAAAAGCTCTGTATAATTTTAGCAGCACTTGTTCACCCAGGTTTCTGTCCTTTTCCAGCACTTGCTGGAATGACCAGATGACAGAATAAATTGGTTCTTCATACAGCAATAAGTGCTGAAGAACCAAAGATGCATCTGTGCAAAGAGACTAGAACTTCTGAAAGAGTGTAAGCCTTTTAAAGGTTAAACAAAGCTGAAATAAATACCTTTTCTACTTTAATATATATATTTTTTTAAAAGTCAAAGTAATCCCTGTGCAATTCCACTCTGGTAACATTTTTATTACATGTGAACTTAAACTATTTTTTTTTAGCATCAGCACATCTCTAATTGGAATGGAGGGAAGGACCTGGCTTTCAGACGGAGATGCTACTAATGAGATCTAATTGAATAGGACAGGAAAGTCAATTCCTCTTGCTTTGACATGATCTATCCATAACAGGGAAATGATTTTGATAGCAATTACACCATGGACAAATGTTTGATCTGGCCACATGGACATTGGTTAGGAAGTTCAAATGACACCATTTGTAACACGAGGCTATCATACAAATTCTAAGAGTCGTGCACATGTTCACGTTAGTATTGATATTTTGTGATTTTAATAGCATTGGGGCTTGTAAGAGATGCCTCCTGCTCCCAAGAAGTATGAATTGTAAGTTTTAAATGTATCTTGCATCGGAAGTGTGTTTCTGATTCATGTGCCACGGAATACTACAGACGTTACCTGTCATGAGGATGCTAATGAAGCCTAGTTATGATTTATAGATCTAAGAGATTCATAAGCAGAAAAATATGATAATGGACAGAGGAATATCATTCAGGAAAAGGTTTGAAAATTATCAGCATGTAGCCTTCCCCTCTTTTTATGCTTTTTTTTAATGTAAGGATGGGGATACATTTTTACCCCTCACTACATACATATAGTCAGAAGGTTGCAAAAGGTGATCGCATGATTCTGGAACACTGCAGCTGTCATAACTATGAGGCAGTTGCCAAGCATCTGAATTATGATCATGTGACTATGGAAATGCTGCAACAGTCAAAAAAGTGTGAAAAATGGTCATAAGTCCTTTTTTCAGGGCCATTGTAACTTTGAAAAGTCATTGTTGTAAGTCAAGGACTACCTATAGTGCCATTTGGCATCGGTTCATAGCAGGGGAGAAACAGCAATTCACAAAGAATACCTGGAGGTAGATGTGCAAAAGGCTTGACTGCAGCAGCAAAATAATTGAATCATTTGAGTTACTTACAAGCTTTATAATTTACCAAAGTGCTGTAATTTATTATTTCCATGGTTAATGTTGATTTAGAAAGCCATCAGTCTGTCTAAAAAATGTGTTATTCATGTCACAGTTAATGATCCTTAAGTGATTTTTTTCACAAGACACATCCAAACAAGAATGTAATTCTACAAAGAAGAAAAAAAATGTAATCACATAGCAGAGATTATATGAAAGTGCTACTGTTCTTTTTTTAGTTTTTAAATGTCAAAGAAGAGATTTATGAACGGATTAAATTCATGTATTTCCCGTAATTCTCCATTCGTCCTACATGAATCAGATTCTAGTGTAAAAGAAAAAGGTTAGTTTACCCTAAATATAACTTAGTCATCTCATTATGTGAATTTTTCATTTTGTGAAAAAGAATTATTTGATTACTTTTTTTCTGAATATACTTCCTGTATCTCATAGTTGGTAGGAGACAAGCAAGTAAGTTTCAAGGTAGATTCCAGGTTATGGATCCTGACCATACTTTAAGTAGAATTGTGCTTGTGATATATTTGCAAACAATGTGTCCAAAATGACCGATATTCCCATAACCATTTACAAAAAATACTATATATGATCAGCATACAACTAAGGAAGAGATCTAATCTAATCTTTCCTTTTCTTACTTGAAAGCATTATGAGACCAAAACCCCAAAGAGACAACCAACTAGCCAAAAAGGGAACAAAAAGCCCAAGCATCTCCCCACCAGCAATTGGCAACCAGATCAGCATAGATTAACTCCAAAGTTAATTAATCAGACCAATAATCAAGTAAACAATGCCCCAGTCAAGAAACTCCCAAAGAAGTCAACAGCATACAGGCCGACCAAAGAATCTCTAGGACCATCCCCATCAACACTGATACAGCAAGACACTAGAATATAAACTGACAGCAAACTGCACTCCTTATTAGCTCTGATAATGTTACCTAGTTCACGTAATGAAACATCTATGAGAAAACAAGCTCAGAAAGCACCAAGGACCCCTCAATGTTAGATAGGTTGTATATTGTATTCAAAAGCATGGATAGGAAAATAAGTGTATCAAGGATCCAGGTAGTTGTGTGTGATGGGGAAAAATGGAGGGAATGTCTGCAAGAGGATGAAATTACTGTAAATGTTGCTAAAGACAAAATAAGGAAAGACGTCTTAAGTCATACAATTGCTGGTCTTTGGTGAGGAATGAACGTTTGTCAGAAGAAACATATATAGCTGTGTATAAAAATATGTTTCTACCTACATTTTTAAACAAATGTTATAATTTTCTAGGTGTATCATTATATTGCACACATGCTGCAAAGATGCAGTCTGGTAGATGCTGCTGGTCAGGAGAAGCATAAATATATTGAATGATAAGTCTGAAATAAGGATGTTTTGTCATATAGAGATAATGTATGAAGAAAGAATAACTGGGTTGAGAAAAAGGAAAAAACAAAGAAATTTTGAAGCTGAGATCCTGGAAAAAGAGAGGTGAGAACTGTAAAAACTAAAAGGCAAATTATGAATAGGTTGCAAAGACATTTGTAAGGATAGAAAAGTATGAGTAGGTATACTGAATGATGTAGGGTATAACGGTAAACCAAATTTAATTAGATTTTCATATCTTTTGCCTCCAGCATCTTTTGCTTATTGTGTCTTGCATACTGATTTCATCTCAAAAGATAATGGTGTGATAAATTTTATACATGTAGACTGACCAATTCTTAGGCTTTCAGTGATGCTATATTTGCAATGAGTTCATTAAAAATAATCATGTCTGAATCCAATTATCTGGAAGAAGCCTACTGAATTCAATGAAGCTTAATTTTGAATTCTTGTGTTGTAAGTGAACTGGTGTCTTGTCAGGCAAGGAAGTGTCTCCTCTGGCGCAGCCCTGCTTTGGAACAGCATCCCTCCAGAGATATGGAGATATCCAGAGATATGGCTCCCAGTCTCCCTGGTTTCTGAAAGTCTCTTAAGACCTGATTTTGTTCCCAGCCCTTGGATTAATATGTCTCTGGAACCTTTGTTGAGTGCTCCTTGCGTGCTGCTGAGTCTTATTTTTGTCCAAATAGTCATGGGAATTTTAGTTGGGTTTTTAACTTATGGATTAGACATATCTTAAGCCATCCCAAGTCTTTGTGCAGCTGGTTAGTCTTAAGAAACCAGAGGGTGGGGGAGGGAGGGAGGGAGACAGAAAGAGATTTCTGAAATATCTTATTTCTTGGTTGCCTTTGTATTGTGTTACTGCTCCACCTCTCTTAGCAGTTCCTATAAATTCTATATTATAATATTAAATGTTTTATAATGTTTAACTAAAGGCTGCTGGTCTGCTGGCCCACTTTGGGTGAGTTTGAATGGAATGTGGAAACTCTCCCCTAAGATATACAGGTAAGTACGAGGATGAGAATTTTCAAAAGCATTTAACCTACTTTAAAGTTGATAATGCATTGAAAGTTAATGACACTTACACTTGTGAGTGATTTAGGTACTTTTAAAATCCCTCCCTACCTTCCATATTCAAGAAAGCATTTCAAAAAGTGTGCTTAAAGCTAAGCACACGCATAATTGCTTTTCATACATAATGCTTCAGAACAAAGCTAGCAGAACTTCCTTGGCAGAACCAGTTCCTAGAGCAGAAAGGAGAATCACTAGTGTAAAAAGCTCACATTCAATCAAAATCATTTAGCAAATGAAGACGTGTTTGTTTGCTTTTTTAACTTTTTAACTTTTTCTGGTAGGCTGTAATGTTTTTTTGTCTTTATGCTTGCTCAATACATTTTTTTATTCATAATAATTTTAGGTGAGGATAAATTGCTCAACAGTGTCTCTGAATCTTATGGTAAGTTCATTTTATAGCATCCCTTCTTTCTCCAGCACTTCTATTAGGTAGAAATACCACGACAGCTTCACTATGTCTGTGGCAGATTAGATTTTATGTATGGCAGTTAAATTCCCCTCTGAGTCAACTGGTTTATAGGTTTATAGATTTAAATTTCATCTTGTCCTTCTAATTTACTTCCTCTAATGCTAGTTTTGTTGTTTCTCTAAATTTCATCTATATTTATCCATCACAATCTAATAATGGTTACTTCTGCCTGAGTTGATTAATAATCTCAAGCCAATGTTTTCAAAACAATGAAATTTACATTTACAAAGAAAATTAGCTATAGCATTTCATGTTCTTGCCAGGATTTCAAAGAAAATGAATCTAGAGCATTAAATAAATGCTTTGAACAGGTTAGACAAATAGCCCACTGTTAAAATGAAATATTTTTATCACTCTAGAAGCATATGCCATATTTTTATTATAGTTGTTAGTACTAGATTTCATTATAAGAAAACAATAACTTAGATATTTATTGCAGATACTGCTGGTATTAAAAAACATAACAACAGCCTAAAGCCACATTCAAGTATGTGGTAAATCTGTGCTGAGCAAGTAGGCTGATATATTCAATTAAACAAATATGTTGGAAAGCTATAAATTAATTCATGATCATAGAGCTGCTATCTTAGCCTCATGATCCAAAATGAAACATGCTGGCCCTTTGAAAAAAGAAGTATAAACCCTATGATTGGCCATTATCTTTTAGACCAATCAAATATACTTAGCATTTGTCTACACCTTGCAGGAGCTTGCAAAAGTGTAAATAGGAGGAATGAAAAATACAATAAGGTTTTAAAAACTTTAGTTTTTTTTGTCACAGATGTATATAAACTTCTAAATACACAATCCTGACTAAAGGCATAGGTTGATCATAAAGGATGAAAGCTATAACGATATCATTAAGAAAGACATCATACAATGTAATTTAGACATTTTATGACTATCCTCAGAATGTTGGGAAATATCTTGGCATATTCATCTGTATTTACAAGAATAGCAATAATACCACCAAAATCTAATAAAAATCAATCTGATTTAATTGTTAGCATGGCTCTCAGAGCCTTCTCTGTAGGCACATGCGCCATCCCCCAGCCCCGCCACCCTCTGCAACCAGCAGCTTCCCAGAGGAGAGTCAACCCTGGGCACGGCAGCACAGCCAAGTACATGGCAGGCAGGCAGTGGGAACAAGACTCCGCCCTCATGCCCTGTCACACACAGATGATGCTGTGGAGCAGAGGGCATGGCCACCATCTGTGGCAGGCCATGAAGATGGTGGGTGGCCTGGGAGGCGGGACAGAGAGTGGAGCATGGATGGTGGGGGGTGGGGAGTTTGGGCACTCGGTCTCTAAAAGGTTCGCCATCACTGATCTAGATATTAAGTACTACTGACTATCGTAGTGTCATTAATATTTAAATGCACTCCACTATGTATGGAAACATATTCATATATTCTAATGGAACAAAAAGCAACAGTACATAATCTGTAGATTTAGGCACTGGTTAAAACCAAAATTTCCTTTTCAACTTCTTATCTTGAGTGTGAAGAAATTTGAGTTTGAAGAAATTCGCTTAATAAAGCACAATTGTATAGAGTTTGTACTTCTATTCAGGTGAAATAGATTCAGCCAGTTTGCACCAGTTTGGCAGAACCAGTAGCTAATGTTTTGTTGCCCAAGCCCAGAATGGACTTCCGGAAGCAGCATCCACACAGAGAACTGGTTGTTCACATATTTGAATCCCACCACTAGGTGAAAATATGAAATTTTCCCATCAGACCTTCTTGCTCAATGCTGCAAAGTTATGGAAAAAGAAGATGGGACTGGAATACGTGAGGATGTTTGACAGTGAGGTTGTAATTCATAGTCCTATGCATCCAATCTATATTGATCAGAGCTTTAGACTCCAAGCAATTCATGTTTGAAAACGTCTATGCTTCAAATGTTTGGTCCATGAGCTTGAGAATGACTTTGATGATTCCAACTAAAGGAAGTCTTGATGATGTAGTTATCTTGGTAGCAATATGGAAGTGGGTTGCTTTGAGAGCCTCACAAAAAAGTAAAGTACAAATGATCTCATGATTTAGTTTGTGTTCATCTAGTCAACTGCAAAGTTTAATTGTCATCAAATTCAACCGCAATACTTTTTATGTATCGGCGTGCTAATGTAAGAAAGCCACACAATGTGTAACAAAACATAGAGAAAAATGGCAACAAACTCAAATGGGATCATTAAAAATGTATTGAAATCGAAACTTTGCATAGCAACTTTTGTCTATTTCAGAAGTTAGCTTTTCAGAAGAAGCACTTCTTTTGTCCTATTTTGTTAAAATGTTAATAATGTTAATAACTTGAGGGTCTTCTGTTATGACTTCATTCACGTCTCTCATTACAGACAATGAAAAATATCTTATGGCTATCTAAATGTCCATTATGCAGAGTAAACCTCTTTAAAGGTGATGCTTCTGGTCAAGCACATCATTGCATTCTCCATATTAAAGTCACCAAAAAGGATTAGAATAATAAAAGACCTTAAGAATGAATATGATTGCATGCATTTATGAACTTGTTTGATTTTCAAAAATGCAAGGAAGCAACACAATTAAAAGCTTGTTCATCTGTGTCTCAGACATTTCTATATTTGTAGCTATATTTTCTGTTTTGGCAATCACTAAAATCAACAAGATGCACTCACTGTTTATTATAGTAGAAATGTGAAACTAAATTGGAAGCCTTTTTATTAAGACTTTATCAATATATTCACTTCACCAGTTGCTTTTTTGAGACAAAAACCTCATAGACAATCTCTTTCAAAAGTTATACTGAGCTGAAATCCTCCAATCATTTCCCTCCTTTTTTCATTATAAGCAGAAAGGTTTTCTAATTAGTTTGCTATCTCCCTCTCCCTAAAGGGGTGAGGGATCTACTAACCTAACTCAGCAGAACTGCTAAAATTGGAAATATTAGCATGGTTTGAGGAACATCTTTTGGAAGGAAGCAAGGAAGGAAGGAAGGAAGGAAGGAAGGAAGGAAGGAAGGAAGGAAGGAAGGAAGGAAGGAAGGAAGGAAGGAAGGAAGGAAGAGAGGCCCAACAATCAATCAACCACTCTTAACATGGACTAGGACTGGGGCAGAGGTTGAATTTTGAGCACTGGAAAAATCAGAAAATTTAATTATTTATCGAAAGTCATTCTGCACAGACAAGTTTAAAACAAGTCCAACTATGATATGATAACTTAAAAGTTGTTTTCTATACTAGATTTATATAGTGTATAAACTATTTTAAGGTTAATGTAAATTACTTGGTTTATTTCCCTGCATAAATATTGTTATTGATTATAAATTCTTATTTTACCCATAAAAAAGAAATAGTCTATTTTACTGGTGATTTTACTGGTCAAATAAAAAGATTGTATTAGGTCTGTGTGCATGACTTTGATCTACTCACCAAAGAAATGTATATTGTTGAGATATTTCATTCTACTTAGAAGCAGCAAAGAGATGGAATACCTACATTTCACCCTCCAAAGTAAAATATTAATAGCAAATGCAATTATGACATAAATAGAATAATCTTTAAACTGTTTAGCATTTGATAATAAGCCTAGATTTGGTCTATGTAATGGTCATAAAGAGTTGCTATAATTTAAAATGAACTTAGTTTCTTTTTTTGTTTTTTAAATATATTTTATTGATTTTTTTACAATAATCTTTAGTGCTTAGTAAACAGCGTGTTGTCTGGGTTTATATATTCAAAACAATTAATAAAAATTAATTTCTATAATTCCATAATCAATATATTAATTGTTTATTTCCTTGATCTTCCCTTCTTCCAATAATATTCTCCTTTGTTCTTAATATTTTCAATGCATACAAAGTTGGATATAGACATTTTTTGTATTTGTACAAGTAACAATGACATCCATATATAACATCTTTTCTGATTAACTTATATTTCAATTGTATTTCTAAAAGTCATCTTATTAAATCACTATGCATCCCGTTTTCAGAATTCTTATTTATACTTAATTTCCCCTCAATATTCAGATCATTCTTATGAGTCATAATTTTCTCAAAATTGATTACCTTTAAATATCCAAACTTTTCATTTACTTATACCATCCCAATATTTTCACATTTCATATATTATAAAAATACTTATCCTTCTTATTATAGCTCCTTTATATCCAAAATTATCTATTCTTTTTTTTAAAAAAATAAATTTTATTGGTTTTTAATTTTTACAGAAAAAAATGCTCAAGTCACACCATGGTGTTAGGGTAAACAAACATCCAAAAACAAAACATTTATACATATTTCAAACAATACATCTAGTATTCCCTCTCTTATTCCCTTAGATAGCATAATTTATTGAAAGTAGTTCAGTCTAGCTTAAATTTAATCAACCTATACCTGTTTTTAAAACTTTTAGAAATTTATACTACAATAGTCAAATTAACTTTAAATATAAACCTTATCAATTTGGGTATCCCTTCCAAATATATTCTAGTTCCTTGATTTTTTTTCATAAATTTCATTTAATTCTTCCACTAGTATCCCTTAATTAAAATAAAGTATTAGTCTATCCTATACGTATCTAGTCTATCAATTAATCAATTTCTTTTTACTAACAAAAGAAAATCAAACCTTAAGTCCTTTCGATCCATTAAACAGAATTCAAATTACATCCAATTAATTATCATAACTAATAACATCATCTTATCAAACAAACAAATCATCTTATTTGATTAACTCAAATTTACATAATAAATTTCTTGCAAATAACCCTATTGTCCTAAAGAGAAGAAAAAAAACAAACACATTCTTAATCCATTTAATGTATATTTTATTGATCGCCCCTTTTTCCTCTTACTTCTAACTCACAATCTTAATCCTAAAATCAATCCATAATTATAAATTACCTTTACCATTACCAAAAATATCTCCTTTTTAAGTTAAAATAATAATCTATTCTAAAGCTATCTAATCCATCAATCAATCTCTTTAAACTGGCCACATAGCATCAAACTTTAGATTATTTCAATTCATTAATCATCAAACAAATAAATCATCAGTAATTTTCATTTAGATAAGTCTTATATATCTTCCATTAATCGCACATCTGACTCATAATCTTAGTCCTTAAATCAGTCCATAATTCTAGATTGCCTTTAGTCCATTACATAACACTTTAATTTTCACTCTTTTTTTTAGTCTTATTCTAGGTTTTTTCAAATGCCAGGTGGGTTTCCATAGCAAAGCTTCACTTCCAGCTGATAGGTCTTTTTTTATTGCTTGTAGTAGTGTTTGGATCAGTAAGGGCCATCTTGATCTTTGCATTGGCCCTCTGATTTTCTTAACCATGAAAACTTGTTGCTTTAAGATTTGAAGTCCCAGTCTTTGCCTTTTCTGATTCTCAGCATAAGTAAATTGTTTATAAGGCAAAATCAGGTTCTCTTTATTTTCAGTTAAATCCTCTCCTTGTGTAATCTGTTTTATAGAAGAATCAGGTATAGTCTGAAAGTCAATTTTGAAGTTTGAAGAAGAAATTCTAGTTCTTAATTCTGTAGTAAGTTCTTTCATTGTAACACATATTTCCACTTTAGTCTCATAGATCTTTTCCAAAATAAGTTTGCAGTTTAAATGTGAGTGTAGCTCCATTTTATAAAAATTATTCAACTTCATCAAATTAACTTTCTCATAAAGAAATCATCTCCTCTCCAATTGCCATATTAGCTTTTAACCAGTAGATGTCCTCAGTAAGCTAAAAAATCTTCTTTCAAACGTCATTCATTTCATTTTTTTTCTTTTTTCCTCCCTCATCCCCTTTTTTCTATTTTTTCAGGGAAAAATAGAGGAAGAAATATTTTTAAAAAGACACACCAACATAGGCTGATAATAAAGTTCTTAGGAAAAAATTTTTTTTTGTTCTAGTACCCCAAAATATACTTATAGAAAGAAAACGTAGTTTTTGAGGCTTTGTTCTATTCTTTTTGTTCACCTTCTTTCCCAGACACATAGAAGCTGCCTTTCCAAGCTGGGGAAATAGTTCCAACAGGGCTCTTACAGGAAAAAAAGATAGAAAAACAAAAAGAGAGGGAAAAAAAGAAAGATCTCACCCGGATTCACCACGGTGGGTTCAAAGCTTAGCTGTTCTGTGACTTGCGGTTTCTTGCAGCTAGGTGATCGGTCATTTTACTGGCTGATCTTCTTCTCCGTCAGCCCTCAGAGTCTGGCCCGGACAGCTGGAGGAGCTGCTGCTCCTCCGTGGCCTGGCAAGGCCTCTTCAACAGAAGTCGCACCCTCCAGGGCGACTTTAGACCCTACCGACGGAGGGAGGCTAGCCAACGAGGAGACGAGTCTCCTTGTATGACTAGAGTTGCCGCGACCCGGAACCGGAAGTCCAAAATTACCTATTCTTTTAACCATATCCAAACAAGTGTTTTATCGTGTAGTACTCCATCTGGTAAGTCGAATCAGGTCTCTTGAATCTAACTCTAGCCTTCTTCTTTTGCCAAGTAGTTTTCCAAGTTAGTATATTCCACTTGCCAGGGGATTCCTGTATTTTTGTAAATATTGTTGGGAGTGAGAAAGACAAGTGGTATATGATGTCTCCCAGACTCTAATGATTCTCCTAGCAGCTCTATAATCCATTTTATTAAATCTTTTTTTTCTTATCCTCAAGTTTGTTTTGAAGTCCTGACAGATAAGATATCTTTTCCATTTTCATTGATATGACAAAATTGTATAGATTTTTTTCTGTTTGTATTAAGTTGTAATTCTTTTCATTTGTAGCTTCCCTATTTAAATCACTTTTTTCTAATTTGTGTTCTGTTATCTGGTTTGTTTGTTCATTCTTTATTGTCATTTTCTGAGAGTTTTTTATTTGTGATTTTAAATTGAAGGTATGCTTATTTATGTCATCAAAGTGATTTTTAATCTCATCATGATTTGAAATTATTGTCATTTGAATCTGTTGTAGCATTGCATATATTTCCTCCTGGAAAGTATTTGTCTCATCTTGGAGTATTGCTCCTGCAGACCTCTGATTTTTCAGGTTAGGTCCTTCAGAAGGAAATATTAGGTGTGGTTTCCTGTTACTTTTAGATAGGTATGCAATATCCATTTTATCTCCTCCCTCCAAGTAATCTTTCACCAGTACCATAATCTCTATGTTTACCCTTAGCAAACCAGCCAATCTTAAAATCCAAACAACCAAATCTTACATAGTTTTTATAATATATGTTTTTTGTAATCCAATGTGTTTCCAATTATCAAGGCATTGGTGAAAGCAATATTTTATAACAATTCTTCTGTTCAGGGTTCTTTGAATTTTCAACCAGTCAAAATTGCAGCAAAATGTTTTGCCACTTTAAAGCCTTCCAGTAGATTTCCCCCTAGAAGATTAGAGTCAACGTTTTGAGCTTAGACAACAGTTAAAGTTTTTTTTTCTTCTTAAACTTATGGGTGACCCAGTATGTTTTCTTTCTTAGTTCCCAGCAGTTTTCTATTTAGCTGAAGGTTATTAAAGTTCAAGGAAACAGATTATTCTTTATTTCTGGGCATCTTGGCAATTTCTGAGTCAGTGTTATACTATTGTTCTATGCTCTAGTTCTCCACTAGATGTCAATAATTATTTATTTTCCAACTTTTTCAAACAAAGAATTATTTTTCTTTTTCTTTTTTAAATTTCATTAGGACTCTTTTAAGATATAAAATCTTAACAGTTTTCTTAATTTTCAAATTTATCCAGACTATAGTAATATTAATTTCATTTCAGTATATTTCTTTCTCCCTTGGAAGTTAATTCACCACTTACGTCTATGGAGGGGTGGGGATGTGATTCCCCTCTCTTTACTTTTGGAGGATTTCTTGCTTTGGGGATCTTTTCCAAGGAATCAGTTACAGAATAGAAGAGAGAAAATCGATATTCTGACCCAGTTCCAAGCACGCTGTTCACCATTGTTCTGATTTGTGATCTTGGACTTGCTGGCAGTTTGGGCTAGACACTAGTGTGCAGCTAGCCTTTCTCCTGTCAGATTGGAGGACTTCCCCTGGATCTAATGGATCGACCACATCATTCCATGATCATCAGGGTGCCCCTCCTTCTTTGTCACCTCTACAGGGTGACAACAGACCCATTTAGGGTCCCCTGACAGGGCAAAACCAGCTGTAGGATGCGGAGCCTCTCAGTCCTTCAGCTATATCACTGTGAGGCAGAACGGGAAGTCCTAAAATTAACTTAGGTTTTTTTGCTTGTCTATTATGTTTCCAAGGTTCTTGGCCTGCTTCTCTGTACTTGTGCTCTAGTCTACAGCAATTTTACAGAGAGAACTGAAGTATACCTAGCTGGTATTAAATACAAATTGAAGGAAATATTGGTTTTGGTGGAATATGCTAATTTTAATTACTGAACACTTTCTGAAAGACTTGTGCTGTCACTTGGTTGCTGTCCCCACAAATTCTTAATTACATACATGGATAAGTCAATAGATAGTTTCCCTCCTCTATTTTTCGCTAGGATGGACAGCAACACATCTTTGTTTATTCTCATCTATAACAGCTGCTACACATTAGAGACTACCCAGTGTCACAGCTTTTAAATGGAAGAAATGAAAGCATATGAAGAGAGGTTTATGAAAAAAAAATAAATCCAACAAACATTAGATAAAGGCAAGAATATGTCTTACACTATGATTCAGGAAAAAAGTGAAAAAAATTAACTATTTTTTTAAAAAATATAACATTTATTAAATGGATATGGTAAGAAGATATGCTGAGGGCCAGTTTGGTGTAGTGATTAAGGAATCAGACTAGAAACCAGGAGACAATGAATTCTAGTTTTGCCTTAGGTACAAAGTCAGGTGGGTGACTCTGGGCCAGTCCCTGTCTCTTAGCCAATGGGAAACAGACAATGGCAAGTCATTTTTGAAATGTTGTCAAGAAAATTTCAGGGGCTTGTCAACATTGACTCAAAGACAATGAAGGAGGAAGAGGAGGAGAAGAAGGAGAAATATGGACCTCTACTTGTAAAAAGTTATGATAGCCACCTTGTTGCCATTTGATAAGCTTAAACATACAGAAAGGGAGAAACATTAGTCTGCTGCAGAAAATAGAAGTTGTCCCTTCGCACATAAGCAGCATAACTGATTTGGTCTTATATTCATTACAATACAATCTTAGTTTTTCTAAACCTTTGGATGTGACAAAAAAAACCCCACATTATTTTGCATTTCATTTTCAAATAATGGACAAAGGATATTAATTCCAAAGCAGCTTTTCAACATTTGACATAATTTGCTTAGCTTAGCCCATTAGCATAATTTTCAGTGTGATGTTTTTGAGTTGCTTGCATTTACTTGATGCTGTTTTCATGAGGCAAATGATAGCAGTTGCTGCAAATGAGGTAAAAATGGCAATTATGCAATTAAACAAATGAAATAAATTATATCAATGATCTTAAATTGAATTTAATAGATATCCCACCCCGTAACGACCTGTTACACTGAGGTACTACTGTATAACTAAAATCAGTCAAGAATCTACACTTCCCAGGGGGCATCTTCTAGAGGGAAAACTGGCAAATTAAATATTGTTGTATGTAAATGTGAATATTTAATACCACTTCTTTTTTTGATATTAACTATTGTCCATTTATGTATGACTGAAATACTGCAACACATATTTCTACAACCCTAAATCCCCATAGTTCCTTAGTTACTTCAAAAAAGAATAATTATATGGTAAGGTTAATGTTGTAACCCTGCCTGTGGCAGGAAAAGAATAATGTCATGTATACGACCCATTTTTTAAAGTTCAGAATGTTCTGAAAACATAATTTCATTTCCTTTCATGAAAGCTTTTTCTTTCTTTCTGAAGCTTCTTCCATAGCAAAGTCCTTCAGAAAAATTCAAGGAATGGTCAATTATTCCAATATTAACTCTTTTCCAAACCACTGTGCTTTTGAGTTGGTCTTTGAGTGGCGTACTGGAGACCACACTCCCATGAATGGATATGGCTAGGACCAAAACTTAATTGGATTGCTCTTTCATTTTAAATTAATCTAGTGAAGTAATCACAGCTATTATGATTGCAATCCACATATTTATAATATTCCCATTCTATCATATTAAACTTGACAATTTAGCTTCAACTTTTGAAGGACCTCAAAACTGGCTCCTATAGATTATCCGCCACCCCTGGTTCTGCATCCTTACTCTCATAGCACATATTTTTTTCTATATTCCTTGTAATGCTGACCACAAAGAGATGATTGACTTGGGATGGTTCTCTACCACTTGAATGACTACTCAATAAAGAGTACCCTGGGATACATGCTACAGGGATTTGATTTCTCCATTTTGATCCAAAGACCTTCTCCAATAAACTGAATGTTGTTTATTTATTAGACAGACCCCCCTCCTGAGGTGAGGCTCTTTTTAAAGTAACTAAAAAGTCAACTTCACAGGAACAAGAAAATGGGGTCAGAAGAAGGGACTAGGGGATCGAACAACTTCAGAGCTAGTTGATAGCCCACCATCAACCAATGTAAAAGGAAACATTCTTCTCATCCATTGGGTGGGCTCCATCTTTGTTCATCCAAGATCCAATGTGATGTAGAGGTTTCAGCCTAGGACTAAGAAAACCTAACTTCCTCTCTCAGTTATTTAAATTCCCTAGTTGGTCATTTTCCTTTAGTTAAATATATGTCACAGAGTCATTGTGAGAATAAAAGAAAAGAAGGTGTTACTTTAGCCTGTGGATAAAAGGCTGCAAATGAAACAAGAAACTAAAATAATAAAACATAAAGTCTAAAAATTATCAAGGATCTGGAACTCTGTGAATGTGAGCCTAAAGGGGGCTAAGATCAGCTCCCTATGCTGGGTTTTGGGATTTATTTTCCTTACATATAATGGTGGAAGATAAATATATTTTTTTCATACGCAGTTTTGTGTGTGTGACGAAAGTCAAGATTAAGAGAAAGACTGTGTAAGCAAAGTTCTCTCCCCCTTTTTGTATGTATGCTATATGTATGTATGCTTTTTGTATGTATGCTATATGTAAATAAGGGGTGAGACATCAACTTTATGTTTGCTTGCTGTAATTAATGTTTTCTCTTTTTTTAACCACTAAACTAAAATACAGTATATTTCTGTATAATATAATATTTAATAGTAATCATCATCATCATCATTCTAGCCATTGTCTTCACTGCAGGATGAAAGCCTCTTCCACATGTTTCTTGAGCTTCCTTTTGGACCTGCAATACTTGTTGATGTTGGCTATCCATCTTGTTTTAGGTCTCTTTTGTGGAGATGTTTTTTATCAAATGGGATCCATTCTATGACTGCCTTGGTCTACCTGCCATCAGTTCTTCTTGCTATGTGATCAGCCCATTTCCATTTCAATTCTTTTACTCTCTTGTAATAATATATGTTATTAAAAATAATGCTTTTCTGATCCATGCTTTCTCACATCTTCTTGTCTTTTCCTAGCCCTTAATGTTACCAGTAATGTAGAGACTAGGGCAAAAATTAGATTAGATTTCATTTTAGTTGCATTTACACATAGTTAATCTCACGTTCCTCTTTTATTTCTTTACTTTTTTTCCCCTTTCCTATCATGTAAAATTATGAAAGTAGTAAAATCTTTGGAGTGACTACAGTAAGTTTGCTAGTAGAAACACAGAAAAATATTCCTTTCTTGGAAGGAATGGGAATAAAATTGCAGTTGACTTGAATGAGGCAGTATACATTGGATATCAGTGTATGAATGGCTGCTAAACAAATGGCATTTTAGAAATGGAAATGATGAAAACTGCACCCACAATGCAAGGTAACATTTTCTTCCTTTGGCTATCCAAGGATTTTGAACATAGATCTGCATTTGTATTTTATCTCTTTGCTTTGTGGTTTGATTCAGAAAAATTGGAATAAATAGTTTATTTCTGTTTTTGTAGTCCTGTTAGAAATCCTTTTTAGATTGTCCATGGGCAAGACAAAAGACCAAGTAGTTTGATCAGAGTGGACAGTGACCATGTCCACAGAAGGATACCCATTGTAAACAGCTTTCTTACTTTTCCCCATTTTCTCCAAGTCTTAAATCAGATATATATTATACTCTGATACCAAAAATGAAAGATACCTGAGAATCAGGCTAAGGAGAGCACCAAACGTCTTACCTACTTTGAATCTGGAATGTTAGACTGAAATTCAAAATTAATTATTACGGTCATTTATACATCGCTTCCACCAGACAATCAACGGAACACGTCAGTCCATATAATTCATCATCTATGTATTTTGGAACTTAATTATTTAAATGAATCATCCAACCACTCTTTCATTTATTTTCATTTATGAGAAGAAATAAAAATATTGTTTAGATGCAATTTGAAGAATGGACTAGGACTAGCTTTCCAGCCTTCAAAGAAGGGAGAGAGAAATCAGGTCTGTGCACAGCTGGCTGCTGCTTCTAACTTGTAGAGGTTTAGAGAGTCAAAAGTATTAAGTAAGCAGTGAAGTTCAGACAGATCAGCATCAGCTTCTAAATTGCTATGTATGTCTTCACCTTTTGATTCATAGCTGGCTACTTCATCCTGCTGAGACAGAAAATAGACCTCCAATGAGCCTTCTCAGATAACCATACCACACTGAAGCTTGTTTCGGGTGCCACTTAAGATACAGAATGGACAGTGTCAATTATTTATTCTGGTCCTTCATTGTTGGATTGTTGCTAAAATTCTACTTAACTAGGTAATTTTGGCCAACCCGTACAGTAAGGCAGTTGACAAGGGAAGCCAGAGATCTTCATTTTTGCACTGTTGTTTTGTGTTGTAGAACTGGCATTTTTCCTTGGTAATGGGCATTCACAGCAGGGCACCATTTCTGACTGGATGAATGGCTCAGCTTCCCACAGTGTCTCAAACCAGAAACTTTCATTGCCTAGAAATTATGCTATGTATGATTGTATACTCTCTAACAACACAGTGTTTAACCTGGGTCTCTTTCTCATGAAGACCAATGGCTATCCATTTCATTTTGTCATACAAAGGAGCTAGTGAGTTAGCTCAGTTCAGTCCAGTAATAGCAATAGAGTAAACTGAACATCTGAAATAAGGAAAGTTGCTTCCATATTATTCATTGTACAGCCAAAAATGAAATGTAAAAAAGGCAGGTTCATAGAACAGTAGTATTCTACTGCTCAGTGTGTTGTATGTATTTGCTGGACCAAAATAATAATTAAGAAAAATGAGATGGCCATGATAGTAACTGCTATTAGTTTTATAGCATTGATATTTTAAACATAAAGTGAAATTTGACAATATTTGAGATATCCTAAGATAGGCATCACACTTTGGGGGTTATGGTCAAAGTAGAACTATAGATTTTGAATATGACAGTATGGCATGTTTGCTCTTATCAATTGCATTGTTCATAAAAAAATGGGATTGCACTGGGAAGCCTAATCTTTCTGTCTCTCAAATTGATTGTGTCCCTATTTTGTGTGTGGGTTTTTAATTCCAAATTAGATTGTAACCATGTTGCATCTTCAAAATGTTTGCGCTCCGTGAAAACTTTTGGGTCTTTACCTTTTGAATCCAAAGGCATTCCTGATCTGCTAGATTCAAGAAGGTGGTGCTTTATTTATGCTGATGTTCTGTCTTTTGTTTAAGGAAATCTTAAGTTAAAAAGAAAAACTCTGGAATGGGTAGGTCATATATTTTATAATGCTCAGCTGATGGAAAGATTTAAATTTGAGAAGAACTGTGACTTTGAAAATGGTAAGACTAAAGTTGATGTAGAAATGTGTACAAATGATGACCATATAATTGCTAAGGTGTATACGCTTTTATTGAAAATGGAAGCAGAGGATGAGAAAGTTAAAGACTGTATAATAAGATGGGCAAAATATTTTGGATATAATATACCATTGGGCTAATGGGAGAATATGTGAAAGAAAGGGTTGAAGTTAACATTGAATTATAATCTTACAAGACAATTGCTGGTATTGGACACCAGATAAATTATCAAAAATATATAATGGAATGTCAAATATTTGTTGGATATGTAATCATCTTGAAGGTACTTTATCATCTTTGATGGAATACAAGAAAGCTAGAAAATATTAGGAGCAAATATATATTTTGATTCATAAGATTTTAAAGGTAAATTTACAGTTGAAACTAGAGGTTATTGGAGAGAGCAGTTAATGAACGAACAGATTGAAGTATATCATAGAACTTTGTTATATATGATAACAATGCTGAGACTCTTATATGCATAATGGTGAAATATCTACATTGGAAGAATGGATAGATAAACTGATAGAATGCCAGTACAAAATGCTTTGTATATATGATATATAGATTGTTATATATGATAACAATGCTGAGACTCTTATATGCATAATGGTGAAATATCTACATTGGAAGAACGGATAGATAAACTGATAGAATGCCAGTACAAAATGCTGATTCTAGACCTGGGATTCTCTGTCAAGTGAAACTGTCATGATTAGATGACTAAAATATTTGCACATGATTTCCACTTCTCTGAGTAATAAAGGTATAATCATTCTGAGTTGTTTTTTAATTGAGTTATTGATAGCTTGCCTTATTTTGTGAGATATAGTCTGTTACCCAGAATGTGTATGTTAATAGTGATAAATGTATTTTGAATGTTCTTTTCTAAACATTTTTTTAAAAAAAAAACCCCAAAGGCAATTGTCTTTACTCTGAAAGAAAATTTGGTAATTTTCTGGATTGTTGCAGAATTCTGGGAGTTAAAGTCCACAAATTGTAAAGTTGCCATAGTTGTCCACCCTAATATAGACAAAAACCTAGTAATCAAATAGTCTTTTCATCACTCAAGGAGATAACCCAGGCACTTTAGCTAAATACTTCAAATATTCCTAATAACTGAGAGGTATTGAGCATTTCAGGATGCTTCATATGGCCTGATAAAGGACAATGCCAAGAGGAAGGAGGGAAAAAGAAAGGGAAGAATCATAATGGTCCTTTCAACTGTCTTTATACACTAAATCTACTTTCTGCCATTTCCCCTTGAGGAGATACCTGGACAGCAAAGAAAAGTGACAGGCAGGTCACAGCAGGAGCTAACAAAATGTTGAGTTGCTTAATGCAGAAGAATGGTTTAGCGTTTGAACAGTGAAATGCTCAATTTTATGGCATTATGAGCAAATGGTTTATTACATGGCTAAACACATCAACGGTTCTCGGGACCCCCAGAATATTTCAGCTCTGCATTTCCTTATAATCATCTCCCAGCTGGCCATCTATTGCAATTCCAAAATAATCTGACCTAATCCACAATGTCCTAGAATAATAGGACTAGAATTTCCTTGTTTGCTAGGTTTTACGCTCGCCAGATATTCCAACTCCGATAAAAACCTAAATATGCTCTACATATACATTAAAAGTGAAATAGGTAGGAATACTGAAAAAAATATGTTTGGATTTCATTTTGAACAGAAAAAAGATTTAGAAAAAAGGTTGCACTTTAGATTCAACCCTTTTGTAGGAATACAGCACTTATTAAGGATTGTACATTGGGCGATGATGTAACCAAAACTCATATGTTAAAGAAATATGATTTTTTTTAAAAAAAGGACATGGTAAAGAAGGTATGCTAAGTATGATTTCTGGAAGTTCTTCTATGCAATTTACTAACAGTAACTATATCAGGGGCTGCCACAAAGAAGAGAGAGTCAAGCTATTCTCCAAAGAACCTGAAGGCAAGACAAGAAGCAACGGATGGAAACTAATCAAAGAGAGAAGAAACCTAGAACTAAGGAGAAACTTTCTGACAGTTAGAACAATTAACCAGTGGAACAACCTGCCTCCAGAAGCTGTGACTGCTCCAACACTGGAAGTTTATAAGAAGAAACTGGACAGCCATTTGTCTGAAATGGTATAGGGTTTCCTGCCTGAGCAGGGGGTTGGACTAGATGGCCTCCGAGGTCCCTTCCCATTATTATTATTATTATTATTATTATTATTATTATTATTATTATTATTATTATTATTATTATTATTATTATCATTATCATTATCATTATCATTATCATTATCATTATCATTATCATTATCATTATCATTATTATTATTTAACTACTACTACTATCATTATTATCATTATTATCATTATTATCATTATTATCATTATTATCATTATTATTATTATTATTTAACTACTACTATACACACATGTCTGCACCAGGAAACACAGGGCAGATTGCTGCCTACACTCCAATCTGGGTCACATGACCTCATTCATGAGGAAGTTCTGTGAGTCACCCCCTTTCCAGTATTAAGTTGGGTCTCTAATCCATTTTTATTCTCAAGACTTATTTTTATTTCTTTCTTTCTCCCTTGCAAATTTGGTCTTAACAGGAAGAAAATCCCATTGGTGGGAAAATCCACTTAGGGTTAGGGTTATGACTCTGTGAATTTTTAGAGCGAAATGGACACCAGCAATGGATTCAGATTGCACTGGTATGGTTAGGAGGTTGCACATTTTATGAGTCTGCCTTATCTTCATTTCATGGTGAAATACATGGCAAAAACCCATTGGCGGAAAAACCCACTTAGGGTTAGGGTTAGGTGCCTGTGAATTCATAGAGCGAAATGGACCACAAATCGATTCGGAGCACACTGGTATGGTTAGGAGGGTGCACATTATCTGAGCCTCCCTTATCTGCGTTTCCTGGTGAAATACATGGGAAAATCCCATTGTTGGGAAAACCCACTTAGACAGATAAGTCAGTCTTAATTAAAATGCAGATAAGGCAGGCTCAGAAACTTTGCACCCTCCTAACCATACTAGTGTGCTCTGAATCCATTGGTGATGTCCATTTCGCCCTATGAATTCACAGGGACGTAACCCTAACCCTAAGTGAGTTTTCCCGCCAAAGGGATTTTCCCATTAATTTCACCAGGAAACGCAGATAAGGCAGGCTCGAAAAATGTGCACCATCCTAACCATACCAGTGCACTCTGAATTCGCTGCTGGTGTACATTTTGCTCTAAGAATTTACAAAGTCATAACCCTAACCCTAAGTGGGTTTTCCCACCAATGGGATTTTCCCATGTATTCCACCGTGAAACGCAGATAAGGGAGGCTCCGAAAGTTTGCATCCTCCTAACCATATTAGTGCTCTTTGAATCAATTGGTGTTGTCCATTTTTGCTCTATGAATTCAGAGGGACCTAACCCTAACCCTAAATGGGTTTCCCCTCCAATGGAATTTTCCCATGTATTTCACCATGAAATGCAGATAAGGCAAGCTCAGGTAATGTGTGCCCGCCTAACCATACTAGTGCACTCTGAATCCATTGCTGCTGTCCATTTTGCCCTATGAATTCACAGGGACGTAACCCTAACCATAAATGAGTTTTCCCACCAAAGGGATTTTCCCATGAATTTCACCAGGAAATGCAGATAAGGCAGGCTCAGAAAAGTGCACCATCCTAACCATACAAGTGCACTCTGAATTTGTTGCTGGTGTACATTTTTCTCTAAGAATTCACAAAGTCATAACCCTAACCTTAAGTGGGTTTTCCCGCCAATGGGATTTTCCCATGTATTCCACCATGAAAAGCAGATAAGGCAGGTGGGAAACTTTCTGCCCTCCTAACCATACTAGCGCCCTCTGAATTAGTTGGTGGAATCCATTTCACCGTATGAATTTACAGGGACCTAACCCTAACCCTAAGTGTGTTTTCACACCAATGAGATTTTCCCATATATTTCACCATGAAATGCAGAGAAGGCAGGCTCAGAAACTTTGTGCTCTCCTAATCCTACCAGTGCCTTCCGAATCCGTTCGTGGTGTTCATTTTGCTTTACGAATTCATGGGGACCTAAACCTTAACTCTAAGTGGGTTCTCTTGCCAATGGGATTTTCCAATATATTTCACCAGGAAATGCAGATAAGGCAGGCTTAGAAAATGTATGACCTCCTAACCATACCAATGAGCTCTGAATCCATTGGTGGTGTCTATTTCGCTGTTTGAATTCACAGAGATCTACCCCAAACTCTAAGTTGGTTTTCCCGCAAATGGGATTTTTCCCATAGAGTTGGAAGGGACTTTGGAGGTTTTCTAGTCCAACCCTCTGCTCAGGCAGGAGAGCCTATAACATTTCAGACAAATGCTTGTCCAGTCTCTTCTTAAAAGTGTCCAGTGTTCGAGCACTCACAACTTCTAGAGGCAACAACTTATTCCATGTTAATTGTTCTGTTGGGAAATTTCTCTTTAATCCTAGGTTTCTTCTCTCCTTGATTAGTTTCCATCCATTTATTCTTGTCCTGCCTTCAAATGCTTTGGAGAATAGGTTGGTCCTCTCTTCCTCATGGAAGCCTTTCAAACATTGGAACACTCCTATTATGTCACCCAGTCCTTCTTTTCATTAACCTAGGCACAACTGTTCTTCATATGTTTTAGCTTTCAGTCCCCTAATCATCTTTGTGGCATTCTTCTCTGCATTCTTTTAGAGTCTTATTCAGTTTAGTTTCTGGACTTAGTGTACTGAACGGCTATGTTCTGATGACTAGTTTCTTTCAAATTACCATTTGGTTGGTAAGAATAAAAAAGATTACAGAATGGTGCACAAATACAATCTAATGTTCATTATATAGTCTGAGCAATACTGGAATTAGATCTGAATATGCTTAAGATGTATTTTAAGGGAGAATTTGGCATTAAGGAATTTTTCTAAATGTACTTTTTAATGTAGACATTTATGCATATGTATGTCTCTCTGTATGTACATACATACAAACAGAATATCAGAAATTGTTGCTGGAGGCATGGACTAAATGAGCTTTCACAGACATGAGAAGGCATTTGTGGAAGGAACTCCCAAGTACTTCCAGTGATAAAATCACAACAGCAAAATTCCTTCAAAAACAAAGGATCTCCTGCCCAATGATCCTGAATACTCTGTTCAGTTATTTGCATGCTGTGCTTACCCAGCAAAGCCTGATGTCTGAAAGTCACAGGGATTGATGTAGCAGAAACAAATCAACAGGCTTTCAGGCTTGTACAGAGACTGCCTGCATAGATACTATTAAGCAAATATGTTATTACAAGAATGCTCTTTGGATGATGTAGTTAAATCATTATCTTTGTACAAACTGGTGGCACTGGAGATTGGAAAAGAAACCAAACCATCTGTAATAGATACTTCCTGATTTAATGAGCACATTGTTTTAGAGATACATGATCTGAAAATAAATTTAGGATGCTTTTTTGAAAGAGTGGAGCACAATGGTTTTAAATCCATCCGGTGCTAATGAAAGGAAATAGCAGGGCAATTTGTTTACAAGTCATTAATCCTGCTAAAGCTTCTCTTATAGAAAGCCTATGCATGTTTGCCCCCATCACCACCCAAGAAATATCAAATGAGCAGAATATAAGGAGAAGTCAAGGAGCAGAAATGTATCCATAGCAATGGTAGTATTTTATTTTATTTTCTTCCTCTCAAAGGTCTTATGAGTCAAATAATGTTATAAAAGTGACAGGAAAGTAGCAGCAAGAATTATGAGATTTCTTTGCCCTGGATGATAATATTAATAAGTAGCACTGAAATTTGGAGGCTTGCTTTACAAAGCTATCCTTTATTACGTTTTTTCCTTATTCATTGCAATTAGGGTTAGCAGACAATGTAATTTTGTAACTGCTTCAAGAACAAAATTGAGAAGCAGCGTGGTTTTTTAATTCAACAAATCAAAACCAAAAGTTAGCTTCTTCCTCCTTCAACATTATGAATTTTCTGATATTTAAATTCTGTACCTATCTTCTCAGACAGATTTTGTTTTCAAAAGTGTGCAAGAACACGTATGTCCATTTGCATGTGCATTCCAACTCATTGTTATGTTGAAAAATGCCATTTTACTTACTAGCAATAGCATTTATATACTGCTTCATAGTACTTTACAGCCCTCTCTGAGTGGTTTACAGGATCAGCATATTGCCCCTAAAATCTGGGTCCTCATTTTACTGATTTTGAAAGGATGGAAACTGAATCAACCTTAAGCCAGTCAGAATTGAATTCCTGGCATTGAGCAGTGAGTTACCCTGCAATACTGCATTCAACCACTTTACTACCACGGCTAATAGAAGTGTTCTGTTCTTTTTATCTTGTACAAAAATTTTTATTAAATATTATTTTGCCACATTTAGTGAAATACAACTGTTGAATGAGTGCTCTCTTTAGTTTCTGCATCAGTTCACAAATGCAAAGTATGGAATTAAATTGTTGTGCCGCTGCATTGCCTGTTAAGATAAGATAACCTTTATTGCATTTTTTTTTTTACTGTGGGCACACTGGCTCACATTTAAAATGAAATTCTGTTGCTTGCTCTCAAGAGTGTACACATACATAACATGCATATAAACATGCTATATAAATATATGTATATACCTACACCCTTACATATAGATACATATAAATATTAATCACTGTCCATCTTGAATACATAGTGGAAAGAGGAAGCTTGGGAGTTCACAAGGTTAATACTATATGGAACAAAACTGTGACTGAATCTGGATGTTCTGCTTTGGAGACTGCAAAGCCTTCTCCCAGAAGGTAACAAGGAAAATGGGTTGTGAAGAGGATGTGTAGTGTCCCAGGCAATCCTACGAACTCTACTCAAGCAATGCTTATGTGCTATATCCTGGATAGAAGGGAATGAACTGCCAATAATCTTTTCTGCCATCCTCACCACTCTGCAGTGCTTTCCTGTCTCAAGCAGTGATTCTTCCAAACCAGACTGTAATGCAATATGACCGGATGCTCTCGATCATCCCTCTGTAGAAAATGGTAAGGAGAGGGGAAGGAAGGTGTGCTTTTCTCATGCAACTCAGAAAATGCAGGCGCTGCTCTGCCCGCTTCATCAGTGTCTCACTGTTGAGCGACCAAGCCAGCCTACTTGTTAGCTACACACCCAGAAATTTGATGCTGGTATAGGAAATATCGTTCCCTTTTAGAGCAACAGGTCATAGGCCCATATGGTTCAAATAGGCTTGATTCCCCCCCCTTTACATGCTTATATTTTATTTATTTTAATCTTCACATCACTTTTGGATGATTTATGGCTGCTACTCTGTCATCTTAACACCTAACAACTTACCTCCTAACCCTAGTACGTGTGACACATTAGATTTTTCTCCCAACCCCATGACACTTAATTGCAGTAAACTGGGTGTAATGATAATGATGGAAACTCAGTTTGGTATAGTGTTTAAGACAGTGGACTGGAAACTGGGCTGGAAACAAAAACGGGAAGAATGGTTGAAAAAGAAATGTTATTAAAAATACATAAAAAAAACATAAAAAGGACCACAATATTCAAGAACATGAAGTGACTGAGTACAAATTCATGATTAGGTGAGTTTAAAACTTTTAAAAGATAAAAGAAATTAGCTACCACAAATTATAACATACAATTCCCAGAAACAATTAGCAGGCAAAAGATATTAGAATTCTTAAAAGAAGCTAGCATATTTTAAATTAACAACTTGAGTCATACCTTACCTAAAAACTTTAAATCTAGCACAAGGGCAAATGAGGAGGGGTTTCTTTTTGGGGGTTTCCTATTTATATAAATAAAAGCATGTATTAGAAGAAAATATGTACAATTATATACAAATAGTCCTTGACTTACAACTGGTTTCGTAATAACGGTTTAAAGTTATAGCAGGCCTTCCCAGAGCCATTTATGACCTGCTTTTGGAGTTCTGACACTTCACCATCACATGATCATATGTGGGTGTTTTGGGTGTTTGGCAACTAAGTTTCCTTTACAGCCATTTGCATCATTCTGTGGTCACATGACTGCAATTTGCAAAAACCTTTTACTGGGTTTCTGCTATTACTTCCAGGTTTTGGCAAAAAAAAATGCCCACTGGAAAAAACAGATTTGCTTAATGACCACCATGCCATGTTTGTTTAACACTGTTACTGTTTGACACAGTCACTTAATGACCATTGTAAATTTTGAACACAGTCATGTGATGCCTTCACTTATGACTGTGGTGATTTACGACCATAATTTTAGGCTCAATTATGTCAAGGACCACCTGTATACATTTTGATGAGAAAAATATGAAAAAAGACAATGGGAAATCACTTTTGTTGTCAAAAATACTTCTACGAAATCACCAGAAGTTTAGAACCTCTTTCTCTTATATTTATTTTATGTGAAATAGACAAGGAATTATACCTCAGGGCATTTTATTCGTTGCCTTGTCCAATTTATGTCTTACCATTACCTTTGTCAGCAGAACTATACAATGTATAACTTTTTGTAATGTACAGCAGAATTATACAGTTTAAGTATCCACAATATGAATAATTATAATATCTATATTGATAAAAAATATCAATGTCAAAAAAGGACTAAAAACTTACATGCCAAAAAAAAATGCTCATCAAGCAGCCAGCCAAAGCCTTTAACATCTTCCAAAGGCCACCCATTATTTCATCCCTCCACTTCTTAGAAGTGGAGAACCACCAATGGTTTCCCTAAGATATTTATATTAGGAGAGTCACTTCAGCCTGGAGAAGGCAATCCTGTAAGTAATTCTATGGTAAGCATCACAGAGCTTTTCCGGTCAAAACCAGCACTTTTAATTGCATCTAGAAATTTACTGGAAACCAAGCCAAGATTCACAGCATAGGTGTCATGGTTTCCTCATGCCAAGTTTCAAATAATAAATAGGCCCCTGCATTTATTTAACCTGTTGTAGCTTCCAAGTAGTCTTTAAAAGCGCCTTACAGCAGTTTAGCTGACTATTGGAGGTCATGAGTTATTGCTGTTAAATCATTCCAGGTAAGCTACAACTGGCATTTGACTTTTTCCACCACCCTTTGCATTAACTGCATTAATCGAAACACACTTATGTCAAGACTTGGCTTTGTGGCCTTGCATGGGGGACATACGTCCACAGAGCCATGGGGTTAATGGGCCTCATTAGAACTCCTCCACCTGGATTAACAATTCTTAATCCCTCTCCCCCCATCTTGAAAGGCTCCATTTTTTTTGCAATTTTATAAAGTTGTTTTACATTTTTAACTTTTAATCTTAAAGTGTTCTTTTTCTAACATTTTATTGTATTGATTAAGTTGTATATCTCCCAGAGCTTCTCTGTGAGTGATACTGGTGGTTAAAATGTTTGATGAATGAATGAATGAATGAATGAATGAATGAATGAATGAATGAATGAATGAATGAATGAATGTGTCAACCTTCAACCTTATTTGGCTGCAGCCACCTTCACTTAGTTTTTGGTTGCCAAGTAATGGGAGGGAGGACATGTATTCTCTTAGTTTAGACATAACAATAAATTGTACTGTGGGAACCAAGGTCAAGTTATCTAAGTTTTTGGCCATTGTGATTTATGACACACTACAGGGGTGGGGAATTCAACTTGTAACTTTGTAACCTGGGGGGGGGAAACTTTCAGTCTTGGTTTCACCTTTGTTTGTGCCGATACTATGTAACCATTAACTGTGTTGTTTGAGAAAAGCAAAGTGCCATTTTTCCTCCTCCTCCTTCTCTGTAAAAAGCTTTCCTCACCATATCACCATTATTTGCTTTGGAAAATACAAACTTGTTTAAGTGAGAGGCAATCTGTCAATCTAATAACAGTCATTGAAAATGCCTGTTATATAATGAAAATTAGAGCAGAAAAGGAAAGCGAATGTGTTGTAGGATTGGAATTTGTGCTGAAAGAGAAAGGGACTACGTTTGTGTATTTAGTATAATTTAGTAATAGCATAGCACTTAGACTTATATACCACTTCACAGTGTTTTACAGCCTTCTCTAAGCAGTTTAGACTCAGCATTTTGCTCCCAGCAATCTGGGTCCTCATTTTACCAACTTCAGAAGGATGGAAGGTTGAGTCAACTTTGAGCTGGTGAGAATCAAACTGTTGACAGCCAGCAATCAGCAGAAGTAGCCTACACCACCATGGCTCTTTCTCAGTAGGTCTTCTGGGAACCTTGGTTTATTTCAAAAGGAAGTTTGATCTCCCTACTGCTTTGGTTCTGTAGTTCAGACATACTAGATTGTCATAGTAAATTCCAGATCTGAATCTTCAACGTGTTCTCCCTCTTGAAGTTTTTATAAGACAAATTTGGTTTCTTTAATAATCTGCAAAAACGGAGGTATCAGCCACCATTCAGGGCAGTTTCCAGAAATATGATAACCGACATAAAAAAACCATGCATAATAAAACATTAATTGCCCTTTAGGTAATGCAGCCTTGAGGTCTATCTACAATGAATCACATGTGGCCGTGTTTGAGGGTGTCGTGTAATGTTATGTTCTGTCACGCTATAAAATGATTGTATTTCTAAGAAATTTAGATAAAGTTAAATCATTTTATGGGATATATATGACAAATAGTGTGGAGTATGCCATCTAATTGACATTACATAGCTTGCTATCATTGTTGAGTGACTTTCAATTTTTGTTTCATTTAAAATAGTAGTTGTATGGCTACATTTGTTCCCATTCTTTTGCCATAGATCAGGTGGTAATAGCTTCCTATAGGAATCAACTTAATCTTCCCACAATGATCAGTCTCTGGTCACATTGGCCTAATAAATGTAGTTTCACACATCGAGAATTGAGAACCTTTCCCATGCTGATTCTTACTGGTTTGTGGCTTATTTCTATTCAGATAAGATGAATATGAATTAAAGAATATCATCTGGACATTTACTCATTTATTTATTTTTTTAAAAAAGCTTGCTAAATTAGGAAGGGCTGAGAGAATTAAACAGCTGGACAGTACTGTGTTTACTGCTAATTTCAGGAGCTGAAATTTTCCCCCTGTGATGAACTACCCATGAATATTAAAAATTATCTTTGTTGCATAGAGGTTCCCTCCATTTATTTGCAGAATTTCAAGATCAGATATTCAATAGGAATAGGTTGCTACCACCAAACATAATTTTTGGCAGGCCCGTGTGTTGATATCAGCAAGAAATAAATAGGAAAACATTAACAAGCGTCAAACTTTATAACATCAACTAAAGGTGTTTTACAAAGCACAGATGGCTTATGCTATTCACATGGATGAAAAATAATGTGTGTGGAGGTTGTGTTATATAAGTTTCTGGCATCATCTGTCACTTATCTACTGAGTGTGGCAGGATAAAATTTAGGAGTGATTCCTTTCTATAAAAGTGACTCAGACATAATTAATATGGCACATATGTTACAGTCTTACAAAATGGATGCAATGGGGGAAAACTGGTAATTACAACTCCCAGGTTGAAGAACCAGTGTTGGCATTTCAAAATGTTTTGAGCTATAATTCTGTACTGATTTTCAAATGACTGATTCAGATTCCAGTCCATCTTCGCTGAAAAAATTCACTGGATGACTTTGGGCCACTCTCCCCTCCCCTTCTTTTCATTTTAGGATGAGTTCCCATAATCATTCATGTTTATATTCCTTTGAAACTGAGGATTAGATTTGAGAGGCATATAGATATTGCCTCTACCAATTAGCTAGAACATATATTTAATAACTGAAGTTTAAATCCAATCCACTGGCAGATGAATGAATCTTCAGTTTTGCTAATGACACAATTTGAAAAACAAACAACTAGTACTGATCCTCCAACAACAAGTATTGATCCTCAGACAGTTAGTATTGATTACTAGTTTGCATATCAATACCACAATCGTAACAGGGGGAATCTCCACTGATATAGAATAAGGGTACTTTTTCCAGAATCACAACTAATTCTGTTCAATTTTATCCAGACAGAGCAAGGCAGTTCAAACTAGGCAGTTTGGTAGAGAAATTGCTAATAGTCAGGTCTTAAGAAGATACCTTGGACCATTCCTCACTCCAGGCATTTTAAGAGTTAAACTGGGTAGATATTAAATAAATGGCTATTTTCCATTCCATCTATTTAAACAGACAATAAAACATGCAGGTAATGTTAATGTTGCAACCACACAATTGAACTAGAGGAGAAAGCCCTTCTTACACCCTTGGCAAGCTCACAATAAAGTGAAACAACCACTCTCATAAAGCAAAATAATTAAGCTCATAAAACACCATCTGTGATATCATTTTTATTTTATTTTGTTTTTTGTTTTTTTTTAAAAGTGGAGATATACCAACATGGATAAAGCATCAACACATCTAAAACCAGTAGAGAAGTTAGTAAGCCAATGAATCTTGATATTTGTCAGACTTCAAAAGAAACATAATTTGTTGGATGTAAAATCTTCAAACACTTTCAGCAAAGTAATACGGACTGTTAGAATGTATATAAAGTTTACGTGTCTATGTATTTTAGTGTTAGTTACTAAAAGTATTCTATCCACTGGTTGTGACCAAGTCTTGTGTAATCTGATTCACAGAGTTCATTTAGCCTACTCTGCAGGATTACTATGTTGGAGGTTTCTTTAAAAGCTTACACTATTGGTACACTTTGATATTAGATAAGTTTCAGAATATGCTAGAATAGTCCTAGTGATTTTATTTAATGTCCATGGTGGGTGGAGCGGGGTGTGTGTGTGTGTGTGTTAAAAAGGTCAGGATGATGTTTGAAGCAGTTATATCAAAACCATGCATGAACTTTCAAACAAACTTTGCAATGACACAAAATCATCTTGATTACTTTTTATTTCTCCTGAGATGTTGCTTAGACTTATTTATTAATCACCTATATGGGGAAGATCTTGGAAACAGATGATTACTTTACGAACAATGACAATGGGGCCATTTCATCCTGCAGAGGAAAAGGCAATGGGAAACCACTCATGTATTTTACCAAGACAATACAAAAAGAAAAAAGAAAGAAAAAAAAAAGATTGATGATACAGTCCTGGATGAAAAACCTCTCAAATCAGATGGCACTCATGTTTTATTGAACACTCACATGCTAGTAAAGGAAAATCAAAGATCTTTCAGAGCACTAATGTGGCTAGATTAAAGCCTTTGGAATATTTAATTGCTGATATTGCCATGTAGGGAAAGAAAGTATGCACCTGGGCTTCAAAAAACTAGATTGCAGCAGAGATGCAGAAAACTTTAATTCTTTGCTGACATCTAGTGATGATCCACAGTGTTGCAACTGAGGTAACATATGACTAATTTTATTCTTTTCTTGGCAATGGTGCAGCCTCAAATAATTAGTTTTTCCCCTATCTCTAACACTCTTCTGTGTTAGAAATCATTGCATTCTAGAGATTCCTTTTTCCTTTTTTTCCCCCAAACATCCAAGATCTTTATTTACATAACAGGCAAGTTCTCAGTTTTCATTGAAGGATAACATTTTTGCTGAAAAGAAAGTCTTAATTTCTTTCCTCAGGTATTCCTGCTTTGAAAGAAGGAAAGGTTTTTTCCCCCCACTAATGTCAAAAGAGGGTTAAACAATGAAGGAATGAAATAGATTCCATCGAAGACTTAAAATTGATCTTCAACTCCCCAATTATATTCTTCACTTTCCAAAAGAAAATTACTGTAGACAACTCTGCAACTACAATTACTGGACATAACAGCTAATCAATGCTTTTTATCACCCAGCTGCTGTTTTTTCTTTTTCATGTTAGATTTATGTGGTGAAAATAATCATACTCACCAGTCGTGGTTTCTACCTCCTGTAGCTCGTCAAATGCATAGGTACAGTATTTAGTTTTTGGCCTTTGTTTTGTTTTGTTTTGCACGTGAGTGAGGATTGGAAAGTAAACAGCGCTTAGCAATCAATGGAAGAATGTACATTATAGTAAAAGGGTTCCGCTAAGCCTGGTGTTCTCAAGCAATTCTATATGGCCTGTGTATAAATACACATAGAACAGAACAGAACAGAACAGAACAGAACAGAACAGAACAGAACAGAATAGAGCTGGAAGGGACCTTGGAGGCCTTCTAGCCCAGCCCCCTGCTGAAGCAGGAGAACCTATACCGTCTCAGACAAGTGACTGTCTAGCCTCTTTTTAAAAATCTCTGGTAATGGAGCGCCCATGATTTCTGGGGGGCAAGCTGTTCCACTGGTTAATTATCCTCACTGTCAGGAAGTTTCTCCTTAATTCTAGGTTGCTTCTCTCTTTGATCAGTTTCCAACCATTGTTTCTTGTCCTGCCCTCTGGTGCCTTGGTGAATAATGTGACCCCTCTTCTTGATGGCAGCCCCTCAAATACTGGAATACTGCTATCATGTCTCCCCTATTTCTTCTTTTCTTTGGAGTAGCCAAACCTAACCTGCAGCCCAGGCCTTGGATCATCTTAGTTGCTCTTCTCTGAATTTTCCCCCCAAACTCTCAACATATTTTTTTGTGATATGGTGACCAAAATTGGTTGCAGTATTCCAGAGTTACTAGAGTTTTATAAAGTGGTATGAATACTTTGTGTGATCTTGATTCTATGCCTCTGTTTATACAACCCAGGATTGTATTAGCTTTGATAGGGAGAATGTTTGATTTTATTTTTAAAGACAGTGTATACTATTTCCAAATAATAATTGGAAAGAATTCCAAATCTCCAGAGATATTAATGGTAGGAGATTCACTCTTTCTCATAGAACGAATGATAAACTTCATACTTTAGATTTTCATTTAAAACCTGGCAACTTTGATATCTAGTATATAGTACAGTCTTGGCATATAGTACAGTCTTTCACATTCATGTGAAAAATATGGAACTTTTTTTTTTAAAAAAATATATAAATTTATATATACTGTTTGATTTTGGGATTTTTTAAAATTATTATATGCATTTTTGTAACATTTTCCAATCCTCAATGGTTAAGTGGACTAAATAAAATATTTACCGCTTATACTGTATGATCTGAAATATAAATTTCAACATAGGAGAATTTTGTAGCATGAGTGGAAATTAGAACTTGTCTTATACACTTGTTTTGAAATGTGTTTTTTTTAAAGGAGTATTGATATATGGAATATGTCATTTTGGCTCCTAATTTTGTAATGAGTTAACACTGAAGGATGAAAGTATCTGAACTGAATGATATCCAAGTTAAGGTGAGAGGGGTAAAATTAGATCATCTGAATGTTCATATAATGTATATCGACATTTCTGCAGGAGTGCATGGCAATAGATTTTAAACAAGAGAGTAGAAACCTGTTTTAAGTAAAGAATTAAAAACTGTTTTTGTTAAGACACTTTGCTGAGCAAAAAGGTCTAATGAGGTGGTAGTGTAGGCCTAAGTACAATAAAAAACATATGAAGTACAATAAAGTAATATTAATGCAATTTATGGTTTTTAAAATATATTTAAAACAGTTGTATGATTTCCTGAAGAAATAATAAATGTATTTAAACTCTTGCCTGGACTTTTCCCATTACGCTATTGTTAGTCCCTTATGATCTAAGACAGGCATGTCAAACTCGTGGGTGGGTGAGGTTTCGGCATGATGCATCTGGCCTGTGGGCCAGCAGTTTGACATGCCTGATCTAAGATTTCAAATGATTTTTTAAAAAAATCTTCATCTAAAATGAAAAGTAGAATATCAGCTCTACCTTGGAAAGGATCAAATTTCACACTGCATAAACTTTAGATATTCTACTGTCTTTTTACAGGCTTCCTTTGAAAAGTTATCAGACACTTAAAAAAAAAAGATCCCACCATTTTTTCCTATCGTTTAGTTTGACTTTCTTTCCAAATGTCATTCAGCATCCAGTTGTCCTATCATAGAATGTGCTTAAGGAAATAGATCTGCAGGGGTGAATTTTTAATTGGATCTACAAAACTCAGTTCAAAAATAGGGATGGATAGGTCCCGGTTTTCATCAGAGCTCTGTTGGGGAGGGGGGGCAAAGGGAAACATTCCTTGCAATCAGATAAAAGAGGTTAGTTTCTCTCTCCTACACTGAATGTTTCATCACTTTGCAATTTTCAGTTACATCTCTATTCTTCTGTTAATAATGAATTCCTTTACATGGTTTTCTCTAAACCTTACAGTACTACAACAAGGCGAATTGCTATTTCTAACATGTCTATAGTGTTGCATTTGACTAAAGAAGACTCAAGCTTTTTTGTTCTAAATTTATATCTAACTATGAAAAAACTGGATTTGATTTTCATGCATTGTGTGCTGCTCAAGGTAGAAAAGATAGCGGCGGATGACTAATTTTCCTCACATTTTATAGCATTATACATAGATGAATATATATATAAGTATTGAATACCCCTTTAGACTAGTCTGAGTTTTATCATAAACCATGGGGTGGAGATAGAATAGAACAGAATGAATAGAATAAAGTAGAGTAGAGTAGAGTAGAGTAGAGTAGAGTAGAGTAGAGTAGAGTAGAGTAGAGTAGAGTAGAGTAGAGTAGAGTAGAGTAGAGTAGAGTAGAATAGAATAGAGTAGAGTAGAGTAGAGTAGAGTAGAGTAGAATAGAATAGAATAGAATAGAATAGAATAGAATAGAATAGAATAGAATAGAATAGAATAGAATAGAATAGAATAGCAGAGTTGGAAGGGACCTTGGAAGTCTTTTAGTCCCACTTCCTGCTCAGGCAGGAAACCCTATACCATTTTAGACAAATGGTTGTCCAATCTCTTCTTAGAAACTTCCAGTGTTGGAGCATTCACCACTTCTGGAGGCAGGTTATTCCACCTGTTAATTGTTCTAATTGTCAGGAAATTTCTCCTTAGTTCTAGGTTGCTTCTCTCTCTGATTAGTTTCTATCCATTGCTTTTTGTCCTGCCTTCAGGTGCTTTGGAGAATAGCTTGACTCTCTCTTCTTTGTGGCAGCCCCTGAGATATTGGAACACAGCTATCATGCCCCCCCTCGTCCTTCTTTTCATTAGACTAGACATACCCAATTCCAGCAACTGTTCTAACCTCCAGTCCCCTAATAATCTTTATTGCTGTTCTCTGATATTTTAAATCCTACTGGAAGATTTTTTTTTTTGCAAGTGTTTCCCCTGTAAAAGACAATTAAAATAGGCTGCCCTCAGACAGGCACCTCCTAACAATTCATAGTCTGTGCAGATGGTGGTTCTCAGCCATGTTAGCAAGCTTATTCCAAACTAACTCCAGGAAATAGAAAGAAAGGTGCTTTGGACTTTCTTTCATGAAACCTAAAAATGAACCAAATTTGAGCCAATCCTGAATTACTTAGGACTAGCTGTGCAATTGTGCACTCTTATCTGTGGGGAAGGTTTTAATGTTAAATCCTATGTAATACCAGTGAAGCCCAATCTAAATATATTACAAGCAGTTTATTGAGAAAAGAGAAATATTGGGGCGATTACGGAAAGCAACAATTAAGCACAGAAAGAATTCCAAATCAAATCGATATTAAATGTCAGAAATGGAGAATTGCCATAATGAAATGGAGCACAGAATATAAGATGGTCAAATATTTAATTCCCACTTCAAAACTAAAAGAATATGAAAGAACTAGCAAGTGACAAAGGATCCCACCCCATTTCTTTTCCATTACAACCTTTACCTCCTCATCCGCTCATACTTAAATGGTAAAGATGTGTTTGCAATATACTGTATCATGCACACTTTTTGTCTTCAGCTTCCAGAACAGACAGAAGAGTTTGGAAGCTTATTTGATTGTTGTCCTCTTCCCTTAGAATGCAACCCCAAGGGATCAGAAAGGTATATGCCTTTTGCTAAGCAATCAGAGCAGATGTTATATCATGTCATGCCCCATGGCAGTTTTCCCATGATTTCCACCTACTCCCCACCTTTTCCCTCTTTAACTTCTAGATATCATTACTTGCAACCACTGAATGGCAGAATCCGGATAGTTCTTAAGGCTAAATGTATTGCATATCTAAAATGTGAAAGCCCATGAGTTCAATTCCTAATAGATAATTTTAACCCCATAGCATAACACAGTGGTGGTGAACCTTTTAGAGACTGAGTGCCCAAACTGCAACCCCAAACCCACTTATTTATCACGGGTGCCAGGTGGGCATGGCCCACTGGGTGGGCGTGGCTGTGGTGATCATGGCAGACTGGGTGAGTGTGGCCAAGGTGGGCGTGGTCACCTTGATGCTGCTCGTGTGGGGGCTGGGCAGGTTGGGGGAGATCCAGGGGCTCTCTGGCAGGTGGGGGTGGTGGGCAGGAGGCTCATCCTGCAGGGTGAGGCAAGGCAAGGTGAGGCAGGGCAGGGGTGCCATTGTCACAAGGCAGGGGCCAGGACAGCTGCTGCCTGACACTGTTGGCCCCTGCACACAGAGGGCAGTGAGTGCATGGGGTCCAACAGTGTCCGTCAGCAGCCACAGCCTGCCATCCCCTCGACCGACACACTCTGGGGCTCTGAAGCCACCACCAGCAGTTCAGAGAACTGCTGAGCTGGATGGCCAGCCAACAGCTGAGGAGGCGATGTAGTGGGTCGTGCCCTGGAAAATAAGAGCATGCGAGGCTGGGAGATGTGAGACAAGGAGGAGGGAAACCAGACGTGCTGGGATGCATCAGGCCACGTGGGACGCTGGCGAGTTAGTTGGTGGCTGGTTGAAGAGGGACGGTTTCCATCTCTGGGGCATGGCACACGTGCCCACAGAGAGGGCTCTGAATGCCGCCTCTGGCACACATGCCATAGGTTTGCCACCACTGGCATAACATCTGGCTACTCACATTTGAGCAGTCTGAAGAAGGATGAAACTGGTCATGTGGGAGTTCCTGGAAGACAAGGCAATTTAATCACAGTGCACCTTTGAATTAACCAGGGGCCTATTTATAAAACTGGCATAAATAGGCATCTATGGTTGCATCTTTCTTTCATTTGACATTATCGGAGTCAGGAAGAAGAAGTAGCAGAAGAAAGAAAGCGAAGTTTCTTAATCACTCTTTTTCTTTTTTGGCACAGTGTTGTTATGCCAAGGAGTATAAATATAGGCAATAAACCAAGATGCAGCCTTCTACTTAGGCAAGTACTTAGGTAAGGAGGTGGATTGTCTGTCTGAGCCACTTCTGAATATTATCTTGTTCTGGATTTGAAAAATTCTTCAGTCCCTTTACCTAGTTAATGGTTCCTGCATATGACTGTCAAAATCACTTTCCTTACTTTTTATAGATTTATTAGTGAGGCCCTCAACTAGAATAGATAAAGAAGATATGAATTCCTTTCCTCTGTTTTCCCTGAGTCAGCCATTGATTTAACAGAATATTTTAACATCAGCATAACTTTGGTTAAGACTCTGCATTATCTACTACAAATATCAGATTTGGACCATTAAATAGCAGTACAGAAAAAGATTGTGATATTGACCCTTGTTTCCTGAGTTTTCTTATCATAATTACTAGACTAGGTACTAAATAGCAAATTATTACAGTAGAAGACCATTACTGCTGAATGCTACCATCTCCCAACACATACATAAAAATGATTGCAGTAAAAACAAGAAAGAAATAAAAAGCTTATAGCAGCAGCTTATCAGTTTTGGATCAGCAGTTGAAAAGAATAATAAATTAGTTGTCTTATTGATTCAGATTAAATCAATAACAAGAATAAAAGCAACAAATGTTGAGAAATGAAGCTCTCAAAAGAAAATACCTAAAAGTTAGATGAGTATCATGAATGGATGGAGCTGTAACAATGTAGTGCAGAATTGCCATAAATTGGCATTTAATTCAGAGACAGCACAAATACAGTATTTTCTTCCCATCATCCCCATCCATTATTTCAGAACTACCAGCAACTTAAAATATAGATTATTGTGGAGTATCAAACATAGGGCTATCTGATCCCCTGCAAAAATCTAGCTGATCTCTAGAAAAGCCACTGGGATCTCCAGTGCATGCTACTGCTGAGGCACCAACTTACTCAAGAGTGATAGTAGAGAAGGAGGTGCTTGTGGCACTGGCAGCCCTTTTCTTAGTGGCTTCCTCCTTTATTTCTTCCATATTGCTATTCTACAACAGTAGTATTTCCTAACCTTATTGATTTTAAGATATGTGGGCTCCAAGGGTGGCTGGATATGTCTGGGAGCTGAGGTTTACACATCTTTAAATTGCCAAGGTTAGGAAACATTGCATTACAGATTCCCTTGGGGCCCAAGTCCAAATGACCATGAGGTATAACAGCAGATAGTTAAAAAGAAACCTGAATATTTTGCTGCCATCTAATTACCATCCACACTTTTGAAGTCCATGAACAAAAGTTTCATTAGGCTCTTTAAGACATAGGACAAAGAAGAATCCAGCAAACCTCCTGCCCCCTGGGCCCCAGAACAATTGTCTGTATTGCTTTCCTTATGTTTATGTAATTAATTATGAAAAAAAAGAAAGAAAGAAAGGAAGGAAGGAAGGAAGGAAGGAAGGAAGGAAGGAAGGAAGGAAGGAAGCCTTCCTGCAAAGAAACATTTTTTTTTTTTAAGAACACCTCCTAGTAGATCATCTGAAATGTATCAGACATTCCTGTTTGCTCCAACTAGTAAATTTCTTCTGAAAACTTCTTCAGGGTAAATGAAATAAGGAGAATCTTCTAATACGTTAATATTCATGCAAACAATTGTCCTGGGTTATCTTCCTGCACTTTCTTCCTTTGAAGAGAATTGTTAATTGTATTAAGGGGTTTCATCCCCACTCAATTTTTCCCCCAAATAATAGAATAGAAATCTTTATTGGACTCATGCCTAAGGTGATAGGCTTTGAAAAACTCCGGCTACAATTTAGTAATTTTTTTGGCTCCACAAGATCAGAAATGTTGGCTAGTACTCATTTCAGGAACCACCAAACATTATAACTATCCAAAGATACAGGGAAGTTAATACAGGGATCTTCAAACCTGGCCCTTTTATGACTTGTGGACTTCAACTCCCAGAATTCCTGGCTGAGGAATTCTGGGACTTGAAGTCCACAAGTCATAAAAGGGCCAAGTTTGAAGACCCCTGAGCTAGTACAACATTGAGTACAGTGAATGGATCAGTAGAAATCTGGTCTGTATTAGTTCTGTGTGTACCTCTTTGCTCTTCGGTACTGTCTGATTTCTCAATAGATTCTTTTAAAAAAGGAAAACACCACCTGCACTAGAAAAATCCACAGCTGCTGTTCTTCACATTGTTAATGTATTTTCCTCCAATGTGCTTACCCCCTCCCACACATTACATTGCTACTCTCAATGTGGAGTATTCTCTATACAATTTCCTTTATATATACTTTATTTAAATGCAGCTTGGCTCTGGCATATGGTTTCAGCTTACATAGCTTTCCCAAATGGTATGCTGATTTTTATGAACATTTCTAATGGAGAATGATAGACAGCAGCAGATTCCATTTATTATTGCCTTCTGTGCCATAGTAGAGTCTCCTTGGAAAGATTACAGCAATTTGTCATAAAAGAAACCCACGATCGCTGTCTTTTTACATCTCTAACCCTGCGTTGGCTAATTTGATTTGTTTCTTCTTCTGAGAGCTCCTGCTACCACAGTGTCGAGAAAGGACTTTTAAGTCACCTGTAAGTCCCATAGTGCTGGAAAGGTGAGTCAGATTGGCCACCAAGTTCCTATAGCCCTGGATGTCAAGTTCTATGTTTCCACTTGTTAGTTTTTACTGTTTCCACACAGACAATAACAGTATTAACCTTGTGAACTCTAAAGCTTCCTCCTTCCATTGTATATTCAAGATGGACAGTGATTAATATTTATATGTTTCTTATATGCAGGGGTGTAGGTCTACACATAAGTAGTATATAATAGGTTTAAATGTGTGTTATGTATGTGTACACTTTGGGAGCAAGCAGCTAAATTTCATTTTTAATGTGTGCCATTGTGCCCACAGTAAAACATGACAATAAAGATTATCTGTCTGTCTGTCTGTCTGTCTGTCTGTCTGTCTGTCTGTCTGTCTGTCTGTCTGTCTGTTGTGTCCTGAGCCTGCAAAAGCAGGCTCGGGATGTTGTATTGGTCCCGAGCATTCCAAAAGCTGCCCGGGACCAGACAGAGCAGCGCCAGCCTTGCACGCATGCGCAAGGTGCGAAAACGCTCGGTTCCTATTGGTTGACACTGTCTGGGCTTCTGGCCATATAAAAAGGCCTGCATGCCTTTTGTATTTGCTTGGTTGTTGGAGAAGGAGAATAAAGAGTAGTTAACAGTCACCATGGGTCTTCATCATTTGCACGCGAATGAAGTATTTAAGGTGACAAAGGTGGGATCCTTTGCAAGCTGAAACAAAAGATTTAAAGACTCACCCAGGAAGTCCGACAAGGGAAAAACGGCATCTGAATCAGCATCTCAGCCTGCCAGTACATCATTGTTGGAGGGTGAGCTCAGCTAAAGGATCTTTTCCCAAACAACGGCTTGCAGAGGAAGCGATTGGTGAAGATCATAAAGTTTACGATGTCAAAGATTGGCCGCTTGACTGATTTCGATGTCTCCCACTCAGAGAGATGGAATTCCTATGTAGCATGGGTGGAGAACTACTTCAGAGTAAATCAGAATAGAGAATATGGCCTGAAGGCAGCAACTCTTTTGTTTGCCTGTGGACAAGAAGCTTTTGACATCACAGAAAATCTGGTGGCCCCTGCACCTCTGGAGTCAGTAACATATGCCAAATTGAAGAAAATGTTGAAGGAACACTTCCAGCTGAAGTTATCCATCATTGCTTGGAGGTACATGTTCGAGCAGAGAGACCAGAGGCTGGGTGAATCTGCTGCGGACTTTATTGCAGCCTTAATGCAAGCAGCCAGACCTTGTGAGTTCAAAGATCTGGAAGAGAGGCTGCGAGATCACTTTGTCTGTGGCTTAAGGAGCAGAGACTTACAACAAAAGATTTTTGCAAAAGAAGATGTCTCCTTCCAAGATGCATTGCGAGAGGTGGCAGCTGAGGAAGCAGCAGCAGGGGCTGTGAAGGCCTTGCGCCTCACCAGGAACCCTCCAGACACCGCTACCGTCCATCAAAAGGATGCTCGAGAAGGATCAGAAGTGGATCCTGAAGAGGAGGTGGACAGACTTCACCAGCCAGCTGAAAGGAGACCGAAGGGACGTCTGGTCAAGGCTCCAGCATCTCTTCAATGCTTCGGGTGCAGAGAACGCCACAAGCGAGCTGACTGCAGGTTCCGCTCCACCATTTGCAGGGTGTGTGGCACGCAAGGCTACATTGCATCCGTCTGTTTGCTTCTGAAAGGTACCAGGTCCCCAGTCAACATGGGGTGGGTTTCTGTGCATCGTGCAGGAGTATTCTGAGGACAGGGACGCACAAGCCCCTTAAGAAGAAACTTTCCATTAACGTAAGGTTGCAAGGGGTTCCCTTATCAATGGAGTTGGACACTGGGTCCTCTCTCTCAATTATTTCAATTAACACATTCAAAAGGATATGCAGCAGCAGTGGCCTTTGAGTTAAACTCAGGCCATCCAATCTAATACTTACAGATTTTCAGAATTCTGTGGTGTGTGTTAAGGGGGAGGCCACCCTTAGTGTACAGCATAAGGATTTTGAAGGTCTCCTAGATATGGTGGTAGTTGGGGGGTGAATGTATGAGTCTCATTGGACTCGATTGGTTCGAGGCTCTGGGAATCCAGGTAACTGGGCTGCACCATTTGCAAATGTTGAGCCTTGCAGAAGTCTGCAAGGAGTTTGCAGATGTATTTAGTTCAGAGCTAGGATCCTACAAGGGCCCCCCCATTTCACTACGGTTAGACCCAACCATCATGCCCATCAGGGTTAAACCTAGGAGGGTATCTTTTGTCCTCAAAGGTAAGATTGATGCTGAGCTGGACAAATTGCTCCAGCAGGGCATTCTAGAATCTTTGGATTCAAGTCCATGAGAAACCCCCATAGTAACGCCTCTAAAGGCTAATGGGGACATACGTATATGTGCAGACTACAAGTGCACACTAAATAAGGTGCTGCAACAGCACACTTATCCAGTGCCTGTGGTAAGTCACATTCTGGCCTCCCTCAAGGGGGGGGTGCATTTTTGCCTGTTGATGAGGCAGTTGCAGAGGCCCAGACTATTGTAACTCACTGGGGGGGCCTTCAAGGTCAAGAGACTGCAATTTGGGGTAAATGTAGCCCCTGGCATATTCCAAAGTGTCATGGCCCTCAATTTATCTCTTCTGAGTTCCAGGCTTTCCTTCAGGCCAACCTGATCCGGCATGCAACGTCGGCTCCCTTCCATTCATCCTCCAATGGATTGGCAGAGAGAATGGTGCGCACCACCAAAGATGCTCTCAAGAAGCTGACTTACGGTAACTGGCATCACATGTTAGCAGATTTCCTTCTTGCGCACCGCACCACACCATGCACTGCCACAGGGAAGAGCCCTGCTGAACTCCGCTGGGGTCACCGCCTCATTACTAAACTGGACAGGCTGCACCCTGGCCGGGTGACTTCACAGGTGTCACAACCGGGGGCACCTAGGAGACTCCAGGTGGGCGATCTGGTTTGGCAAGAAACTATGGGCCTGGACATCTCTGGGTCACAGCTGTGGTCTGCAAGGTCTCTGGGCCATTGTCATACGAAGTTGCCTTGGTTGACAGCCGCGTTCTTCACAGACACATAGACCAACTGCTTTGGAGACTGGACTGCCATCCTTCCGCTCCTGGCTCTGTTCTGCGGGGGGGGGGGGCAGGAGGACCATAACATGCATTCTGGGTCACAGGTTCCCAGGCCTAATAAGCCCTCACTAGCTGCTGCTGAGGCTGTTTAGGATTCATCCCAAGGTTCTGCAAGTGCTCCAAACAGGAGTTCACTGGATAGGAGGTCATCCCACACATCCATAATTACTCCAGACAGGGGTATCCACAGTATTCACATATGTCAGATGATGCTCCAGACAGGGAGACTGACTGGGGTATCCACATAAATCACACACAGCCATAGAAAAGGAATTCCATCATGGGTGCTTGTATAATTCATCAATTGCTCCCAAGAGGAAGTCACCAGCAAGGGGGGTTGCCATGGAGTCAGCTCCTGACCCTTGGCACCTCTAGCATGTGCATAGGGGCCACAGAGTGCTGGGGCACTTCCACTACCCAGGCCTCTCCACATGCTGGCCTTGGGCTCAAGGGACAGTGTTCCCAAGAGGGGTCCATTGTGGACTCAGGGACTTCCACCCCTCCAAGGTATGCTGGCTTGGACTTAGAGGGTCCAGCCAGTCAGCAGCTGGGTGGGTCAACTGGGTACTTGGGGCAGCAAAGTCCTGGCCTGCCTAGCCTGGTAGGCGAGCAGATAGGCCAGGCACCTTCACCAGTATCACTTGGATATTTAAGGCAGCAACGTCCTGGCCTGCCTAGCCTGGTAGGTGAGCAGGTGGGCCAGGCAATCTCTCCGGGCCTTAGAAGGTCGCAGCGGGCCCAGTGCCCACCCAAACATCTGAGAGACTTTGTGAGGTTGCTGTCAAAACATGAGGGACCTTCTTATGAGGCCTCTGAATGAAGGGAGTAATTCATGGTTAGATTATTTTGCATTATTTTGATTCCGGATACATTTATTTGTGTTAATAAATATTGAAGGAGTTTGCCTGTGTGCAGACTTGAGTATTCCACAGTTTTTGCATTTGAATAATGCAGCTGTATGTCACTCTTCCCAGTGCACGATGTACCTGTGTGTACGCGAAGTATGTTCCATCTACGGGGGAAGGGTGTTGTGTCCTGAGCCTGCAAAAGCTGCCTGGGACCAGACAGAACGGCGCCAGCCTTGCGCGCATGCACAAGACGCGAAAATGCTCTGTTCCTATTGGTTGACACTGTCTGGGCTTCTGGCCATATAAAAAGGCCTGCGTGCTTTTTGTGTTTGCTTGGTTGTTGGAGAAGGAGAATAAAGAGTAGTTAACAGTCATCATATGTCTTCATCATTTGCATGTGAACGAAGTATTTAACACTATTTATCTAAACGAAGTGATAAAGAGGAATGGATAGATGGGGTGTAAGCTTATACAGCTTTTTGACTTTTCTAAGAAGAACCACAATAGTAGAACCACACATTTACCCTCAAAAATAGCAGGGACAGTAACTCTCACGTTCATCGAAATTGGACAAATGATAGATCCTTTTATATTGCTGACAGAATAGGATCAGTGAAAAAGCAACTGTGCTCTATTTATAGACAGCACTGCTTTCTAGCCATTTGGTTTTAGAGGAAGACACTTTCATTGTTACTGACATATAGATGAGGTAGTTTTTCATACAGATTCCACTCATATGGAATAAATGAAAAACATGTTGGCAGTGACAGCCAGATAGTTTTTTATGGAAGATTTATCTCAATAAGCTTTAAAATAAATCTAGTTAGTGGATCAAGTTAATTGCTCTTTTGGAATTTTTCAGATATAGCTAAAGTATTTAATATGGTGGCACTTCCTAATGTTCTGGGGGAAAAAATTCTTCAACATGGAGTACTGGCTATCACAAAAGTTTGGCCTTCTTCAGTGTAATGTATAGTTGTCCAAACTTATGTTAGTTGCCCAAAGGAGAAAGTTAAACAATTAAACCTGCCTTGCTCTCTTATCCTTATCCTATCTGGTCCCATTTTATCCCATCCCATCCCATCCCATCCCATCTTATCTCCTCTTATCCTGTCTTATCCAATCTCGTCATTTGCTTATTCAGTGTAATTGGCTGTAATTTCAGGTATTTGTAGAGGGAAGGAGACACTGCTTTTAGCTTTGTCCTGCTCTTGAAGAAGACTGTATAGATGGCAGGCATATCCACACTGCTCCTTTAAGCTGCTCCTGACATGTATTTAAACCTCTTAAGAAAATCTTGTTTGGTTTGATATACTTTGGCAGAAACTTTCAAGATTATGTCTGGATAATTCCCTTCTCCTATGGTTTGTCAACGTTCTGTTCTAGGAAAACAATCGCCAATTGTTTTGCTCTGTGAATAGATCATATTGGACATATATTCTCTCTTTCGCTCTTTCTGAATCAGATGTATATTAAAATACGCATCTATGAAATTAGATTAAATTTAAATATAAATTAAAACATCAAACACACATATATGCAGTAGAGTCAACTAGGTTTAAAATAATACCCTTTTACTGCATTTGCCCTGATTTGCCTGAATTTCCATTCCTAGTGGTTATTACACTTACCTGATGTGCAGAATGTCCCTCATTTAGAAAACCACAGGCTACTCCCATGGCTACTACTTTTCTGGTGTTTTTGTTTTTTTTAATAAGCCCACCAGTGCAACATTTCAACATTTTTCCGATCATTTGCACTAGTGGACTTCTTAAAAAGCCCAGTGGAAAGGTAGATACCTTAAGAAAATAAACATAGTAACTAAAGAATACTGTTTTTTTTGTCAGGTTCCAAACCCCAGATTTGCTGCATCTCAACCAAGTGTTTCCTTGCTATGCTAGCCAGAAAGAGAAGCTGACATTACTCAAAAAATATGTTGAAGGGGCATTCCAGCCTCTGTGAAGTAGACAATCAAAGTGCAGGATTAGGCTAGATGAATGTGAAGTATAGCAGACAAACTGGACAGTAGGATTTGAGTGATGGAAGAAAAAAACACACACACATTTGTAGGGGACCAGCACAGGGTGCTGTGCATTCCTGCCCTCTAAAAGAGGTTGCTGGCTCCTACTGACAATGGGAGTGATCTGGCAGAATGGAGGAGCCTGAGAAAGATGAAGAGAAGGAAAAGGCAAAGATTTTAGAAGGGGCTTAGTTGAGCCTCTCTGATCAGATGAGGAAGATTAGTATGCTAACATTCCCCATCTCTGATTTAGAACAATAATAAAATATTGGAGCTTGAAAGAAAAGGTTTTTACAATAAACCCTAGTGAAATAAGGAGTCCTTCAGCTCCAGTCCGAGTGATAATTTTACAAAGATATATCTTTACCCTAAGTCAGCTATGAAGAAATACCATGTTCTTGAAAAGCCTATTTTAATTTTGCCCATGATCCTATTATATTTCCCTTGTTGGCATTTTTTGTGATGGCCCACTGGGTTTAACTCTGATTTGCATCTTCTGAAATCTCTTCACTGTTTAACTTCTCACTGTTCTTGTTCTCCTAGCTTCTGCTTGCTTTATTTCTATTTTGCTGCTATGTCCCCTGTTGCTTAGATTCTCCTAGCTGTTCTCCATTTTTTGTGCTATTTATGGTATTTCTTACACATCTCCTACTGTTTAACTTCCTTTAACAGTTGTTCTGCTAATCCCTACCCTCATTCCTTTGCCGCTGAAATTTGTTTTCTATTCTGCCTTCTCAAAGTTCATCTGCAGTCCACTTTCCTCATGGTGCTCAGAAAAGTTTCTAGATCAGCACCAGAGGTGAACTAGAAACAGATCTAAGGTGAAGTGTCAGGAGCAAAAAATCAGAATCACATGTTAACTTCCAGTTAAATTGATTTAGTGCTGATGTCTATACACGAATCCTGTCAACTAACCATCAGCACTAAATTGGCACATTATGAGTTAATGGAATTCAAAAATGGCTGGACTTGGATCACTTGTGGGAACGTAACGACTCCAGGCTGATTCCTTTCTTGACTCCACCCCCAGGCTTTGCCTCACCTTCTCCTACATCATGTGACATGATACTGTCAGTTTATAAAACCACATAACACTGCCACTACTTTTAAAAATACAGTTTCAAATTGGTTCTTATTTTCAATATAAACAAAACAACAGACACTAATCATTTTTTTAAAAAAAACTTCAAGCTTTAGAGAAGATAAAGCAACAAGAAATAATAAGAATATACAGTAGTTAAATCCCAGTTTAGAAAAACCTTACCAACTTTAGGATGAGTAAAGTCTACTCCCCAAATTCTCCAGTTACAATTCTGGGAATTGAAGTACACATATCTTATAGTTGCTGAGGTTGAGAAATGCTTCTCTGGAGAGATGGGTGTAAAAACCTTTTTAGCAAAGACCTTCCTCCTTCAGTGGTCTATTCCGATGAGTGCTCTACATTATTTCATTTTCTAGCTGCAAAGCGAAAAAAATTGATACTGTTTTATGGCCTTTCTTCCCTTCTCCTTTATGTGCTATAGTATTGCAATGCTATTATGTTCTATGTTTATCACAACTACCGTACTAGTGGAGGTACATCTATGGAGATATTCAGTCATCCAGGTCAAAGTTATCCCCAAAATTATTTTTTTTAAAAAAGGCAATTGGACTTTCTTATTTCTCATCCAAGAAACTTGATGAGTTGTGATAGTGATGGAAGAAGAGGAATGGAGGTTAGATTCTTATCGGATGATGGGGTTGTATGGAAGGATTGTATTTCTTTGTAGCCATCTGGTCCATTAGCACTATCTGTAAGAGCTATTGAGGCTACTTGGGGATTTATCATTGCTCTCAGGGTGCAATTGGTTGTGGAATCTTCTTGGCACTGTTGCAAATACTGCATTATAGACTGGAGATAGGTGGTATCTTGTCCCTCCCCCTCTGTTGAGAAAAGACAGCTGAATGTTAACATAAATGGCCTCTTTACACCTCTTTCAAACCAATGATCCTCTCTATCAAAAATGTGGACTTTGCTGTTTTTAAAAAAGTGACCTTTGTTTTTAAATGCAGAAGGACAACTGAATCTCCCGATGGAATGGAGGTACCTGAAAACTGACTGTAATTGTTGCTACCTACAACATAGGACATCACAGATTGCCTGTGATGATATTGAATGTGGAGTATGCAGGAAGCTTTTCTTAAGGACTGTGCCTACTGGTAGCTTCCTGTATTACTCAATGCCAGGAGGATGACATTGTCATAACAGTTCATGACTGGTGGGCACTTGTTAGTTTGCACTGATCTGTACAAACCTGATTATAGTTTAATTTAGGCAAGAAAAAATCAAATGCACAGGTATAGTATAGGTGGACCTTGCTCAATAGTAGTAATTGTGAGAGGGATCTCGGAGTCCTAGTGGACAATCACTTAAATATGAGCCAGCAATGTGTTGCAGCTGCCAAAAAAGCCAACACAGTGCTGGGCTACATTAACAAAGGAATAGAATCAAGATCACATGGTGTTAATACCACTTTACAATGCCTTGGTAAGGCCACACTTGGGATACTGCATCCAGTTTTGGTCACCACAATGTAAAAAAGATGTTGAGACTTTAGAAAGAGTACAGAGAAGAGCAACAAAGATGATTAGGGGATTGGAGGCTAAAACATATAAGGAACGGTTGCTGGAATTGAGTATGTCTAGTTTAATGAAGAGAAGGACGAGGGGGGCATGATAGCAATGTTCCAATATCTCAGGGACTGCCCCAAAGAAGAGGGAGTCAAACTACTCTCCAAAGCACCCAAAGGCAGGACAAGAAGTAATGGATGGAAACTAATCAGAGAGAGAAGCAACCTAGAACTAAGGAGAAATTTCCTGACAGTTAGAACAATTAACCGGTGAATTAACCTGCCTCCAGAAGTGGTGAATGCTCCAACACTGGAAGTTTTTAAGAAGAGAGTGGACAGCCATTTGTCTGAAATGGTATAGGGTTTCCTGCCTAAGCAGGGGGTTGGACTAGATGACCTCCAAGGTCACCGCCAACTTTATTATTGTTGTTATTATTATTGTTTTGGTTTTTTTTGGGATAGATAGTATATTCTAAAGAATGCATTAATGTAATACCACCTTTTTCTCTCTAGTGCAGGGGTGTCAAACTGCTGGCCCGTGGGCCAGACATGTCACCAGGAAACCTGTAATGGAGAAAAAGCTCGGATACGTCACGTGATATCACGTAACATAGCCAGTTTGACATGTTTGCTCTAGTGTGATCTGGGTATGGTTCCCACACTTTTAAGTGAACATGAGCAGACTTACATTAAGGCAGCCAACAACTTCACATGTCAGAGCACAGTGTGACTTAAATCTGAGAAAATATACATAGAATTATGCTATTATGAAACTCAGACAGACCAGAAAGATTATTTGCACAATCATGCTGAAAACCATAAAAATGGATGGGCGGCCAAGAATAAGGTTAAAACGAAATTGAAACACTGCAGAAAAGCAATTGTAGGAAAAGTGTTTAAATGATAAAAAAAAAGTAGGTGCTTCTACTCAGACTAGCCTTGAACTGAAGGCTCACTCATTCTACTTAGAATATTTATTACATCTTTCTTCATAGATAAAGAGAAATGGAGGATAAATTCCCAAGAGTGAAATGCAACTTGAGCTTAGTAAAATAAAGATAGCATGATATTGGCTCCTAAGATCAGGGTGGGATTAGGAAAATAGATGACTTAGCGGAATACAATTTACCAAAATAAGAACAGTTTGCAGCTCAGGGTGCTTTCTAAACAGTTGAAATAAGAAGGTAAGTAATGTATGCCTTAGGCACTCACAAAGACTATTTGCATAATCAATGTGGTGTCAGATCCAACACGGTGAAAGGAAGGCCTCTCTTCTATTGTGACAGCCAGAAAAGGAAATCTACACTCCCAATAATGAATTCTTTAACTGTCAAGGTTTTTGACAACACCACAAACAAAATGTGGCTATATTTTTTTGATAACGGATAGGCCATGTCTCTGAATGCACTTGGAGCTTGAAAGCATATCCTTAAATACTGAAAAGAGCTTGCTTCCTTCTTTCCTTGTTGCAAAATTGTACAGCTTTCAGTTTTAATGCTACCATAAGAAATGAACGAAGCAAAAAAAAAAAAAAAAAAGGAAATCACACACAGAAAAGCTTTTCTTCTTTCTTCCAAGCCCCAAATGTCAAGGACATTTACCAGATCTATGTAAGTTCCGGAGGCATGACTAGGTGTGCCAGGCACAGACTAAGTAAGTAAATTAACTGAGATTTGGGCTACTTTCACCAGTTCTGAGTAAAAGCTCTCTATGAAAAGGTTATTAAAAATAAGCACAGCACAGCAGGATGTTGATAATTTTTGTCACTGCAATTGGTTTCAAGCTTATTTTCTCTTTGTTATAAATGGAAGGGGTTGTTCTAATGCAGCTTTTCTGATCTCCTGCAACAACTAACACAACGCAAGCCAGTCCTTTGCTAAAAGCACATTTAAACACCACAAAGAAAATAAAGTCAAAGCTAAAAAAAAAAAAGGAAGAGTGTTCAATGATGCAATGAGAAGAGACTTCAAAGCACTTTGAATTGCAGTGGAAAAGCTATTACCAGCCAATAAACAAAATAGGTGTGATATGTTTAAAGCAACAGGTGCCAGCTAATAAGTGACCATTGTACTTTTTTAACCAGCTGCAGCTTCTGAGTGGCATTCAAAGGTAACCCCATGAAGAGCGCATTACAGAAGCCAACCAGGGCTAATAAAGGCATAAGTCACTGTAGCTGGCTTCTCCCTTTGGTCATAACAGATGTACCACCTAGAATTACATGGCTTCTCCTTCTCCACTTCCACTAAAGCCAGAAGAAGCCTTCATCTGTATTAAAAAGGTATTGCTAAACAATGTTTCTCAAACTTAGCAACTTGAAGATGGGAAGAATTGTATAAGACAGGAGGGGATTATTAATTTCTTTGGTTGTATAGTCAGTCAGATATTTAGACTGGACTTGGCATTTTTGCCTACCTATTGAGTCCATACAAGGACCTGGGATAGGCAAATGCTGGGGTTTAATAAAATGAAAGGTATTGTCGCAGGATGTAAGCTGTTAAAGGAAGAGCTTTTGCAGTAAGCTAATTGTGATTTTGTCAATGTTGTTGTTCAAGTGGTGTTCTAGATATTTTGGGATTGTACCCAATGTGGCTAATATTATTGGTACTCTTTGCTTTCTTTTGCCATAATCATTCTATTTGCAGGTCTTTATATTTTGTGATTTTCTCCAGATATTTCTATTCTAGTCTACCGTCTCTAAGTATTGCAGTGTCCACTATCCAGACTTATTGTCTTATCAACAATTGTCAGGTTTGAGGTATTATTTGTCAAATGCTTGTCTGTTTAAATTCCAAAGTTCCAGAGCATTTTGGCTTTTTTTATTTTCTATTACTTTGCCTGTTTTGTAGTCTCACCAGTTCTTCTTGCAGGCAAACAGTATTTCTTGAAGATATTCCAATACACCATTGTTGTTATTTCATTGTTTGAAATCTTGTAGCATCTAACTAGGCGATCTAGTGTTTCTACAGCAGAGATCACATTTGCAATCCATTTATATCTTCTCAATTCTGGCTTTATATGCATTTGTTCTCAAAGCTTGTGAAGCCAAGCGTTATTCAACTTTCCTACTTTTAGTCATTGACAGATCTTGTTATGTGCTTTATATGCTAGTATTTTTGGGATACTGGGCATGTAATTCTTTGCCTTGACATGACTCTTTTCTGTTCTTCATTTGGTCTTTCATGTAGGTCTGTTTGATCACTTCAGTATTTAGAAAATCTTCCTGGTGTACCAACCTAAACGTATCTTCTTTACTGTCCTTCAGATAGTCTCCCAATGACCTTAGTTCTTCTTCAACTTCAACTGCTGTACTTGCAACATTCCATGCCCAGCTTCTTGGAAAATAAGAATCTGTCAATGTTGCTGCATACATGAAGGGGTCACTAAGTGAACCACTACTGTGACTATAATGTTACTTCAACTTTTCTTGGCTTCACAAGTCTTACAAAAGTCATAAATGTAAAGATTGGCTGTAAAGTTACTTTTTCCATCATCTTCATAAGTGCAAATGGGACAAGCACTAAAAGTAGAGTACCTCTATGTTTATTTTGTTTCAGCATGTTTAACTGTTCAAACCTGTTCAAAAGATTTAAGGAAAACAACCATGGGCCAGGAGTGAAATTCAGAAATTTTGGATGCTAGAAAAAAAAAATTACATCCCTAGTTTCTTACAAAGTGCTGCAAAGGTGGCATTTTTCACAATTAATAACACAACTGTCTGTGACAAGAAAGATATTATTGGCAGCACAATGAGCTGTCCTTTGCTATAGCTCTGTGGAGAGTGTCAGGAAATATGAGTATTTTTTTAAACCTGCCTAATAGTTGTTTTTAAGGCTTAAAATCCTTTTCTTTGTCCTATATTGTCTCAACTGAAAGGTGGCCAAAGATTAAACAGGTTTTTTTTTTTTTAAAGAGTGCTGGATTGGTATTAGCTGTATTGGTGGAAACCTGGCCAACTGGCTTCTACTGCTGGATAGTTCCCTTTTGGAAGCATATATGAATTGTATCATGTAGGGTAAAAAAAAAAGAAGAGTAACTTATGCTCTCAATCTCACACAGCTTAAACATAATTTATTATTGGCAAAGCTTTAAAAAATGAATATCCCAGTACAAAAAATCTTATTATTTTTGGCACCATAATAACATTCGTTCTGCTTTTTACAGCAAAAGAAAACATTAATGGAAGTGCTAATACGTGCCCCAGATCTGAAATAGTGGGGAATAAAAACCTCAGAATCCTTTGGTCATCAGGATTTCAGCACCATTTCAGGATTTGGATAATACCTCATTCAACACCGAAAACCGTAGGAAATCAAAGCCAAACACATTTCTTTTCAATTGCAGTTATGAACAGTGCATTCAATATTTCATTTCTATTAAAGTTTCTGTTTTATAAATGTTCCAGGGATCATAGTAATAAATAAGTAAAGAACCTTTGCTTGACTTAAAAGTTCCTTTTGTAGTTTCTTCAGAAACTCTGCTTTAACTGATTTCAACCATGTTGGTCATTGGGGTACTAATTAGGACTTGTTCAAACCACTTCAGAGTTACATATATATGCATGTGCATGCACATACACAAATTGTATTATAGCTAGTTTATCCCTCTGGCTACTCATAATTTCCCTTTTTAAAATAGTAATGAAGCTGGTGGTCACATTATTACAATCAAACCCAAATGATTTGATAGTGCTGATTAAAGAGATGTGTATCACATTCATTTTTATCCCTGAGTTATTAACTGGCCAATGCCCTGTTCATTTTGGTATTGTTCTTTACCTTTGCATCACTAATACTATATGTGCTGGTAGGAAAAGAAAAAAAAATGATATATTTTTTTTTTGCAAGATGTCTATGGAGATTCTCAGTCATTCAGGTCATAGATATCCCAAAGGTGCTTTTTCACGAGGCAACCGGACTTTCTTGTTTTTCTTTGAAGATGTTTCGCTTCTCATCCAAGAAACTTCTTCAGCTCTGACTGGATGGTGGGGAATGGAAGGATTTGTACTCCTTGCAGACAGCTGGTCATTTGCGTTCTTTTAGAGAGTCATTAAGGCCACCTGGAGGTTTATCTGTGTCATCAGGGTCACCTGAGTAGTGCAAATGGAACTGCTGAAAGGATTGTCTTGTAGACTGGAGATAGATGATGTTGTATCCCTCTCCCTCTGTTGAAAGAGGGCTGTTTGACCCCTCTTTTAAACCAGTGGTCCTCTCTGTGGACTTTGCTGTCTTTGAAAGAGTGGCCTTCATCTTTTAAATGCAGGTGGACTGCTGAGTCTTGTCCTGATTAGGTTTGTTCTCCTATGTTGTGCATTTTGATTTTTTTTATATAAAAGTTTTAACTTCAACATTAAAGAAAACTGCCATTTGACATTAGTGAACAATATGTTTCAAACATGGAAGTTCTTTCTTTAACTTTCATGTTCTGAAAATACATAAAAAATTAGCTCAAACCCTGCATCCATTACAATTTTGTGGAAAGACTTGGAATGAATATGTTGCTTGAATGAATATATTAACTCTGTGATTTAGCATGATATGTGAGTTCAATATTCTCTCTGAAAAGAATCTGTGAATTTAATTTTGTTTGATAATTTGTATACCTATCCCAGATAATTGGATTGTCTTTTCCTTTAACAACCCTGTAACTCCTTGCATTGGGGTGGAATCAGGGCAACTGAATGGAGCTTGAACATTTACTGGCTGGATTCCCTTCCCGATGCTTATATGGGGTTTGCAGCAGACAATAACTCATTGCACCAAGAGAAAGAAATATTGTCCACTACTTAGGATCGAACTTATAGTCTCCTGGTTCTCTCTCTCTCTCTCTCTCTCTCTCTCTCTCTCTCTCTCTCTCTCTCTCTCTCTCTCTGTCTCTCTCTCTCTCTCTCTCTCTGTCTCTCTCTCTCTCTCTCTCTCTCTCTCTCTCTCTCTCTCTCTCTCTGTATAAAGAAATAAATAAGGGTTTCAATCATCCTTGAAAAATCCCCTGAGTGGATCTGCTCCTCTCCAAAGGCTATATATATCTTTTCATCATTACAGAAAACTCACAGGAAAATAAGCTTTAAATTTTGCATCCAGACTCAGTTTGGACAATTAATAATTAACAGTTTGGACAACAAAATGATTAGGGTTTCAAAAATAGTTTTGCTTCCACTCCATCAAAGTTTTTCAAATTACAAATAAAAACAAGGCTTCTAACACTACCAAAATGATAGTAGGAAGTAAAAAGATTATAAACTGGAAGAGGAGCAAAAAAAAAAAAGATCTTCACAGGGTTGATACATATAATGGAAGGTTTCCTATCAAATTGAGCAGTAATAGAACACAAGCTGCTAAACTCTTCTTCACATTCTATATTGGACTTTTTGTCATTAATTTGCTGTGATAGAATACAGAGAACAGTGTTCTTGAATAAAACATATGATCTGCTGATTAATCTGATTCCTTTTCTGATGTGAGTCATAATTTGGCATTTGAAGGATACAGAAGGACAGAATGAGCAAGCAGGGAAGAATCTTGAATTCCCAGTTTGATTGCAAAGAAAAGAGAAAAGGAAAAAGTAAAGAAAAGAAAAGTACATCTAGTGAAAGATAATATCCAAGAGGTTTTTTTTACCTTTCTTATTGTTTAAGGTTACCTTGAGAATGATAGTTGGATGTGACTACTATATTAATTTTGGACAATGTGTTTAATTTGTCATTGTAGCTAATTAAATAAAATATTACAAAATCTTAAACCTAATAACTTTCTATGCAGATTCTTTTATGGAATCGCAGTACAAAAGCTAAGGTTTTTCAAGGTATGTATCTTAAGAAAAATCCTCTTGAAGTAGATGTGGTTTATAGTTATTTTTTCTTAGTTGTTATTCACATGTCTGAGGAATCTTAAATAGAAGAACATAACAATCACCAAAACCAAAACCAAATAGTCACGGTGAAGTCTGGCAGGTATGCCCTCATCTATTAGTAAACATGGAAAGCAAAGGTTTCTTTCTATCCTTGGAATTACAGAGAAAGTTGATAAGATGTGATAATCATGTCCTTCCACATGTGTTTCCTCTTTACACCATAGCTGCAAATAGATTTGGGATTCTTGGCACTCCAAATATGTTCTCTATGTGACAGCAGCACCAAGAAGTTCCCAGCCACTTTTTCGTCTCAGAACCAGAAAAATTAATTCCTCTTTGGTTGTTGCAGAATTGAAATGTACGAAGTATCTGATACCACAGTACAGCCAGTTTTCACCATCCTTTTCTATTCTAGAGCAGAAAAGATTAAGTAAGTAGCTCCTCCCCACCCCAAAATAACAACAAAAAAAAACCCTCCACCAATCTTTCTTGTCCTCAGAGAAACATGCCCAGCTGAAGGAACTGGAAGGCTCGCTGGATCTTCGACAGTTTTTGAGCCCCTCCCATAGTAACCCCACCGTCAAGATGCCAAGCATGAACAATTACAGATAGTCCTTGACTTACAACAGTTCATTTAGTGAGCAAAGTTACAATGGTGCTGAAAAAAAGTGACTGATTACCATTTTTCACACTTATAACCATTGCAGCATCTCCATGGTCATGTTATCCGAATTCAGATGCTTGGCAACTGGCTCATATTTATGACCGTTGCAGTGTCACGTGATCACCAGTTGTGACCTTCTGACAAGCAAAGTCAGTGGGGAAGCCAGATTCACTTAACAAACATGCTACTGACTTAACAACTGCAGGGATTCACTTAAGAACTGTGGCAAGAAAAGTGGTAAAATGGGGCAAAGTTAACTGTCTCACTTAGCAACAGAAATTTTAGACTCAATTTGTGGTTGTAAGTCAAGGGCTACCTGTAATCAGTGGAATGGCTTGCCTTCAGAAGTGGTTAGTGCTTCATCACTGAAGGTTTATAAGAAGAGATTTGGCAGCTGTTTGTCTGAAATGCTTGAGTAGGGGGTTGGACTAGAAGATCTCCAAGGTCCCTTCCAACTTTGTTATTCTTTTAAAAGTTTCTTCTCATCTATGTTATAGGACTAGTCAAGACCTCCAATCCAGAAATGTTTGTGGAAACTGCTTTAACTACATGTGGATTCATCTCTGAAATGCAAGTATTTCACAAAGCCTCCCCTTTCTAGCATAATCTCGGTGGCAAAACCTAGAAAACTATATGTGAAAAAAAAAAGTTATATACTGTAAGAGTGTCACTATTACATTTTCACTTTAAAAGACTTTATAAGACTGAAGGGAAGCAAAAGAAATCCAGAGGGACCAGGCCAAAGGCAGAAGCTGAGATTGAAAGAGAAGGACTAATAGAAGCAGAAAGGAAAATGAAGACATTAAAGAGTGGATGGTTGTAGAAAATAGGAGCAGAGGGACATTGGATTAGAGACCTATCTTGCCCAAACTGTATTCTTATGATGTTTTGGAGTGTTCTCATGGCAGCCTTCAGCCAGACACAAGGAACAGAAATCATTACTTATCTGCCATTTATGGGGAAAACATTAGAAAAGGTTTAAAGATGATGAATCTTGAACTATGTTCCCAAGTTCTTCTTTGGAGGAAACTAACAGAGCTAACAGAATTTTGTGTATCAGGAAGATTTCCCTCCAATTAAAATAGGCTGGGTGGGATAGGCATGGTAGTGTAATTTATATGGGCCAGTAGATTTGGTATGCATACAGGAAGAGATAATTGTCATATTCGTTTAGAAATAGTGGCGTTAGAAGGTGTATATTTTCAAAATGTTCTTTTCTACTAAAGTTGTTGAAATTTGAATTTTATGTGGTAACTAAATGGTTTTGATTTTTTTCTACTAGTGCTCAAAAATCACGATGAAATATTTTTCCAACAGCTCGTTTCATTTAAGACCTGCAAATGCATTAACGATGTCCAGTTAACACTTCCTTTTCATTTTAATTAAAAGTATGTTAATTTTAAAGCAAATTTGTTTTAAATTTACTGAAAAAAGCTTCATTATAATAGATAAAATAACATTTCAAATGAAAGCCAGCCATATGTTTATCGAACTTATGGGTTCTTGTCATCTCCTGTATAATAATATTTATTTATTTGTATCCTGCTTTTTTATTATCTGTAATAACTCAAGACAACGGACATATTCAAAACATCTTTCTCCTTCTAGTTTCCTCACATCAACAACACTGTGAGGTGGGCTGGGCTGAGACTGGCCCAAGGTGGGTGGCTTTCATGGCTAAGAAGGGACTTGAACTCACAGACTTCTGCTTTCTAGCTGGTGCCTTAACCACGACCACACCACGAGACCAATCATATCTATAATATGATTTAAGAATTAGTATTATTTACTTAAACTCTGTATGGGTAGATCAATACTCTTTTGTTACTTGATGTATAATCTTTACTCATCAGATTTTGATATAATTGGTATAATGTTTATATTTTAACATTTTAAGGTGTATGTATGTATGTATGTATGTATGTATGTATGCATGTATGCATGTATGCATGTATGTATGTATATGGGTTTTTAAATAACAAGATAACATAAAAAGATTTAGATACCTCATTTTTTAAAGAGTGTGTTGGATGTGAACAGTAAGTCATCAGTTTTTAGAACTATCCATGGAATGTGTATAATTTGGCACTATTGCAATTGCAGTCTGTCAGAGACCAATAAATCTGTAATATGTTAGTTAATAACCATACAATGAAATGTATCTTCTAGGAAATGTAATGAAGACATCAATTTAATATAAAATTTACAAAAGTTAAGTCTGCAAAAGAGTAAATTAAATATCCTTGTATAAGAGTCTTTTATCAACCTGTCAGGCAACTATTAGTGTTACTGTTTTAAATCTTTAAGAGGGAATATATTTTCTGTCTTATAATAGCATTTCACCTTCCACTTCCCATACAGAATGATAGTGTTACTGATATTACAACACCCTACCCTGTCTTAAACATGCAATTTAAGTGAAAGATAATTTAAATCTAATTACAGGAATCCTGGAGAGACAGACAATGTATTGCTTATATTTTAAATGAAGTTATTATCAGGAAGTTCAATAACATTGTATAAATGAAAGGTGTACAAAATATTTCATTTCAATCAAAATAATAAAATACCTATCCTTTGAATGCTTGTGTTTTTTTCAAGGAGTTATGTGAAAATACTTTAAAAACATATTAGATTTGTATAAAAGAAAAAGAAAATGGATTTTAGCAGAAGAACAAAAGAGGAGAGCATGCTTAGTTATTATTCCTACCCTTTTCTATGCCTTTTCTTGCCTTTATTTTTTTTTCAAATGCTTTCCATCATTACTTTTAAAAGACAGATCAGTAGATGGGGAAGTTCAGTAGTACTGGTATGTGATAATCACAATCACATCCAGCCTGGATACAAGCCACTGCGGAGAAGATCCATGGGCAATTCAGTAAGATATTTCCATGGTCTGTCCCTCTATAACTGATTCACACACTGTATTACAAAAGAATTGTAAACATAATATGTTTGGTTTCATTTTGCTTAGTATATTGTGGAACATGGTCACTGTAGCTTTCTAACCATTATTAAAATAAAACATGGCTCAGTGCACTTTGTGAGGTCAGTCAGCATGTATTATGAATAGAAAGAATAGTTTGTATGGAATTATTGGTCAAAGGGCACCATTTATAAGGCCATTAAAACACCGTCCTTATATCTGTTAAGCCAGAGGTCCCCAATCTTTTGGGCACTAGGGACCGGTTCTGTGGAGAAAGGTTTTTCCATGGACCGGAGAGTGCATCATTTTATGTGCTGCCTGTATCCCACTGATGGGGCTTTGCTTGTTTGTGTGGACTGGTTGCTGGTGTGTCACAGACCAGTGTTGGTCCATGGACTGGGGGTTGTGGACCCCTGTGTTAATCTATTTGACTGATAGGAGTTGGTTTCTGACTTGGTAGATCTGGCTATGATGAGTCAACTTTGTGGTGTGATCTGGAATGAGTTTGATAAAGCGAATAGGACTCTTCAAACAGTTTGTTCAGCCATATGGTTATTGAATATAGATCTCTCTTGTTTATTAAGGCCACCCTGCTGATGACCTGCAATTGGGTCACAAAGGTGCTTTTTCATGAGACAACTGGAATTTTTTTTATCTTTGAAGATGTTTCGCTTCTCATCCAAGAAACTTCTTCATGTCTGGCAGAAGAAGGTTCATACTGATGCAGAAGATTTCAGGTTCAATCCTTACCTTCTCAGTTGGGGAAAAAAAACTATTCTGGATGGACCAATGCTTTATTTTGTTATCTATCTATCTATCTATCTATCTATCTATCTATCTATCTATCTATCTATCTATCTATCTATCTTATCATTTATTTTATCCTATTCAAGGCAATATACATAATGCCCTCTCCTTCTAACAGTATTTTCCTTGCAGCAATAGCCTGATTGATACAGTAGATTCATGTGAGGGAGAATGATTGGCCCAAAGTGGGCTTCCATGATTAAGGAAGGACTAGAATGTACAAATTGCTGATTTATAGTCCAGCATCTTAATAATTATATATCTCTTTCTTCCCAATATGAGAGGTAAGCATGCCAAGTAGAACTAATCTTTTCCTAATAATTACAGTAAGGTCTTCCTCAGATAGGAATGGCTTAATTCCCATTTAACAATTTAAAACATAAATCTCTCCCACGTGCTTATTAGTCCTATCCTAGACACATGAAAACAAATATTTCAACTGGTCAAGGATACAGGAATGGACAAAAATATGTACGTGCCTCAAGAACAAAAAAACTCATCACAAATGTAAGAAATATTTAAGCATTAGAACATTGTGAGATGTGTATCTGTAAAGGTTTTATAGTTAGTATATTTGTGACCATTGCCTCATATGTCAAACTAGGGCTTTGAATAACATGTGCAATTTATATATATGTAGGAATAATTTTCTTGTTTTTTTTCCAAGAAATAGCTGTATTTCATTTTCCGTGTCTATATGGAAGCTTCACAAGGTGAAAAATAAACAGCAATTTTAAAGCATTGCACAACATTTATTCTCTGTTATTTCCCTTTTTAAAATACTATTTAGCTCCCTGGGATTAATATACAGCATATGCATTGTTCATCTAATAATAAAAATCTATTACACAATTAACATGATAATTAACTATAACTAACATTTTTAGAACATTGCTTTTAAAAATTAATCTACATATAAAAATTCATAGCTTAGACACGGGGTGTCACATGGCTAATATTGGATAGGACCCATTTTTAAACCTTTGATTTATTTTTAGAGTTTTACATTTTGATCATTTTTAAAATATGATTTATTTTAAAAAACACTTGCACAATTTTCTAGTGAGCACTTCACTTTCATAGAGAGGAGACTAGAGGCTAGCATACTAACTTAACTCATACTTAAAGTGTATGCTTTTTTGGGTTTTACAAAAGATTTAATTTTATTGCATCCATTCACAGATCTAATTATGAAAATGTCTAAAATTTATGGCATTACATGAAACTTAGAAGGAATAAATGACATTTTTATGAAGCTTATTCTTCCCATGCTTGTGTCTATAAAATATTTTGTGACTTGATAGAAAATCAGAGTAATCTTAATGCTTTTCAGCAATTTTAAGAGGCATCTATACCTCAACCGCCATATTTGTATTTAGCATATTAGTCAAAGAAAGCATTTGAAAAGTTTGCAAATAACAATTTATTTACATGCAGTATCTGTTCTATTTTTTCAAGTGAGGTTACCTAACACCAGTTATACTATATATTTTTTCCAGTGCAGCAGATTAACTTGGAATAGAATACAATAGAATAATACATTTATTGTCACTTAAAATGTACACTAATCGGCATACATTAAAATGAAATTTCATTGCATTCACCTCTCAAAGGTTTACCACCTACAATATACACTACATAAATATGACAAAAATAAATAAATAAATACAGAATTAAGCATATACCCACATTAGGGGAACACAGGCACCACACAGGTTATGTACGAATTAAACACAGGGTTGGTCATAAAGGACTCAAATGTCTATACACAAATGCACAGAGTATGAACAACAAACAGGGTGAAGTAGAAATTCAGGTTAATGAGGGCAGATATGATATTGTTGCCATTACAGAAACATGGTGGGATGAAATCCACAAATGGAACACACAGATAGAGAGATTTAAATTATTGAAAAGAAACAGACCAAATAAAAGAGGAGGTGGAGTCACTCTCTATATAAGAAATAACTACATCTCTACAGAAATAGAGCACAACAATGATGAAAACTGTCCTGAATGCATATGGGTCAATATAAAAGGGGGGAAATTACATTGCCATAGGTGTATACTATAGGCCACCCAATCAAACACAGGAAATAGATGAACTTTTTGCTAGTCAGCTAACTAAGGTATGTAGGAAGCACATCACAATAGTAATGGGGGACTTTAACTACCCTGACATCAACTGGGAGACAAACTGCACCAAGTGGAAGATCAAACAGATTCCTGACAAACCTAGCAGACAACTTTGTCTCCCAAAAAGTAGAGAAAGGAACTAGGGGATTAGCTATTTTGGACCTAATTATCACTAACAGAGATGAAATGATAGAAGGTGTTGAAGCCATAGGAACCTTGGGAGGAAGTGATCATGCAATATTGGAATTCAACATTATGGAAGCACAAGCAATACAACACAGTCAAACTAGAGTCTTGGACTTCAAGAGAGCTAATTTCAATAAACTTAGAGAGGGTTTGGGAAGGATTCAATGGATGAGAATCCTCTAGGGGAAAACAACTCAAGAGGCTTGGGAAATTTTGAAAAGTGAGATAATAAAGGCACAGTCTAGCACAATACCAACAAAGAGGAAAAATATCCAGCATGGCTGCATAAAGAACTCTCTGATCAATTGAAAGATAAAAAGGACAAGTATAGAAAGTGGAAAGAGGGACACATAACTAAGTCAGAATATCAGCAAATAGCCCGAGCCTGCAAAGACGAAGTGAGGAAAGCTAAGGCTCAAAATGAACTAAGGATTGCAACCAAAGTCAAAAATAACAAAAAAAGCTTCTTTCAACATGTAAAAAACAAAAAAAGTGAAGGAAACGATTGGTCCATTAGTGGGTGAAAGTGGCAAGAAGGTGACAAGCAACAGGGAGAAAGCAGAACTATTTAACTCGTTTTTCGCATCTGTCTTTACACAAAGGGAAAAAACAGACCAACCTATCAAAAATAGTGCCATAAAAAACAAAATAGAAATACAAGTTAAGATAGGCAAGAAAATGGTAAGTGAGCACCTGTCCAGCCTAGACAAAATCAAATCACCCGGACCAGATGGGTTACACCCCAAGATTTTTAAGGAACTGGCAGATGTGATCTCAGAACCACTGAACTATATTTTCAAAGATCCTGGAGCACTGGGGAACTACCAGAGGACTGGAAAAGAGCTGATGTAGTTCCCATCTTCAAAAAAAGGGGGGAAAAAAAGGACCTGGGAAATTACAGACCTATCAGCATGACCTCAATACCTGGGAAGATTCTGGAAAAGATAATCAAACAATGAATCAGCAAACACCTACAGGCAAACAAAGTCATTACTAAAAGCCAACATGGGTTTGTCAAAAACAGATCATGCCAGACAAATCTTATTGCATTCTTTGACCAAGTGACAAAATTAGTGGACCAGAGAAATGCTGTGGATATAATTTACTTAGACTTCAGTAAGGCATTTGACAAAGTAGATCACAACCTACTATTTGATAAGATAGAAAAATGCGGGTTAGACAGCATCACCACCAGATGGATCCGTAGCTGGCTGACCGGCCGTACTCAGCGTGTGGTCCTCAATGGAACCGCATCTACATGGAGAGAAGTGTGTAGTGGGGTGCCCCAGGGCTCTGTTCTGGGCCCAGTGCTCTTCAACATCTTCATCAACAATTTGGATGAAGGGATAGATGGGGAACTCATCAAATTTGCAGACAACACCAAGCTGGCAGGAATAGCCAACACTCCAGAAGACAGGCTTAGGATACAGGAGGATCTGTACAGACTTGAACACTGGGCTGAAATTCAATGGTGAAAAAAGTAAGGTTCTACATTTAGGCAAGAAAAACCAAATGTACAGGTATAGTATAGGGGGTACCATGCTCAATAGTAGTAACTGTGAGAGGGATCTCGGAGTCCTAGTGGACAATCATTTGAATATGAGCCAGCAGTGTGCTGCAGCTGCCAAAAAAGCCAGCACAATGCTAGGCTGCATTAACAGAGGGATAGAATCAAAATCATGTGAAGTGTTAATACCACTTTACAATGCCTTGGTAAGGCCACACTTGGAATACTGCATCCAGTTTTGGTTACCACAATGTAAAAAAGATGTTGAGACTCTAGAAAGAGTACACAGAAGAGCAACAAAGATGATTAGGGGACTGGAAGCTAAAACATATAAGGAACGGTTGCTGGAATTGGGTATGTCTAGTTTAACGAAGAGAAGGACGAGGGGGGAGATGATAGCAGTGTTCCAATATCTCAGGGGTTGCCACAAAGAGGAGGGAGTCAAGCTATTCTCCAAAGCACCTGAAGGCAGGACAAGAAGCAACAGGTGGAAACTAATCAAGGAGAGAAGCAACCTAGAACTAAGGAAAAAACTTCCTGACAGTTAGAACAATTAACCAGTGGAACAACCTGCCTCCAGAAGCAGAGGTTCTGGAAGTTTTTAAGAAGAAACTGGACAGCTATTTGTCCGAAATGATATAGGGTTTCCTGCCTGAGCAGGGGCTGGACTAGATGACCTCCAAGGTCCCTTCCAACTTTATCATCATCATCATCATCATTGTTATTGTTGTTATTACTATTACTATTACTATTACTATTACTATTACTATTACTATTACTATTACTATTACTATTACTATTACTATTACTATTACTATTACTATTACTATTTGACACAGAGAAACAATAGTCTAGTTTGGGTTATGTATACATGTGCATGGTGAGAAAAATGAATCTTGGGAGTTTACCAGACAGATTGCATAGGAAATAAAGCTATTACAGAATCAGGTAGTCCTACTAAAAATACTTTCAAACCTCCTCCCAGAGGGGAGCAACAGAAACAGAATATAAAGTGGGTGTGTGGGGTCTCTAACAATGCTTTGAGCTCTAAGCACATAGCACTTACCGGTATAAGCAGCATCCTGAATACCAGGTAGTGAGCTTTCTATGATCTTCTTGGCTGTCCTTACCACTCTCTGTATGGACTTTCTATCTGAGGCACTGCTGCCACCAAACCAGACAGTGATGCAGTTTGTTAAAATGCTTTCAATCATGCCTTTCTAAAAAGTGGCCAGGACGCAAAAATGCAGATGCTGGTTTGCACACTTCACTAAGGATGACATGTGGAGAAACCAATTCAGATTGTTAGTTATCTACACCACCAGATATTTAATACTGTTGACCACCTCTACAGCTGCATCCTTGATACTGAGTGGAGTATGACTATGCTGGCTCTTTCTGAAATCTGCAATGATCTCCTTTGTTTTATCAACATTTAGAACCAGGTTACTTTTATTGCACCAGTCCACCAGAGCCTCTTCCCTATAAGCTGAAAGGGTTCAGTGTTATCCAAAACAGCATATGTTAATAAATTATTTTTTGTGGTCAGACTTTTTACAATAACAAATTTGAGAGAATATAGATGATTTAAGCTCATGCATAAAAGAGGGGGAACATGATAGCAGTGTTCTAATATCTCAGGGGCTGCCACAAAAAAGAGGGAGTCAAGCTATTCTCCAAAGCACCTGAAGGCAGGACAAGAAGCAACAGATGGAAACTAATCAAGGAGAGATGTAACCTAGAACTAAGGAGAAACTTCCTGACAGTTAGAACAATTAATCAGTGGAACAACCTGCCTCCAGAAGTGGCGAATGCTCCAACACTGGGAGTTTTAAAGAAGAGACTGGACAGCCATTTGTCTGAAATGGTATAGGGTTTCCTGCCTGAGCAGGGGGCCTGGACTAGATGACCCTCACGGTCCCTCCCAACTTTTTATTATTATTATTATTATTATTATTATTATTATTATTATTATTATTATTATTATTATTATTATTATTATTATTATTATTATTATTATAGAAAAAATAATTACATCCTTGTATTTCTGTTTCTCAGACAAGTTGCTCAAAATATTTTGTTGCGTTTATTGGATTAACCCTTAAAGTTTCATTCGAGATGCGATTTCAACTTCTGTATCACAGAAATCATCATTTGTAAGCTGGTGTAAATAGCTGGAATATGCTATTAAACAATGAAAGGACAAATATACCAAAGGTGTGATAATGTTATCCCAGAATGTATGATTAGAATAGTCAATACACAAAAGCAGCACAGCATAACTCTTACTGGTTGTGTGTTGTTACTGTTGATATCTTTGACTCTTTCAGACTAGATTAATCAAAAGTCGTCCAGTAACCATCCCTCATTCCTTTTTGTTTGTTATTCTAATAATGTTTTTAATGTAGTATGAATGTAGTCATATTCTAGCCATGATTAATTATATTAATTTGTTTTGAATACAGATCAACAAATACTATTTTTGCATGTGTGCAATTGTGCATTTCCTGATTTAGCATAACTAATCCTAAACAGATGTTTTTTAGTAGATGTTATTCATTAGGCTGGGGTAAGCAATCCTTTGGCAAAGTAGGCACATTTTGAATTGTGTGGGGAAGAGGTTTTTTTTTTTTTTTTGCCAGTGTTCCAATAGTTGCCATAATGTGCATGGCTAATCACAATGAGTTTTGCATTATCTGCTTCATCTTTTTTTTTTGACCAATGATTTAACCAATTACTTTGTACATACACACACAAACACAGACACCCATACACACATTATATGGATTTCTTAGTCATGTTTGAAGTCTTGCAAATAATCTTAATTTTGTGGACTCCGAGAAGGTCTTGGGGAAACTTTAATGGCACATTAGAAAGTTCTTGGGAGATGGAGCAAAGAGATATTGCCTAAGGAATGGTCAAATAAGAGCCAGCATAGCCTGCAGCTGAATAGTGGGTGGAGAAAGAGGCTCAGAAGTGACCCTTTCCAAAGCTGGACAACTCTCTGAGGCCAATTCTCCATGGCCATTCACTATGAGAATTTGCCATGGTTACCTTGTTGTGGGAAAACTCGCCATGATCAACTTGCCATGGGACAACTCACTACAAGACAATTCAATAATTCAATTTAATTATTTAAAATAATTTTAAAGCTATTTAAGTTTGTGTCATTGATATTTCATTTTTGTCCCTTCTTTGGCATCCTTTCTTTAATGATTCTATTTCCCCATTTCTTCAATATTAGTGTAACTCTTGTCCAGTGGTGAGTTGGCCCATGGTGAGTTGGCTATGATGAGTTGTCCTAGACCCTCAAGGCTCTAAAGGTGATGGCAAGAAAAGTGTACTTTTCAGGAGGTGGTTATCCGCATCAAATTCCTGGGTGTACAGTTAATAAGAAGGCTGGCTTGGTTGCTCAACAGCGAGACATTGGTGAAGTAGGCACAGCAGTACCTGCATTTTCTGCATCGCATGAGAAAAGAACATCTTCCTTCCCCTATCCTTACCACTTTCTACAAATGGACAATCGAGAGCATCCGGTCATACAGCATCACAGTCTGGTTTAGAAGCATCACTGCTTCAGACAAGAAAGCAGTGCAGAGAGTGGTGAGGATGGCTGAAAAGATTATTGGCAGTTCCCTCCCTTCCATCCAGGACATAGCACATAAGCGTTGCTTGAGCAAGGTCCGCAAGATTGTCTGGGACACTACACACCCTCTTCATGACCTGTTTTCCTTGTTACCTTCTGGGAGGAGGCTTCATGGTATCCAAAGCAGAACATCCAGATTCAGTCACAGCTTTGTCCCATATAATATTAACCTTGTGAACTCTAAAGCTTCCTCCTTCCGTTATGTATTCAAGATGGGCAGTGATTAATATTTATATGTTATTTATATGTAAGAGTATAGGTCTATACATAAGTCGTATATAGTATGTTTTAAATGTGTGTTATGTATGCGTATACTTTCAGAGGAAGCAACTAATTTTCATTTTTAATGTGTGCCATTGTGCCCACAGGAAAAAAAATGACAATAAAGACTATCTAAAAAAAGTTATCTAATCTATTAATATAGCATTAGAATAAAGTAGAATTATTTTATCTGGTTGAGCTTCCTGTCTGGTCTACCTTGTAAGGTTGACAGAATTTAAAGAGGTCCCTGTACCATACATTAAGAAATGCTGTATTAAAATCTTTTTCCCATCTAGTCTGCAATTGTGCATATGGAAACCAAGTATGAACTATTCCTTCTTCCCTTAACATATTAAAGGACTTCAATAATAACAAATTCCCTTCTTTAATTAGGAGTTTCTCATAGGGCACCACATCCTGAACTTGTAATCTATTTATGTTCTCTACTGCGTGTCTGGGAACTGTCCAGAGAGGAATCTTTTCATTTAATTTATACTGATACTTTTTCCAGACATGCAGCAGAGCACTTCTCAGTAGGTGCTCCTTGAAACCCCTATCCACCTTTTTATCATAGACTAAATATGCATGCCAGCCATATAATAGACCATACCTTTCAATATTCAGTATTCTGTCATTAGTTAAATTAACCCAGTCACTTATCGCTACTAAAACAGCAGCATGGAAATACAACTTAAAATTGGGCATTTTCAAACCACCTCTTTCCCTTATATCCTGAATAATTTTTAATTTGACCCTCGGTTTCTTGCCATTCCAAATAAATCTGTTAATACCCTTCTGCCACTCCTCCAAATTCACATCTTTTTTAAGTATAGGTAACATTTGAAAAAGAAATAAAAATTTTGGCAATACATTCATTTTAACTGCCGCTATCCTACCCAGCATAGATAATTGTAATTTTTTCCATTTCTCCAATTCTATTTGTATCTTATTCCACAAAACTTCATAATTGTTTTTATATAACTTCCCATTAGAAGCTTCAATATCAATTCCTAAGTATTTAACTTTCTTAACTATCTCACAACCCGTTATTCTTTCCAAATCTTGTTTTGAATTACAATCTAAATTTTTAACTAACATCTTTGTCTTAGATATATTTAATTTAAAACCAGATACCCTACCATAATTTCTAATTATCTCCATCAAACTCTGAGCTGACTGCGTTGGTTGAGTCAATGTCACAAGCAAATCATCAGCAAAAGCACATAATCTGTAATCATGCTGTCTAATCTGTATACCTTTTAAATCATCTGCAACTCTTATCCTATTCAATAAAACCTCTAAAGTTAAAACAAACAACAATGGAGATAAAGGACATCCCTGTCTAGTACCTTTCTCTATATTAAATGAATCTGTTAAGTGCCCATTTTTTTGATAAAAGATGGGTTGCTCGGGCGGCACCTCGGCACCACATCTGAGGGGATAGAGTTTGAGGAGTGAAGGTAGAGGGAAGTAGGGACGTTGTTGGAGGAGGGAGGAGAGAGAGGAAGGTAGAAAGGGTGGGGGGAGAGAAGTTGAGATAGGGAGGAAGGAAGAGGGGGATGTGGTTCGGGGGGGGTGCCGCCGAGCAATACCTATAGTTATTTTAGTTATTTCAGTTAAGTTTTTTATGTTTTGTTTTTGGGTTGGGAAAAAGTTGTATACGATTCTACTCAGTTGAGCTGTTTTTATATTGATTTTTTGTTATACTTATAATTTTAAAATTAATAAAAAAATTTACAAAAAAAAGAAATGCTGTATTAAATTATTACGTGATCATATTATATTAAAAATTGTAATATTCTTGTATGTGACGGTGCCTATGTCCTTCTATACATTAGTCTACTCACTAATAGAAAGTACATGATAGTAAATTTAATACAGCAGTATTGGCCAATATTGTTTCAATGGGTGTATCTTTAATATTCTTACTTTAGAAATGTTTTTCTTTTCCCTTTTTTCTTTTCAGAGAAAGAAAAAGTCAGTGTCCTGCGCTAAAAACTTTTTTTTCTTAGAAATTACAATTTTTGAAGTGATCTGGTGATCTTTAAAATGTATTTCTTTCTCCAAAGGCGACACTGTTCAAAACAAGCAAGTGTGATATGAAAACAGTCTAAAATCTATCCATCGTGCCATAGACTACTCAATGTTTTCATAACAGTTCCTAGGAACTGACAAAACACAGTAGAGTTGTTAGCAAAGTTAAATATATGTTAGGTTGCACCCTGGGGAACAGAAAAATTGAGCATTCTAATTCTCCATACCAATTATCTATGGAACACTAAAAGCAACATTTCTGACACATATTTCTCACATTCACAGAAAAGCTTACATACAACAAAGATGCCAACTAGGAAAAACCTAAAAGATGGCAAGCTTCTACATTTTTAATGAAATGCCAACTCTAAATTTGATTTAAGTTAAACAAGTTTTCTGTTACCAAAAATCATTTCCATAGAAAAACAAGAAAGGTATTGAATGGCACATTAATATACAGGTTGACACAACTCACCAATTGTTGTATTTACAATTCTCAATAATTAATCCATTATTAATCTTTTACATTCATTAAATGATCATGTGGGAATAATTCTTAATAGGATATGAACAGCTATTCTTCTTTAGCTGTGTAACAAGTCTAGCTATTCAGCTGCAATTATCCCTTGAATATCTGAGCACTCCTAGTATTATGAAATTTCATTCATACTATTACCAGCAAGCTCTTCAGCTCTGCTTGGTCATCCCTATGTCCACTATAAATACCAATTTGTGAAATTTGGAGTCTCACTCAGTCAGAGATTCTTGGATATTCTTGTTGGTGTAGTAGCTCTCAGTTGGGCTGTTTTGCCTAGCTTCCTTGTTACTGATGGTTCATGCTGCTTAAAGATAACATTTAACTATTAATATTAGAATTTCTGAAGTTTGTTCTTCTGCCTTACTAACCAGTTATCAGATCATGATGGCTGTATGTTCCATTTAGCTCTATTTCTTCAGTGTCATCTGCAATGAGCTTAGAATGCTGTTTTTCGAAAAAAAAAAACAAATATGGGGAAGATACCAAGAATTATGCTTTTTTTTTTTTGGCTTTGATTTTCTGAAAAATAAAAGAAAATTTGCCAGCACACTTTTATGAGTGGATGATACATGCCAAATCAATATAGGTATTTTTATTTATCATCCTGTAAACTCTGATATTTGAAATAACCTGAATCTTTTTTTGTCTGGAGACAGAAGGAAAATTGCAGAGGTAGTAGCATTCTGTGGAGAATATCTGTGCTTTGTTTCATTACTTAGGCACAATGGAAAACGTGAGTATTTATACGGAAGGATTAAACCCTTTTCTGAAAAAAAATAGAGCTGAAATATAATGGATTAGTATTCTAGATTATTCTAGATTATGTTTTCATTAAATAAACCAGTTGTTGATTCAGATATGTGGTGTGGCTAAAAAAAAGACTCTGTTATAATTATTCAGTGAGGCATCATGAGGAGGAACCGTAATGAAACTAAGGAACAGGTTGCACATAAAATCTCAGAAGAAGCTACAATCTAGGCTCAGCAGTACCAATCTGGTCACAAAAACATTCTGATATGAGGACAGAATTGTCCTTCATTTCAGTTCAATGTTTTCTACTTTCCTTCCAACATGGATTTATATAAACTATAAAACACTGTTGTAATACCACACCAGCCAAAGAAACTATCTGTAGTTCCTTAGATTTCCAGAAAAACAAATTGTAATGAAAACTTCATTGATATAATTTTATATATTTATAATTTTATATATTTATATATTCATCTATAATTTTAACCAGCAGGTTAGGGTTATCTTTTTATCCTGAGGAATAAATCTCTGTTCTGAATTATCTCACTTCATCCTGGTATCTAGGTTTTGGCTAAATGATACATCTCTGCACTGAAAAATAGAAATTGATATGGCATGTGAACAATTCTGTTAGAGCTGAATTCTCTCAGTTAATATGATGGAATTTAACGCACATGGGGGAGAGCCAGTTTAGTCTACAGATTAAGGCAGGTGTTGTATATTTCATTTGCATGCGAATGAGGAAGACACATGGTGAGGTTGAACACTTCTTTATTCTCCTTCTAATAACACCTGGGCAAAAACAAAAGGCACGTAGGCCTTTTTATATGGCCAGAAACCCGGACAATGTCAACCAATGTGAACAGAGCGTTTTCACGCCTTGCACATGCACACAAGTCTAGCGCCGCTCTGTCTGGTCCCGGGCAGCTTTTGGAATGCCCGGGACCAATGCAACATCCGAACCTGCTTTTGAAGGCTCAGGACACAACACCCCTCCCCCCTAGATGGAACATACTTGTGTACACACATATACGTCATACATTGGGAAGAGTATCATATAGTTTCATTAATCAAATGCAAGGAGCGTGGAATATTTGAATCTGCCCTCAGGCAAAACCCCTTCAAACTTTATTCATACAATAAATGTATCTGAAATCAAAAAGTAATACAAAATAATCTACCACGAGTTACTCCCGTTATTCAGGGGCCTCATGAACAGAACCCTCATGATTTGACAGCAACTTCACAAAGTCTCTCAGATGTTTGGGTGGGCACTTGGCCCGCTGCGACCTTCTAAGGCCCGGATAGATTGCCTGGCCCACCTGCTTGTCTACCAGGCTAGGCAGGCCTGGCATTGCTGCCCTAAATTCCCAGGTGACCCTGGTAAGGGTGCCTGGCCTACCTGCTCACCTACCAGGCTAGACAGGCCAGGAATTTGCTGCCCCAAATACCCAGTTGACCTGCCCCGCTGCTGGCTGGTTGGACCCTCTAAGTCCAAGCCAGCATACCATGGAGGGTAGAATTCCCCGAGTCCACAATAGACCCCTATTGGGAACACTGTCTCTTGAGCCCAAGGCCAGCAGATGGAGAGGACTGGGTAGCGGAAGTGCCCCAACACTCTGTAGCTCCCAAGCATATGCCCGAGGTGCCAGAGTCAGGAGTCACCTCCATGGCAACCTCCTTTGCTGGTGACCTCCTGTTGGGAGCACTTGCGGAACCTTGGGATGAATCCCAAATAGCCTCAGTAGCAGCTAGTGATGGCCTGTTAGGCCTGGGAAACTGTGACCCAGAATGCATGTTATGGTCCTCCTCCCCGCGCCCATAGCAGAGCCAGGAGCGGAAGGGTGAGAGACCAGTCTCCAACGCAGTTGGTCTATGTGTCTGTGAAGAATGCAGCCATCTCCTAAGGCAACTTCATATGACAATGGCTCAGATACCTTGAAGACCACAGCTGTGACCCAGAGATGACCAGGCCCATAGTTTCTTGTCCAAACCGGATCACCCACCTGGAGTCTCCTAGGTGCCCGTGGTTGTGACACCTGGTCAGGGTGCAGCCTGTCCAGTTTAGTGATGAGCCGGCGACCCCAGCGGAGTTCAGCAGGGCTCTTCCCTGTGGTGTGCAAGAAGGAAATGTGCTAACCTGTGATGCCAGTTACCATAAGTCAGTTTCCTGAGAGCATCTTTGGTAGTTCACACCATCCTCTCTGCCAGTCCGTTGGAGGATGGATGGAAGGGAGCCGAAGTTGCATGGCAGATCAGGTTGGCCTGAAGAAAAGCCTGGAACTCAGAAGAGGTAAATTGAGGGCCATTATCTGAAATCAGCACATCTGGAAGACTGTGTGATGCAAGAATTCCTCTCAACACCTGGATGGTCCTGGCAGTAGTAGTGGAGGAAACAGGAACAACCTCTAGCCACTTAATGGCTATCAACAACAACCAGGAAGAATTGCCCCTGAAAGGGCCCAGTGTAATCTATATGCACCCTAGACCATTGGGTTTGAGTTTCCTCCCACCTATGTACTGGGGCCTGAATCATTTCAGGCCGAGACTGTTGGCACACTTGGCACCCATGCACCTGAGCCTCAATAGCTTTATTGAGCCCAGGCCACCAAAGATGACTGCACGCAAGCGCTTTCATTCTGACTATACCAGGATGTCCCTCATGCAGAGAGATCAAGATTCTAGACCTCAATGAGGCTGGGATCACTACCCTGCTAACTCATAACAGGCAACCCTTGAAAGTATAAAACTCATGCTTCTTGTGCCAGAAGCTTTGGAACTCAGTCTCTGGGCACTTGTCAGGCCATCCTGACAACACCCATGTCAGCACGCATGTAAGTGTGTGATCAGTGGCAGTTTCTGCAGCCACATCCTTAGCATTGAGGAGAGACTCAGATAACTCCTGAATGGACAGGATATTAATGGCTGGCTCTGGCTCTAATTGGTTCAGGGGTAATCTGCTCAGGCCATCTGCATGACCCATTTCTTTTCCTGTTTTGTGAACTAAAGTATAGTCATATGCTGACAGGAAAATGGACCATCTCAGCATACGAGGAGAAATGATATATGGGATCTGTTTGTTAGTGGTAAACAAACCCAGCAGAGGCTTATGGTCAGTATAGACCGTGAAGTGGCGGCCATATAAGAAATCATGAAATTTCTTAATGCCAGCCACTATGGCCAAGGCTCCTCTGTTAATTTGAGCATAATTTCGCTCTGAGAAACAGAAATACAAGGAGTAATAGGCCACAGGGACCTGTGTCCCATCAGCCTTCAGATGGCTAAGTACGGCTCCCACCTCATAAGGAGATGCATCGCTTGCGATGCAAACAGGCAGTTGCTCATTGAAATGTGCTAAAACAGCATTAGAAGTGAGCAAGGCTTTAATCTCATTGAAACTCTTTTCATGGACTTTAGTCCACTGCCAAGGAGCCTGCTTGTCTAACAGCCTGTGTAATGGCTCTGCCACTGCAGCTTTATGTGGGAGAAATGCATGGTAAAAATTTAATAGCCCCAAGAAGGCTTGCAGCTCACTCTTAGACTTAGGGCTTGGGGCTTGCTGGATAGCTTGCAATTTAGTTTCAGCAGGGTGAATTCCTTGAGCATCAATCCTGAATCTAAGGAGTCAGTAGAAGTGACTCCTATCTTACAGTTATACTTTTTTAGTTTAAGGCCTGCTTTTCGAAAACGAAGCAAGACAGCCCTTAGTCTTTCTGCTAAATTTTGTGATGACTCCCCAGCAATGAGGATGTCATCAAAGTAGGGACAGACCCCAGGAATACCTCAAAGTGTGCTCTCCATGACACTTTGGAATATGCCAGGGGCTACATTTACCCCAAATTGCAGTCTTTTGAACTTGAAGGCCCCCCTGTGAGTTACAATAGTCTGGGCCTCTGCAGCTGCCTCATCAACAGGCAAAAATGCGCTCCCCCTTGAGGGAGGCCAGAATGTGACTTACCACAGGCACTGGATAAGCGTGCTGTTGCAGCACCTTATTCAGTGTGCACTTGTAGTCTGCACATATACGTATGTCCCCATTAGCCTTTAGAGGCGTTACTATGAGGGTTTCCCATGGACTTGAATCCACAGGTTCTAGAATGCCCTGCTGGAGCAATTTGTCCAGCTCAGCATCAATCTTACCTTTGAGGGCAAAATGTACCCTCTTAGATTTAACCCTGATGGGCGTGATGGTTAGATCTAACCGTAGCAAAATGGGGGGCCCCTTGTAGGATCCTAGCTCTGAACTAAACACATCTGCAAACTCCTTGCAGAATTCTGCAAGGCTCAACGTTTGCAAATGGTGGAACCAATCGAGTTCAATAAGACTCGTATGTTCACCCTCAACAACCACATCTTGGAGACCTTCAAAATTCTTATGCTGTACTCTAAGGGTGGCCTCCCCCTTAACACACACCATAGAATTCTGAAAATCTGTAAGTATTAAATTTGATGGCCTGAGTTTAACTCGAAGGCCACTGCTGCTGCATATCCTTTTGAATGTGTTAATAGAAATAATGGAGAGACCCAGTGTTCAACTCCATTAATAAGGGAACCCCTTGCAGCCTTACATTAATGGAAAGTTTCTTCTTAGGGGGCTTATGTGTCCCTGTCCTCAAAATACTCCTGCGCAATGCGCAGAAACCCACCCTCTGTTCAGCTTTTAGATGCAATTCTTCATGAGGTTGGACCTTCTGGCGACCCAAACAGACGGATGCGATGTGGCCTTGCCTGCCACATGCTCTGCAAATGGCGGACCAGAACCTGCAGTTGCAGAAAGAGTCCTTTAGCCGAGCTCACCCTCCAGCGACGCTATACTGGCAGGCTGGGATGCTGATTCAGACACCGTCTTCCCCTCTTCAGGACTTCCTAGGTAAGTCTTAAAATGCTTGTTTCAGCTTGCAAAGGATCCCATCCTCGTTACCAGTGTTGTATACTTCGTTCGCGTGTGAATGATGAAGACATATGGCGAGGTTGAACACTTCTTTATTCTCCTTCTAACAACACCTGAACAAAAACAAAAGGCTCGCAGGCCTTTTTATATGGCCAGAAACCCGGACAATGTCAACAAATAGGAACAAGCATTTTCGTGCCTTGTGCATGTGCACAAGGCCAGCGCCACTCTGTCTGGTCCCAGGCAGCTTTTGGAATGCTCGGGACCAATGCAACATCCCGAGCCTGCTTTTGCAGGCTCAGGACACAACAGCAGGGATCTTCAAACTTGGCTCTTTTATGACTTGTGGACTGGCTGAGGAATTCTGGGAGCTGAAGTCCACAAGTTGTAAAAGGGCCAAGTTTGAAGACCCCTGGATTAAGGCATTAGATTAGAAACCAGGAGATCATAAGTTCTAGTCCCAATTTAGGCATGAAGCAAACTGGAAGAACTTGTGTTAGTCACTTTTTCTCAGCCCTGAAAAGGAGATAACAGCAAACCACTTCTGAAAAATCTGGCTCTGAAAACTTCGGCGATTTTTCCAGCAGTCTCCAGGAATTGGACACAATTGATCTGAACAAAAAGAAAATTGCTTATAGGTTGAAAGATAGCTTCTGTCATCACAAATCTGCTCTAATTGTTATGATGAAAAAACTCTATGTTTGTTCATGTATCCTTTTGGAGTATTTTCATCTCTTCTTTAGAAATAAAATATAGTCAAGCTAAATACAATTTTTGTATATTTTTCCAGCTTTTCTCACAAATATTCTATTTTCCCTATGGGCTATTTGCCCCTAATATCTATGTTTTAGCTCATTAATGCCAATGCTACCTAATTTTAAAAAGTTAATGTTTTTTTTAAAAAAAGTTCTGTTTTCTAACATTTACAAGATAAAGAAGTTTGCAAATGTAACTTCTTGATTTTTCTTTAGCTATTTTATCCACTATTTAGTGTATTTTACTATTATTAAAACTATGCCTATGGTTAAGTTTATCTCCAGAGTAGATTTTCTGTATTAATATGTTCTTCATTTAATATAACAATATCAAGAACAAACATTTAAGAATTAGTAACAGGTGAATAATATGATTTGCATTACTTTTGCATCAGTGTGGAATTTTTTTTGTAACACTAGGTTTTGATATGAAAATAGTAAAGATAGTGCTGTAACCTAAATTCTTTAAGCAATCATTGCATGAAACTTTTTGTTTTTTTGTTAGACTATTTTTCTGCAACTGTCCACATTGGCATCAGTATTGTATATATATATGTATTCCTAGGCATGTAAATCATATCTTTTCAACACATGCCTATTGTTACTGGATAGAAAAAAATATATAGAGCTCAACTGAATTCAGTAATGTAATTCATCTGAAGTTTCTTGCTGACAATGCACATCCCAAGAGCACAATAGTTTGTGACAATAGTAGAACACCACAATTGTAAGACATCCTGTGCATTTGGCTGGGGACAACAGCCTGTTATGTAGAGAGCAAAGAGAGCAATTATTTACAATTTAACTTTGATGTGCAAGAAAAGTTTTATTGTGTGTCAAATATCATGTGTAATGCTGGGGAGAAATTTATCATAGGTGACATGCCGAGCCAAAGAGATTTCCTAGCCTTCTGAAACTTAGATGTGTGAAGTAGAAAAACTTTCATATATGAAAAAGCAATCTGCTAAATTTTTTAATATCCTTAGATAATTGGTAGTAGTTTGAGAACAAAATTATGTTGTATTTCCCATTAAAACTTCTGCTAGATTATTGCATTTGTCTCTACAAAGAAGATTAGTTATTTATAAGAGTAATGACTAATGTATGAAAGTATTTTGATCAGCACCAATACCTAGCACTTTGAATAGAATATCCCCATCTTTACCCACAATTTTAATAAAACATTGGAGATATGTCATGTTTCTTCTTGCTTCAAGTACTTTACTATCATCCCATTTCCCAAGAAACCCCTCATCAAGGAGTTGAATGACTATGGACTGGTTGCTCTGACATCTGTAGTTATGAAAATCTTTGAAAGATTAGTGCTGACCCACCTGAAAATCATCATGGATACACTGTCAGACCCATTGCAGTTTGCTTACCATGCAAATAGCTGTCAATATGGCACTGCACTACATCTTGACTCCCAAAGGACCTATGCATGGGTCCTTTTTGTGGACTTCAGCTCAGTATTCAATACCATCATTCCAGAAATTCTTCATTCTAAACTGATTCAGCTAGATGTGCCTGTCCATATTTGTATGTGGATATAAGCTTTCTGACAGATAGAAAGCAACAGATGAGGCTAGGGAAAATCACACTGAATATCCAAACAATTAGCACAGAGGCCCTACAGGGCTTTGTACTCTCTCCATTACTATTTTCTTTCTATACCAATGACTGAATCTCAAAGAATCCCTCTGTTAAAGTACTGAAGTTTGGCAGATGACACAACAATCATTGGTCTCATTTGAGATGGTAATGAGTCTGCATACTGATGGGAGATTGAATAACTGGCCCTTTGGCATAGCTGGAACAATCTGGAGCTGAACACTTTTAAAAGTATAGAGATGAGAGTGGATTTTAGGAGGAGCCCTTCTATTCTACCACCTCTTGCTATATTAGAAAGCACAGTATCAATAGTAGAGTCCTTCAAGTTTTGGGAACATCATTAAAAAGGCACAATAATGAATATTCTTCCTGCATCAATTCAGAAAGTGCAGTCTACCCCTGGAGCTGTTGATACAGTTCTACAGAGGAATTATTGAGTCTGTCATATGTACCTCTATAATTCTCTGTTTAGTATAGCAACCAAACAGGACAGGTACAGTCTTCAACTGATAGTTAGAATTGCAGAAAAAATAATTGTAACCAGCCTGCCTTCCACTAAGGACTTGTATAAAGCATGAGTCAGAAGGATGACTGAGAAAATATCTACAGACGCCTCATAAACTGTTCCAACTCCTGCCCTTGGGACGCCGCTTTAGGGCATTCATGCCAAAACAACTAGAGACAGTTATTTTCCCCCTCATGCCATCACTCTGCTAAATACCTACTTGACAATACTGTCTTACCTATAAGTATATTTACCCATATAGTATGGTTCTATTCTCATCTTTTCTATTATCTTCTCTTATTGATCTCATTATTATTATTACTCTGTTGTTTGAATACACACTGAGAACTTCTGCACTGGAGACAAATTCCTTGTGTGTCTAAACACACTTGGCCAAATAAAATATTCTATTCTATAAAGTATTCTATAGTTGCTAAAGCTCAAGAATCATTGCAAGTTCCAAAGCTTGACTTGTCTTACCCAATGTTATGCCGCTTAGTTTTTTTTGATAACAGATCTAGGAATAATACAGAGTCAGAGGTGACCTTGAAACTAATATTTGTGCTCATCTCCTTTTAACTTCATCACAAATGCCTGGAATATTCTATATGAGGTGGTCCAAAGTATTTGAGAAATGTTAAATCACATACAACATCTCAGAAAGGGAAATCTGCAGCTTGAAAGTAGTAAACTACTGTATTTGACATGTAACAAAGCAGAAATTAAATCAGGATAACAAAAAGTTTTTGTTCAAATGTAACAGTCATTATTTATTGCAACTGCATTTTCAAATATAATTTTCTAATGTTTGAAGCATAGCTGTCAGTTGATTTGCTTTCAATTTTTCATATGAACTTACCTGACTAGATGAGAGGCTATATTCTGAATCTATTTTTCTCTACAGATGGTTATCCTTGAAAGAGCAAACTGTGATTTTCAGTGCCTTTTCAATAGTATCACGTAATATTTCCTGCAAAAATCCCAATGCAATATGATTAATACGTTCTTCATGAACTGAATGGTACAAGAATAGGAATAGGAATGAGAACAATATGTATGGCCCTAATGTTACATGACTTTGGAAAGGGGAAGATTTGCATCAGATATTCTTTGGAAATATATGTTCCATAAATAAGAAATTATTTCTTCGGCATATGGATTGAGAGGATTATGGAGCCCTAGGGGTTCTTCCCATTACTGAAAGGTGCCTTCCTAATTTTTGACAAATATCCTTATGGGTGTTTGTGAAAAGCAGTACTTGCAGATGTTTTGAGCAAATTATCTCTTCTTGTTTATAGGTTCCCCCCCCAGATATATGTTAATGAATATAGAGCAATGTCTTTCAAGGTAAGAAAGGAAGAGAATCTACATTATTCCACAACCTCTTCTGGACAGTCATGTACTAAAGTAAAGTTATTAGCAATAGCAATAGCATTTAGATTTATATACCGCTCTATAGGATTTTATACCCCTCTACAATGTAGAAGCATTATTTGTATATTTCCCCCAACAATCTAAGTCCTCATTTTACCGACTTCAGAAGGATAGAATGCTTAGTCAACCTTAGCCCTGTCAGGATTGAACTCCAGGCAATGGGCAGACTTTGCCTGCAAAAATACACTTTAACCACTGTACCACCAGGGATCTGTTTTTAAAGTTAGACCAAGTTAGACTATCAGACCAAAACAACTGATGCACTATAACATAAGCTGACCAAGGACACAACTCTCTATGAGGAAAATGAAAGTCCATTGGGCACTATATTTCTCTGAGCAAGCCAATCAAGGCTGGTGTCAATTTGGCTGTACAGTATAAGGTTCAATGCATAAAAAGAATAAATAGTCCAGATTTCCAATTATTGTACCATCTCCATTGTGTCCACAAAATACTGATCTGAAGGTAGATTAGTGGATGGGCCTGATTTCCACTTGAATTCCCAACAATAAAAAGACTGAAAAAAATGACATAAATATATATCAATTTAAGGAGGTACTTATAAAACAATGTTTCTGTTCAGAATGACATTTATGTAGCCTTTCTATTAATAAAACTGTTAATAATGTGATCAGTAAAAATATTACTATATTTGAATAAATTTGCCCTCTATTGTAAATCTTTAATGCGTCAATTTTTCAGCCAGAGCACTCTAATGTTTACTTATTACTGGTCCTTTGAAAAATTATTTTAATTTTAGAATAAGCTGTCACAAAAGTGTGACAGATAATAAACCAATTGAATTAATTTATTAATATTGTATCAATTTATATGCCTTTGGAAACACGAACAATCAAACAACAGGGGGATTCCTTATGAAAGTTTTCCCCATTTTCTTCAACCTAAAAAAGTAAAATTAAACTTTCTTCCTTTGAAAATGCAGAGAATTCAATTTCCCCAAAACAGGAAATACTTTCATTGGGGGAAAAATGGGGGAATCTTTAGATTCCCCATATCTGAAGAATTGACTGAACATTTTAAAATTCAGATTAAATTCAATTAAAACTCATGCTAATACTCTGGATTGTTCTTTACTAATTCCATTCATGGAAATTAGTAACTATATTTTCCACGTAACTGAAGTGTCATTCCCAAAGAGATCACTTTATTTCAAAAGAATCTTTCAAAAGCCTGTCTGATTAACCTGCCATTCTGAGTAAAGTTAGGGAATCAATAGAGTAAGCTGGTTTCATACCTCAGATAAGATGGTGTCAGTCTGTTTTAATTTAAACATTCAAAAGAGTAATCAAGAGCATAAATACACTAACAACAGGTTTATTTGATGCATGCATACAGACATGTCTCCTTGAGTAGTAAAACTTACTTGTGATTAAACACACCCTATTAATATTGCATACTGCAGAACTCGAAATATATAGCTTCATGAAAAATATAAAGAGCCGTGGTGGCACAGTGGTTAGAATGCAGTACTGCAGGCTAATTCTACCGTCTGCTGGCAGTTCGATTCTCACTGGCTCAAGGTTGACTCAGCCTTCCATCCTTCCGAAGTCGGTAAAATGAGGACCCAGATTGTCGGGGGCAATATGCTGACTCTTAGAGAGTCACCGCTTAGAAAGGCTGTAAAGCACTGTGAGGCTCTATATAAGTCTAAGTGCTATTGCTATAAATATTTTATAAGACCAAATGCAAATCAGTTCTGTGTGAAATGGAACTTGTGAACTGAAAATAAGCTACTAAATTCTAATTTCAATAGTACAACCCTGTTTTCAGAAATGTACTGAAAATATATCAGTTTGTTGTAGCTTATTCCCAATTAATGTCAAATTAGTGCTGCTTCATTAAGTCTCTGTGATACAATAAAGTAATATGATGCAAGGTAACAGGTTATTCTTTCTGAGATTCACATAGTGACTTGAAAATATAAATTGTTATGTCTCTTTCTTTGAAATATACTTTTATTTCCACACACACACACACACACACACACTGCCAACAGAAAAAAAAACCCACAAGAAGTTATGTTCACTTTATACAAGGCCAGTCATTTCAATATTTCTTTCTACCGCATCCAATATGTTTTGTTTAAATAATGTATTAGAACTGAATTATATCTGATTTCCTGTTACCATGCATCACTTACTTTTTATCATTTAAACAAACATGAATATGGAGGTACATGGAACTAGAATACATTTTCTAAATAAAGATTTTTATTAAGATCACATAATAAAGTGACACGTGGTAAATGATAAGCTCCAACAAAATATTTCTTCCTGAGAACAGTAAAAGTTGAATGAATTGAAGTTTCTAAGACACCTAAGATGGGATCATAAAATGGTTGATTGATCACATTTATATCCCACTGCAATTGGGCAGTTCACCAGGTAGAAGAAAAAGGCAATTCTCACGTTGGTAAATTGGACTTGCAATTCTGTTGTTAAATGACATAGTCATATAGTGGCAGTCCCAGTTGCTATCATTGGGCAAATCTTGTGTGGTTGCAGTATCCTCTGGTTGCATGATCACCATTTGTGACCTCCTGCTGGCTTCCCCATTGACTTTGCCTTCAGAAGCAAGCAGTGAAGATTGCTAATGGCAATCACATGACTGCAGGATGAAACTCTAACTCAGTGTCTGACTGGTTGATCCTAACAATATTTGCCTACAGATACTGTCCCTTAAAACTTCAAAGTGGGACGATAATGATGATGATGTTGTTGTTGTTGATGATGATAATAAACTTGTATGCTGCCCATCAACTCCAGGCATTTCACAACAATAAATACATTAATATCAGTAAAACATCAAAGACAAAGATAAAAGATGATAGGAAACATGTAGCAAAGACCTTATTAAAGTCATAAAAGGGCCAAGTTTGAAGACCCCTGTTCTAATTAATGTCAGATGGGGGAGTCATCTGGGCCTTGGGGAGAACAGTTTTATTGAGGACAGGCACTTTTATAGAGAAAGCTTTTTTCTGAGGTCTTGAGAAATGACATTTTTGAATAAAAAAACCTGAAGCGTGCCAAGCCTACAGGATCATATTAGTCAGGCAGACGTTATGGGAAACAGGGAGTCCCTCAAGTAGCCAGGCCCTAGGCTATGTTTTGATAACTAGATTTGTTTTAATGTTGTATTGTATCTATACTGATTTTTTTTAAAAAAATATATGCCAGCTTCCAAATGTCTATTTATTTTATAATTTTTGGTTATTTTCTTTGCTTAGAAATTCAAAGGAGCTGATTGTTGGGTCTCTTACCTTTGAAGCTGCCATTTACAGGGTTCCACAATATGCATGGAGAGCATTTGCTGAGACCATGGAAGACACGGGAAAAGAAAAACTATAATGGGATGGTTATACCCCCCCTCATGTTTTCAATAAATATTTGAAAGGGGTCAAAGGTTGGGGCAAACCATTTAAGCACATTCTCCTCACATCAGAGAATGAAACTAAACAGAGCAAAACCAAGTGTAAAAGGAGATCTGTTGACATCTTACTAAATAAACAAATGGCTCCCTCCTCTGTCAAATTCTGTCACCCTGTCCTTGTTATATATTTTTTTTCAGCAACAAGCAAAGACATTTTTATTCTCCTTTTAATAAAGTGCTAAGGTTGTGATTTTTATTTTTTTGCTCCTTTTTTCTTTTACCATTTTTATGTTTATTTTATAGTTTATGCTACTTTTCCATTTATAAAATGTTTTAATGTTATGTTTTTAATAATCATTTCAACCTCTCTGTTTATGGTAGAACCATTTTGAGATATTTTTTTTAAAATGGGAAGCAGCATAGAAGTATTGTAAATGATATACTGTGTATAGATACAGATACTGTATACACAGGACACGCAAAAGGTAGTATGAAAATACTGTAATGTGGGATGAATCATTCTCTCCATTAGTATTTTTAGTTTAAAGAGTCATCTTCATTCTGTCCCTTGACCTAAATATTTTTAGAGTGCTGTTCCAGCTATTTTAGTCATAGATCTCCTGAAATTTTGCATAGCGTATCACTGCAATGGGAGAGAAATAAGGCCTACACTTATTAATAAATAAGTACATGAGCCTCCCTTGCTAAAAGCAAAATTGCTTACTAATAACTCCCATCTTTCTTTTGGGAAGCATCTTTTTGATTTATTTTCCAAGAGAGCCCTTTAATATATGATACCAAGGCTTCCTGATGCATAAATATAATCGTGAGTCTTGTATAGTTAACAGAGCGTTCACTGTTTCATATCTAGTTTATCCCAAGTAAGTTCAGTTAACAGACCTGGAAGCTAGAACACTTTGCCATATTTTCTCCACCATCACTTTAAAGTATCTCTGTGATTATGTGTAGGAGAAAAAGTTGGACTGAAGGGAATCAATAAAGGTAGAAGAAGCAGTAGATCCAGAAAGCTGTTATAGACTGTTTTACTAATTCTGAACTGCTTGTGCTACAAAATACCTGTCAATATTTTCTCTCAAAATTTAGAGAATGTAATAATGCTCAATTTGGGCATCTAAGTGCCTTAACAATGTAACATTATTATAAGAAAAGCAGAGCTTTTCTATTTATTTAAAAGGATTTATAACTTGCATCTTTTCTGCAAGGAAACCAAAACTTTTGATTAATCAAACAATAGAATATTACAAACAGTTAATATATATTAATCATAAAGAGAAGGTGAATGGATCTATGGATCCAATACAATGTATGGATGTATATTCCTCACTGATTCTATATTTATTTCTAAGGATGTTTGCTATGTCCCAACTTTCAATAAATCCCATGAGAAAACATCATCAGGGAAATTCTCCTTTAAGCCAGCTAGGGAGACTGCAGAACAGTGCAAACCATATCTACTACATACATACATGTGCGGGAGATCAAACAGATTCCTAACCAATCTAGCCGACAACTTTGTCACTCACAAGGTGGAGGAAGGAACTAGACATACTTAATCCTTACAAACAGAGAAGAAGTGATAGAGGGAATCAAAATCACCAGAACTCTGGATGAAAATGACCATATTATAAAATAATTTAATATAATGCAAACACCAGCAATAGAAAACAATCCAACCAAGTCCCCAAACTTCAAAAGAGCTGAACCCAGGAAGTGTGAGAAATCCTGAAAAATGTGATCACAAAAGACCATATCAGCACAATACCACTGAGAAAGAAAAACAAGAAATCCAAGAAGAAACCAGCATGGCTGCCCAAAGAACTCACTAACAAACTAAAAGACAAAAAGGACAAATACAAAAAATGGAAAGAGGGGCACATAAATAAAGCTGATTACCAGCAGACAGCCAGGGCATGCAAAGACAAAGTCAGGAAAGCAAAGGCTCATAACGAACAAAGGCTAGCAACAGAAATCAAGGACAATAAAAAAAGCTTCTTCAAACATATTAACTACAAGAAAAAAATCAAGGAAACTGTAGGCCTGCTAAAGGGAGAAGATGTCAAAGAAAGTACAGGCAACAAGGAGAAAGCAGAGTTGCTTAACTCATACTTTTACCAGAAATAAAAATTAAAATAAGCAAGAAAATGGTAAGGGAGCACCTATCCAACCTTGATGAATATAAATCACTGGGACCTGACAGGCTACATTCCAGAGTTCTGAAGGAGCTGGCAGAACCATTGTATCATCCTCCATAAATCCTGGAGCACCATGGAAGTACCTGAGGATTGGAAAAGGGATGATATGGTCCCCATCTTTAAGAAAGGGAAAAAAAATGAAGCCAGGAAACTACAGACCAATCAGTTTAACATTAATACCTGGGAAAATTCTACAAAAGATTATCAAAAAACAGATCTGCGAGCAACTAGAAGGAAACAAAGTCATAACTAGTAGCCAGCATGGGTTTGTCAAAAATAGATCATGACAAACCAATCTCATCTCATTCTTCAATAAAGTGACTAAATTAGTAGAGCAGCAAAACTCAGTGGACATAATATACTTGGACTTCAGTAAGGTATTTGACAAGGTAGACCACAACCTACTCCTTGGTAAACTAAGAAAAGGTGGGATAGACAACATCATTACCAGATGGATCTGTAACTGGCTAACAAACTTTACTCAATGAGTAGTCCTCAATGGCACAACATCCACATGGAGAGAAGTAAGCAGTGGGGTACCACAAGGTTCCATCTTAGGCCCAGTACTCTTCAATATCTTCATCAATGATTTAGATGAGAGAATAGAAGAGGAACTCCTCAAATTCGCAGATGACACCAAACTAGCAGGAGTAGCCAACACCCCAGAAGACAAACACAGGATCCAAAAAGATCTTGAGCAACTTGAACAATGGGCCCTATCCCAGTGCTTTTTTTGTAAAAAAAAAAAAAGGTGCCGAAACTCACACACGTAATACAACTTGACTTGCCTACTCTACAAGATTCCATCCAAAAAAAGGTGCCGGAACTCCGTTCTGGGCATTCTATGACAAAAAAAGCCCTGGCCCTATCCAACAAAATGAGTTTCAATGTGGAGAAAAGCAAAGTCTTACATTTAGGCAGGAAAAACCAAAGGCAGAAATACAGATTGGGCGAGACTTGGCTCAAAAACAGTAACTGTAAGAGAGACCTTGGAGTCCTAGTGGACAATCATTTGACTATGAGTCAGCAGTGTGCAGCAGCAATCAAAAAAGTTAACAAAATCCTGGGTTATATAAACAGAGGCATACAATCAAAATCACAAGAAGTACTATTACCGCTTTATAAAGCCCTAGCAAGACCACACCTAGAATACTGCAGCCAATTTTGGTCACCATACCACAAAAAAGATGTTGAGAGTTTGGAAAAAAATCAAAGAGTAACTAAGATAATCAGGGGCCTAAAGACTAAAACATACGAAAAACGGCTACGGGATTTCGGTCTGGCTAGTCTAAGGAAAAGAAGAAATAGGGGAGACATGATAGCAGTGTTCCAGTATCTGAGGGGCTGTCACAAGGCATAGGGGGGCAGGTTGTTCACCAAAGCACCAGATGGAAGGACGAGAAACAACGGTTGGAAACTGACCAAAGAGAGAAGCAACCTGGAACTAAGGAGAAATTTCCTGACAGTGAACAGCTTACCCCCAGAAATTGTGGGCGCTCCATCACTGGAGATTTTTAAGAAGAGACTGGACATCCACCTATCTGAGATGATATAGGTTGAGCAGGGGGCTGGACTAGAAGACCTCCAAGGTCCCTTCCAGCTTCTATTCTATTCTATTCTATTCTATTCTATTCTATTCTATTCTATTCTATTCTATTCTATTCTATTCTAGTTCAAGTAAATTTTGGAATTTCTGTGAAAAGCATCCTGGATGTGATAAAGAAAAAGGAAACCATTTTTTGGCAATGTTAGGCATTGTAAGAAAAAAAAACTTATAGAAATGTTGAGGATGAAGTCTGGCACAATATTAATATAAAGATAGCACTTTCCTTTTCTTGCTAGTTCACAATTACATTTCATGTATCTCTTTAAATCCCCAAGAGCTTATGCTGTAATGAAGTAAGCTCCTATCTTATTTACACTAAACAACAGCTTTAAAATTGGAATGTTCCCAAAACATGCAACATGATTTTTTCCCCCAATACATAAATATTTCAATTGTGTTGAAATTACTTCTGCCTGTAGAATTGTAATTAAGTTATATTTTAATTACTTCAAAACCACTTTTTTAACATTAAAAAACCTCCCATTTTCCTCTCTTTCAAGATTGACAGCAGTTTGTGGTTTCTATATGGAATATGTTTTCAGTAAATACACAGGTATGGTGGGAAAATGGTGAACTTAGACTTCAAAATAGTCAAGAGCTTAACATTTCTGCTGACTGTGTTTTGCCTGTGCAGATTTTTTTTTTCTGGTTTAAGCAAATCTAGGTCATCCTGCAAATGTTATTGCCTGCAATATTCAAAACTCTGGCACATTGTTTTTCCTTCTATATAATGCACTTTGAATGATGAAATAGGAGTTCAATGCCATGTTAGTTCAGGAGGAAAAGACAAATGTGTTTAGAAATGTGATACAAGTACCTAAGAAAAGTTTTCGAACAATGAATGAGATCCTTTGCATGGCAAAGGTGACCTAGAGACATCATTAAAGAAAATTACTTTGATTTCATGATAAAGTTCAGGCAGAAAACTTCACCTTCTAATTTCTCCCCCAAGAATTTGACCCAGAATTCTAATTTTAAATGAAACTGGGTTAAAACGGTATACTTCTCAGCATTGTTGTTTGTTTTACATATTGTCTATGGGACTAAGTGGTGATTTTATTACAATTGGATTGATGGTTTAGCCTAGAAAAAAATCAAATCAGTAAGCAAATGAAAGGAGAATTAAAAAACCAAACTGGGCATCCATTCAGAGAGTCATGCTGCAAGATTGAGGATTCAGTTAATGAATTGTGCAATAGATATTATAATGTTTAAGTGATTCTCCATGTCAGCCTTTGCTAAGCTTGACTAGAGGCTTCCATCCTTAAATATGCTATCATTGGGATTAAATTTATCATAGAGATAATCTAATCCATAAAATATGCAAATTCTACTACATATCTTCTATGGAAGATATGACTACATGGAAATGCAAGTGCTATAAAATAAGTAGATTATAGTCATTGATTTTTGGCAGATGCATTGGAAATAAATGAATGGACCTAATTGTCTAGAAATGATACGCCTTTTCAATACCAGAAATCGCACAGAAATATGGTCATTTCATATAATTATTGTATTGCAGTACAAACCTTTTATTACATACATTTCTAAATAATCTATTTAATAGGTTTGACTTAATCTCTTTGAATGTTAAAATGTATCCTAAACCTATAACTCGATAATATTTTAATAGGGTAAACAAGAATACCACAAACATTTGAATTCTTCAGAACTTGGCATGAAAATCATTGTAAAAATCAGGGAATGGCGTAATAGAAAAAAAATAGGCTAGACCAGTGATAGTGAACCTATGGCATGGGTGCCAGAGCCTTCTCTGTGGGCATGCGCGCTGTCATCCCAGTCCTAGGCCTTCAGCTGGGTTTTATAAAACCTTTTCGCTTTAGGCCTCTGCCGCCACATGCAAAAAAAAAAAAAAGGTTCAATCAGTCAATTTCAACTTCTCGTGGGGAAAAAAAGATCTTGCAAAGTTGGAACTGATTGGTTGAACTTTTTAGTCCCACCCAGTCTGCCATTACCACTGCAGCCACGCCTACCCAATTGGCAACACCCAGATGGGTTTTGGGTTGCAGTTTGGGCACTCAGTCTCTAAAAGGTTCACCATCACTGGGCTAGATGTGAAGGTGAGTTTGTAGATCTGTCTTCAGGTAGACTGCATGGCTTGAATTCATAATTATTGCTGCATGCCATGGAGAAAGAAAATTGTTACTTTTCCCAGCTCTAATAATTCAATCTTTAGTCTCTTACCAGTGTGGAGACAATATTTTAATGCTTTTTTTTCCTGTCTCTGTCTCTCTGTTTCTCTCTCCTGCAAGTGAATATTGATTAAGGACTTAATCTCACTTATGTTAACATATTCTCATCTCAATATATTTCTTGTGTTTGGAAAATGGTCAGTAGAATGGCGGGTCCGAGGAAGAAGCAATATTCACAGATTTTCCTGCTGTTCTCCATTATGCAAAACAGTGGAGAAGAAAATTAGACTGTTTGGTGGGGCACACTGAAGATTGGGAGAACTCAAAAACCTACCACATCATCTTCTCAAAGTTTGGAACAACTAGGTTGTGAGTTGCTGGTGATGAATGGAAGGAAGAGATTGGACATATTAGATCAATCCTAATATATCAGTCCATGGAGAGGTAAATCAGGCTGCTGGCTCCCCAATCAACTTCAGTAGTGGGTGAATGATCACATACTTATAGAGATTGCCAGGAGGCAGTTTGTGACCAGCTCATATGTACTGATGTACTAAGGCTGAATGAAACTGGTCACAAACTGCCTCCTGGCAATCTCTATAAGTATGTGATGAGTAAATATCTCTATAAATATGTGATCATTCACCCACTACTGAAGTTGATTTTGGACCATTGAACTTAAGGTCCTGCTTAATGAAGAATTCCAAATTAAATAATTTCCAAAACAATATCCCATGTTTGTTCAAAGACAGTCAGTAATGAGAAATTCACTACCTCCTTTACTTACTGGTTCAAATATTTATATCTAGCTAAAAAAAATCTCCGTGGTAAAAAGGCATAAGAAGACTAATTTATTTCCTATTGGCCTATTGGTAGTAATTGTGAGAGGGAACTTGGAGTCTTAGAGGACAATCACTTTAACATGAGCCAGCAGGGTGCTACAGCTGTCAAAAAAGCTAATACAGTCCTAGCCTGCATAAACAGAAGGATAGAATCAAGATCACATGCCGTGTTAATACCACTTTACCATGCCTTGGGAAGGCCACACTTGGAATACTGCATCCAGTTTTGGTTACCACAATGTAAAAAATATGTTGAGACTCTAGAAAGAATACAGGGAAGAGCAACAAAGATGATTAGGGGACTGAAGGCTAAAACATACAAGGAATGGTTGCTGGAATTGGGTATGTCTAGTTTAATGAAGAGAAGAATGAGGGGTAACATGATAGCAGTGTTCCAATATCTCAGGGCTGCCATAAAGAAGAAGGAGTCAATCTATTCTCCTAAGCACCCGAAGGCAGGACAAGAAGCAATGGATGGAAACTAATCAAGGAGAGAAGCAACCTAGAACAAAGGAGAAATTTCCTGACAGTTAGAACAATTAATCAGTGGAATGACTTGCCCCCAGAAGTTGAGGATGCTTAAACATGGGAAGTTTTTAAAAAGAGATTGGACAACCATTTGTCTGAAATACTATAAGGTTTCCTGCCAGAGCAGGGGGTTGGAGTAGAAGAACTCCAAGATCCTTTCCAACTCTGTTATTCTGTTATACTTATTTAATATAAAATCTATCCTATACTAATGAAATGATACTTGATTATTTTCTTTGTAAAGCTATTGGTAACTCTTTGGAGTTATATATTTGACTTATATATTTTATTCTAGTTGATGCTAATTTCCAATTTCATCTTGCATCAATTTTGAAATCTTGTGAAGGGGGAAAAATCAAGATTTCCATGCAACATTTTATTATAAGTATGCATATGTGTGCATATAAAATATCCTAATTGTAATATTTGAATAAAGTACATGAGGACATTCTCTATTAAGTAAATATAAATATTTATATATTCTATATTTAGGCTTCCTCATAAAGACTTTAGTCTTCCAAATTATTATATTTGTTTAGAACAACAAGAAGGTTGGCCAATTTCAAAATAGGCTCTCACTTTTTAATCTATACTGGTAAAGGGAAAGCTATCAATGGGACAGGACACTGAAAGATGCAGCATCCTCACCATCTCGCTCTTTACCAAAAGCTTTTAAACCCTTGATGCAGGCATTTTACATATAATTACATATAATAATACATATGATATACATATTTTGGTACATAAAATAAAATAGAATCATATCTCTTATGAAAATAAAAGGATGTGTTATGCAACATATAAGAATATGATCCATCATTATGGAAAAGAAGTATTATAGTTACAGTAGTCTAAAGCAGTTGTGCTTCAGCTCTTTTTTCTTGTAAACAAAAACATTTTTTTCTTTTGTCAGAAATAAAAGTCTGATTAAGTTTAGTTTCTCTTCCAAGCATGTAAGCATTTCCAGTGGATTTTGTTTCTTGAAACAGTTGAATGCTTTCTGCTATTTTTTGTTGTTCCCTTTCTTTGGCCTTATTGATGTAAGGATATACATTGGAGAAATAAAGTCTTCAATTTGAGCATTCGAGCAGAGATATCTAAAAATGCTTTGACATCACAAAAATAGGTTGTAATTGACACAGAACAGAATCAGACTGAAGATGGTTACATTTGTTTACATTGAATATCATGGCACACTTTATCATTTATGATCAGCAATGTGGATAGCATATGAGTTGTTTAGTACAAACTAAGTCAAATATTCCTAGGAAATATTTTAGATATATTGCAAACTGCCAATTTTCAGGATTTCTTTTGAATTTCCAATTAATCAACAGCTTTTCTCCAAGCTTCCCTTGATTCCATAGCTTTCTGAAAGCAAGCATTTCAGTCAGTTAGTCAGTCATTCTCATTTCCTATCTCACTTGCTCTCAAACAAGCCCATTGTGGTTAAGAATAAAAAGTCAAATAATGCAAATAGTTACAATAATAATAAACTACAATACTGATTATTGCCAGTCAGCATAGAACTCTTACCTATCTTATAGCCATATCATAACGTATCATAATAAGGTAAATATTTAAATATTTTTGTGTAATCTTTCAGGAAAGAAATTTCTGCTTGGTTACCTACTTTTGTGCCTATTCTTAAAAACTGTCATGCGATAAGAAGTCACGAAACCACACAGCTCATATTCATACAGTGTAATCTTACTACATTTTATATCCCTCATTTCCTTGAGGATTTCAAGATCCTGTGTTGGGGCGGGAAAGATTGACCTCATTTTATTTTCAGGATGTAGAGATAGTGACATAATAATACAATGACCCACTGATTAAGCAAATTTATGAACTTGAGTTGTTCAGCACAATAACTATGTGAGCTAAGACAATTGTTTGATCTAGCTTAGCATGAACCACACTAGGTAACAGAAGGCTTAAAATTTTAATCAGAATAGATCTGGAAGGGACCTTGGAGTCCAACCCCCTGCTCAAGCAGGAGACCCTATACCATTTCAGTCAAGTGGCTGTCCAATCTCTTCTTAAAAACCTCCAGTGATGAAACACCCACAAGCTGCTCCACTGATTAATTGTCCTCACTATTAGGAATTTTCTCCTTAATTTCAGGTTGCTTCTCTTCTTGATTAGTTTCCATCCATTGTTTCTTGTCTTGCCTTCTGGTGCTTTGGAAAATAAGTTGACCCCTTCTTTTTTGTGGCAGCCCCTCAAATACTGGAATACTGCTATCACATCACCCCTAGTCCTTCTTTTCTCTAGACTAGCCATACCCAGTTCCTGCAACATTTCTTCTTTTAGTTTCCAGGCCTTACCTTTGCCAAGTTTATGAAAGTCTTTGCATAAAATGTTATTGAATACTTTATTTGGCCAAGTGTGATTAGACACAAGGAATTTGTCTTTGGTACAGAAACACTTAGTGTACTTGCAAAGCAACAAAGAGAATAATGATAATACCTATGTAGCCAGAACCCAGGCCCTCCTAGACCCCCTTCCTTCTCTTCTGTTGGCACTCGGCAGCGGTCTCAAGGCATTGATGGAATGTCCCTTTTAGCGGGAGCTCACGCGAAGTGGAGTGGAGGCAGTTTCTCATCGTCAGCAGAGTTTGCAGGAACAATGATGGCTGCCCCTTAGCCATGACAGTCAGTGTGTGACAGTGTTTATCAGCCCCCCTGACAGTCATGGGGACAGTAATCGATGACTTGCAGCAGTTGGTTGGAAAATGAAGAAAAAAGGGGGGGGATCCCTTCGGCTCCAGGCAGCAGCAGGAAGCACTAGCGAAGATAGTCAGTGCCCCATGGCAACAGCTCGCCCCATGAGGGCAACTCCCCACAATGTCTTATTTATTTATTTATTTATTATTTATTAATCAAATTTCTATACCGCCCCTCTCCCGAAGGACTCGGGGCAGTGTACAGCCTAAAATTTAAAAAACATATAAATATACAAAATTTAAAATAATTAAAAATGAATTAAATAATTTGGCCGAAATCCCCATTTAAAACCCAAAACATACAAAGCTTAAAATCTTAAAAAATACTCAGTCCCCCTAAAACATTTTGACCCTATTGGAACCGAAGCTTCTATGCCAGGCCAGCCTGTCGAAAAAGGAATGTTTTTAGTTCCCGACGGAAGGTGCGTAAATCTGTTATTATATGGAGTTCGGGGGGGAGCTCGTTCCATAACGTGGGAGCTCCCACAGAGAAGGCTCTCCCCCTGGGGGTTGCCAGCCGGCACTGTCTGGCCGACGGCTCCCTGAGGAGGCCCTCTCTGTGGGAGCGTACCGGACGGCGGGAGGTATTTGCTGGCAGTAGACGGTCCTGTAAGTATCCGGGTCCGATGCCATGGAGCGCTTTAAAAGTGGTCACTAAACACTGGAATAAATAAATAAATAAATAAAACCTAAGCTTAAAACCCCAGCAAATTTCCCTCTTCTCACTCTCACTCTTCCCTTCGCTCAGAATATTCCCTCTGTGGAAAGCAGTAAAACTCCACTCCACTCATTCTCTCTCCCTATACCTCTATTTCAGAGAAAAAGGAATGCAAAGAACCCCAAATTCCTCTTTTGCCTCAACTGGTCTTTCCCCAGCAACAACAACCACCCCTTCCCCCCTTTCTCCTTCCCTCTTTCTTTTCTTCCACATGGTCCATGCCTGCTGTGCCCAAACTGGCTGCAGCTGCTCGAGCCTTACCCTTTCCTCCCTCCAGTCAGGCTCCCCCAAAGTCTTTCTGCCAGTCCTGTTACACCAATAAAAGGGATAATTAGTCTTCCCTTTACAAACTGCCCCAGTGACAACTGGCTTCAATCCAAGAATCACATTTAACCATTGAAAATGCTTTTAACTTATGAAAAATGGTCTTCCCTATCCAGTTAGAGTTATTAAGTAAACTTTGACAAAATTAAAGATGATTAAAATAAGTTTAATTGCTTTTTAAAATAATTTTACACATAAAGCCAGATGTTGAGTTAGCATTTCTGAATGTACCCTGGAGGAGTTGATACAACCATAATCATGTGATATACCACAGCAGCTGGTGATCTCACTCTACATTGATAAGTATGTATTATCATAGTGTTCATAGAAAAAGAATGCACTACTTCATTATAAATACTGTATATCTCTTGGGAACACTAGTAATTACATACTAATTCATTTTAATTCTACTACTTTATTTACTAATAGGGCAATTAGCTCAAGTTGACACCAACAGATCTGTAAAGGTAAATAAATAAATATCGCAAAATAATTTGTACAAAAGTACAAGTTATTAAACCAATCAAGGGCCAATGGTGAGGTATACAGGGAAACATATTCTATTACAGACAGGTGTAGAAAAATGCAGGAAGTCCTCAACCCTTCATTCATCCACCTTTTGAAGTTATGGCCTTAGAAGTCTCAAAGTAATGACATTGCAATGTCTGCCATGGTTACATGGCCAACATTTGGATCATTGTCAATCCATCAGCAACTTATGGCTGCATAAGTTCACTTCAACTGCTCAGACCTACGTATCTTCTCCCCATCTATGCCCCTTTGGTGTTCTGAAGTCCACAGCCCCAACACCCTAGCTGACCATCACAATCCTCTTTCTCCTGCATACTCAGCCTGGCCCTTTGTGAAGTAGCTGCTGGCCACATGAGATTTCTTCCTGGATTGTAAACAGCAGCTTCTTTTTGAGACCTTGGGAAGATGGCCTCATGTGGTTTTCAGCTGCTTCACAAAGGGCCAGGCTGGGCAGCCTCATTAGCACTAAGAGCAAGAAGATGATGAAGGTCAGCTGACGTGGCAGCCTGCAGGGTGGCAAGAGTAACTGCAGCTGGGACTGGACTGAGTCAGTGGTAGCTTTCTGGGGTCACATGAGTATTTTGGGTCAGGTTGAGGCTAGGCTTCAGCTGTACTTCTTGCAGCCCTAGAGCGGTGATGCACCATGAAATCTCTTGAAATGGAATGTGAGAATGATCTTGGTAGATGGAGGAAGAGATAGTGCCTAAGGATTATAGGGTTATAATACAAGAATTCTAGCAAGTACTTAGTTTCAAATAAGAATCTTATATATATAGAAAATGTATGTGGGCAAATTTCTATTTCTTTCCATTTTTATTTTCTGCAGAGGTGAGGAACCTTGCCTCTCTTGTGAAGATGAGGCAATCTGCATCTGTTTATCATCTGAGTAATGGTAATTTTTTTTTCACTTTTAGAAATAATTCCCACTCTTTGCAAAAAACAAAAACAACCCCCCCAAAAAAACATGACAGCTGGCTGTATTTTAAAAGAGAAACTGGACAGATTTGTGGAGGATGTGATTAGTATTGTAAACTAAGCTTGATGGCCAAACTCAAAGGCAACATGCCTAATATACAAGTTCCTAGAGAATAACAGTGATCTTATAGGATGCCCCTAACTGGCCACCATCTGATATGCTTGACTTCTATTGACTACTTATGAGCAAAGGTAGAATTGTTCATAGTTTTTACTATTATTATTATTATTATTATTATTATTATTATTATTATTATTATTATTATTATTGTTGTTGTTGTTGTTGTTGTTGTTGTTGTTGTCATCGTCGTCATCAATAGAGCTATAAAGAAATGGAAACATAAAAGAGCCATCTATTGGCATGCTCTCCGTTTTCCTTCCTCGTATAGTGTAAGAAATCTCAGGGCCTAAGAAGCGATGGATCCAAGAACAAAAATGATTCCATTTTTATTTGTTACTCCATAACATAAAGTTATATTTATGCAAGTTACACAATGATAAAGTAGACTCAAATCCCATACCATACAATGTAACTTGTCTTAATTATCCTTCCTTGGTTGGAAAAAAATATATATGCTAATCTGATAATCTCTTGGAAACAGTCCAATGGAAATATGAAACATATGTAAAACTTCCTGGGTTTTTTATATGTTTTGATTATAATCAATATAATAGAACAGTGAGAGTTTCACACACTTACAAGAGACTTATTCAGGTCTCTAGGGTACATGGAAAGTGAAACTAAAGTAAATCTTCGATAATAGTTTAATTTAACAGCAATTAATTCTAATAGATGAAATTGAAATTAGCCTTCCTTGCTTTCTTTATGAATAAATCTAAGAATTGCTCATTTAGGGGTGTTTTTGTTTTGCAAAATCTTTACAATCTAAGGATTGTAAAGATTTCTTGATTTTCCCTTGTTTTCTGGTTAAATGTGAATTGCTACTCTAATCCATCACTCCGTCTGAGATAATAAACTTTATTTGTACTCTCTTTATTTCTTCCAATTTTTCCCCAAAAATATTTGGTATGTACGATATTAATGCAATAGTATAGATAAAATATGGTATGGTAAACTTGAAATATGGTATGCCACTTAAAAGGTGTTTAATGTTGTTTAAGTGATTATTTAATGGGACTATTTGGAATAATTTATTTCAGTTTCCATTTGATAATTATTGCAATGGTTATCTTGACCCCAGCCACTACACTAAAATCCACAGCTGTTCTGGAAAACTATTATACTTTATTAATTCACTAATCAAAAACATGTTGCTCATGAAGGGAATCTTACATCTGAGTCAGAAACCTGATAAGCAACTATCTTCCCAGTAGATGGCAAGTTTGCTTCATAATACAAATGTAGTAAGACACTGCATCGTTTTTCTTTCTTAATGAAACTAAACAGAGGCTATAGCTTCCGACATCTCTATACAGAGATTGGTGGCAATGCTGAGTAATCCAGGCAGTAAATATAGCATCTTCTTCTCCAAATTAATTACAGTTACCAGAGTAAGCTCTATTTTCTATTAATTATAGTTATATGTACTAAAGTGAAGACAATAATGTCATAACTAAAATGTCATAACAGATGGGAATTACAGAACCTATACAATTGTGCTTGTCTGTTAGCAGGGTGAATATAGATTTCTATGAAATAATGGATGTAAAATATCCATGGATTAAGTTTAGGAAAAAAACAGAAGTGAGCTTCGGTCGAATTAGTTCAAACTAAATTGGGTAATTTTTATCATAGAAAGTAGTCCAGCTTTATCTGAACCAGCCCATATCACTGCAGTCATTTATGGCCCTCTGTAGGCAAGTATAAGTGACATGTTGTCTTCTTGGAAGTTCTCTGAGCTTGATTTTCTTCTGGCAGATATTTTAGTACACATCTGATAACATCATTAATGCATAGAGGAGTTTACCAGCTGTTTACCTGTGGGAGCTTACAATTTATTGGCTGTTTACATGTGGAAGCTTTAACTATGAACTTTAACTGGGTATTATTTTTTGCTTGACTGCTCTTTGAATGAGGGATCATTTATTCCTTGATTTTTCCTGTTTATCTAATGCTGATGCCTGTTTATCAAGGTGTTGGAATTGCTTGCTTTCAAAGTTCATGGGTGTTCCATCACTGGAGGTTTTAAAGAAGAGATTGGACAGCCATTTATCTGAAAAAGATATAAGATGTTCTGATTGACCAAAGGATTGGACTAGAAGAGCTCCAATTTCCCTTCCAGCTCTATTCTATTCTATTCTATTCTATTCTATTCTATTCTATTCTATTCTATTCTATTCTATTCTATTCTATTCTATTCTATTCTATTCTATTCCTATTTCTATTCCACTGTCTAAAGAAAAATCTTCATCATGGCCAGTCCAAACTGGGAATAAACAAAATGGAGACTGCTTTAGAAAGAAGGTTGCAGTTTATTGAAGAGCAGAGCGAGACAGAAAGATGGCTCTGGGAAAGCTGATCACATGTTGCTGGGAGTGGTGGATTTTTATACCTTCTGGGGCTCTTGAATTGTTTCCTGTTCCTGTTTGAGGCTTTGTATTTCCTGTGTCATGAGTCTGAGTGTGTCATTTTGGTATTGGTGGGTTAATCCTATTATGTTTCTTGTCCTTAGAATTTGGGTGTGGGTATGTAGATTTCAGGGGTCTTTGTCTTCCTAATCTCTTCAGTTTCTAGCTGGAAAGCTCCAACCTTTCTGAAAGGATTATTGAATTTGCATTTCTAAAAGCTGGCTCTGCTGAGTTTTCTGCTTGGGGGAGAGGGGCTGATTTCTGTCTTTTTAAAGACCTTCTCCATAATTCTTTTAGAGAAATATATTTTGTCTTTTTAATATTCCCCAAAATATTTCTTTCTCTGGATTCTTCCCATACCACTTCAGTGTTATTAAAGAGGATGAGCATAGGTCTGTTCATGAAAAGTCTTTAACTTTGCAACACTGACAATTCAAACACAATTTCAGTTGGGAAACTGTATACATTTTACACTACACCGGTCCTAAAAATGCAAGAGAATTCCTAAGTTTGGCATGTTGATGGGTCAGCCAAAAATAGACACATTGAGAAGTTCCATTTATAAATATTCACCAAAAGGAAGCAAATAACGATCAAGAAAAGGGGCAAACAGCCCAAAGCACATCTTCTCTCATCACACATCTATTAAATCAATACCCAGCAAAACGGGAATTGGCACCAGATAAACAGGAAAGGACAAATAATGCCTTAATCAAGACAGGAAGGAAAAACTTCCACATATAAATAGCCAGTGAGCTCCATTCACCCATGAACTGATAATATTATCTAGTATCGCTAGTAATAGAAAGTCTGTAAGAAGAAAAGCAAGCACAGGGAATGCCAAGAATGCAACCACTGGACTTTGAGCTACATACATTTTTCACTATTGTAACCCAGTGGCATATTTTCTAGGTGTGCTGTATATTGTTCTGAGAATGTTCAGAACTGTTTGTGGAAGGTGAAAAGAGAAAAGAAGCTCCTTGACTGAGTTTCTAAAAATCACAATATATGAATGAGGGGGAGAGCCTAATTGCGAGCGATGGTATAAATTTAATGCATATGGTTAAGGACTAAGCTTGATCCTATCTTCATAGCCAATAATATTGTCATAGCAGAAGTATTCTTGAGCCCAAGCAAGAGATGATTTTCTTTCAGATTTTAGGAACAAAGGAATTAACATTCTGGTATCTATCACTTGCAAGACTGGCTTACAATCTCTTTCTTGGCTTAATCCAAGATCCTGACTATCAATTTTAATAGTTTCAAATGTCAACATTTAAAGCACCACTATTGCTCACTTCAATCTGTATCCATTCAAATCTCTTAGGCAAGGTTATTATTTACCATTCTGCTTTTGTTGAAGGCTTGTCATAGAGAGGCAGGATCTCTCTCTCTCTATGACAACAGATTTTATTCCCTAGGAACAAATAATATGTTGCATCCTACATTAATGGTATTTTGATACAGCCTAAATAATATTTTTATTGGGGCTAGACAAATCCAAAGCTCTGACTGTTGCACGGCGATCATTACAATAAGAAAAATATGGATTATGCGAAGCACATCCTATATAAAAGAAATACGCACTACTATTTTATATAATGATAGGAACACGAATCTTCTGAGAACATTACTAATGCTATAGAACCATAGAGACAAAAATCAGAGACTTAAAAGAGAAATTATGCTTGCTTTAAAGCACTAACTTTTTGCTGCAAAAAGTGGTGCAATTGGACTTTAGTTAGACTTCACTGAGCATATTTCATAAGAAGTGAGCTGGCTGCCCCCAGGGGAAATTAATTTTCAATGCAATCATTGGAAACTGGTTTCTCAGAGAACTTACAAAGCACTGTCATAACAACTTCCCTGTCTTTCTCCAACAAGCAGCTGAAAGCTATCAGCTTCAGTAGGTAGTATGTTAGAAATGATTTCAAAGATCCAAGTGTATGTGGGATAGTTCACAAAAGGACGAAAACACTGTCAAAGAAACAGAGCTGCTTGGGAGCCAAAGAGTCAAGCCATGGACAGATTATATTGTTATTTTGCACTTCGGTTCAGAAGAGTACCTCTGAACTTTGTAACAACTGTTTTGTTAGAGATAATTTGGGCCATTTTTGGACCTGTGTAACTCCTAGCTGACAACATTTTGACTTCTTGATCACCTCTAGAATGACATTCTAGAAAAAAAGAAAAGAAGCTGTAACAGTTAAGTGCATTTGGACAAATTGATCTAGTACTGAAGGGGTTGATGTTCAAGAATATTTTTCATTTGAGGAAATACATTAGCTACATAGATCTTCCCTTTATTTCTCTTCCTTTCTCTTCCTTTCCCTTCCCTTCCCTACTTTAAAGATAATACCAATATACAGTAGGTTATCTAGCTTTTCTTCAATGAGTTATAAAAACACTCAATATCACCAAGACTAAAAATAAAATGACTACTGTTGTATCCTGAGCCTGCAAAAGCAGGCTTGGGATGTTGCATTGGTCCCGGGCATTTCAAAAGCTGCCCGGGACCAGACTGGTCGGCGCCAGCCTTGTGCGCATGTGCACAACGCTGGCTGCCCGGGACCAGACTGAGCAGCGACAGCCTTGCACGCATGCACAGGGCAAGAAGTAGCTTGTTACATTGTTTGCCGTTGTCCGGGACCATTTACCTTTAAAAGAGGACTGTTTGTTTTTGTTAGTTGCTGGTTGTATTAAGCTCAGAGAAGAATAAAGAACTTTGATTTCACCATGTTCCTCATTGATTGCACTTGAACCCAGTACTTAACACTGGCGACGAAGGTGGGATTCATTTGCAATTGAATGAAGAAATCTTGAGGACTTACCAAGAAGTCCTGCAGAGGGAAGACGGTGTCTAAATCAGCGTTCCAGCCTGCCAGTACAGAGTCACTGGAGGGTGAGTTCGGCTACAAGACCCTTTCCTTAGAAGAGTTGCAGAGGAGCAAGTAGTGCAAATTACAACCAAGAATGGCAAAAATAGGTCGTTTATCTGACTTTGATGTCTCACACCCAGAAAGATGGAATTTTTATGTAGCCAGGGTGGAAAACTATTGCAGAGTAAACCAGATTAGAGAGGATGGCTTGAAGGCTGCAACTCTGTTATGTGTTTGTGGCCAGGAAGCTTTTGAGATTGCAGAGAACCTGGTGGCTCCTGCACCTCTGGAGTCAGTGAATTATACTGACTTGAAGAAGTTGTTGAAGGAACATTTCCAGCCAAAGTTGTCTGTCATTGTTTGGAGACATGCGTTTGATCAAAGAGACCAGAGGCAGGGTGAATCTGCTACAGACTTTATTGTGGAAGAGAGGCTGCGAGATAGATTCGTTTGTGGCCTAAGGAACAGAGACTTGCAGCAGAAGATTTTTGCTAAGGAAGAAGTCTCTTTCCAAGATGCACTAAGAGAGGTGACAGCTGAGGAAGCAGCAGGTGGGGCTGTGAAGACATTACGGCTCACCAGAAGCACTCCAGATACAGTTACAGTCCATCGAGATGGATTGGACGAGGATCCTGAAGAAGAGGTGAATAGGCTCTACCAACCAGCTAAAAGGAGGCAGAAGAAACATCAGGAAAAGGCCCCAGCATCTCTTCAATGCTTTGGGTGTGGAGGTCGCCACAAGTGAGCTGAGTGCAAGTTCCGTTCTGCTATTTGCAGAGCATGTGGCAGGCAAGGCCACATAGCATCCATCTGTTTGGGTCGCCAGAAGGTCCAACCTCGTGAAGAATTGCGTCTGAAAGGTACCAGGGTCCTCAGCCAACATAGGGTGGGCTTCTGTGCATCGTGCAGGAGTATTTTGAGAACAGGTACACATAAGCCCCTTAAAAAGAAACTGTCCATTAACTTAAGATTGCAAAGGGTTCCCTTATCCATGGAGTTGGACACTGGGTCCGCTCTTTTCATTATTTCCATTAATACCTTCAAAAGGATATGCAGCAGCAGTGGCCTTCGAGTTAAACTCAGGCCATCCAATCTAATTCTTACAGATTTTCAGAATTCTATGGTGTGCGTTAAGGAGGAGGCCACCCTTAAAGTACAGCATAAGAATTTTGAGGATCCCCTAGATGTGGTGGTTGTTGGGGGTGAACGTACAAGTCTTACTGGACTTGATTGGTTTGAGGCTCTAGGAATCCGGTTAACTGGGCTGCACCATTTGCAAACGTTGAGCCTTGCAGAAGTCTGAAAGAAGTTTGCAGATGTGTTTAGTTCAGAGTTAGGATCCTACAAGGGGTCTCCCATTTCACTAAGTTTAGACCCAAAAATCACACCAATCAGGGTTAAACCTAGGAGGGTACCTTTTGCCCTCAAAGATAAGATTGATGCTGAACTGGACAAATTGTTCCAGCAGAGCATTCTGGAACCTGTGGACTCAAGTCCATGGGAGACCCCCATAGTAATGCCTCTAAAGGCTAATGGGGACATATGTATATGTCCCCCTTAGCTTTTACAAGTGCACACTGAATAAGGCGCTGCAACAGCACGCTTATCCAGTACCTGTGGTAAGTCACATTTTTGCCTCCCTCAAGGGGGGCATATTTTTGCAAAGTTGGACTTGGCACAAGCCTATCAACAGCTACCTGTTGATGAGACTAATTCTCTTGCATATGAATATTTAAAATAAATCTTTTTGTATCACTGGGAAATTAGAAATAACATGTGCAGTTTTCTTTTGGAAAATGAAAAGTTATTTGGAGCAAATAGCCAAAGATCTTTATGGGCTACTATTAGACTCCCTGCCAGTGGCATCTGCAGCAAACTGTTACATTGCCAAAATGACAACACAAAATGCCATTTTTATATTCTTGCATGCTATTGTCATTATACACTTTCACCAGTTGTCCCTTGCTTCCCTCAAAGATGTTCAAGCTCCCTGACTCTAATTTTTATGGTATATTTTATTGTTTTCAAAACAATGAGAGCAGAAATTGGGCTTCCTACTGGCAGATCCTTCTGGATAGCAGAGGAATGAATGCTACAGGAAAGTGAAAACATTGATAGTTTAATCCAGACACATGAAGGGTATGATGCACAAATGGAAACATGGGCATATTTTGTGCTAAAATGTCACAACTGGAAGAAACATACCATAGATGCTGCAATTGAATAAACTTTTAGATGAAGTCATTATTCTCACACTCGCCTTCACCTTCATCATTCTTGACTCGCCCCTCAAATAGTCAAAAAATGTAATATACTTAGTCTCTTTTGGATGCTTGTCAGGTCAGAATATTTAGATTTCACACCCATCTGCACATCACTGTAGTTAGGAATATATTGCAAGGCAGCAGGGTTATGTTAGGCATCTACAATTCATACAAGGCAATAATTTCAGTCATAGATAATAAAGTGGACCATAAAATATATTCAGTTGGCAGCCATCTTCAGGAAATAGCATAGCTTCTTGGAATGGATGTAGGCTGCCTAATGGAATGTTTCTGCAGGATACAGAGTTTTTAAGAAATCCACACTATTTTCTTAGACATTTAAAATATGGATTCATTTCAAAAGTTGTATATGAGTGTCTAAAGCATTTATTGTTTCCTGTAAATGAACAGTTTTTGTTTATCATACCAGTGATGTGTATTAGAAGACTAAGGAATTATGGATTATTAAAGGTGCAGTAAACCACAATGACTATTATATTCCAAATTTTACTTACAAAAATTGTCACATGAATTGTCTTTGTTGATAAGTTATTTCTTTTATAGACCAGTTAAAAATAAAGAAAGACATCAGAGTGACTTTTTTCAATCTCTGACCTTCAGAAATTCCTGGCCACAAATTGGATGGAAAACGTCAAATGCCATTTATGGCCAGCAATCAGGAGCATCAACAATGAGGGTTTAAAAAAAAAACCCAAAGCAAAACAAAACAGTAATGGCAGTAATTTGATGTTCTTTCTCCTGATGTTAACAATGACAATTTGGTTACAACTTTTCCAGAAGCTTTGAGAACTTCACCAAAGATTTTTTAGGGGTATATACACTAACTACAGGAGAGGTGTAGAGCATAGCCTGAAGATAAAGGATTGTCCTTTTTCTCTATATTTCCTTCCTCCTCATATGATCTGTAGCACATCAAAAATCAGACAGCAAACCAGGATATGTGAAAGAATAATCTTTTTTATTTTCTCTTAATATTATTGCCTCTGATGATTATGATTCTATTGAGAACAGAACAGAACAGAACAGAACAGAACAGAACAGAACAGAACAGAACAGAACAGAACAGAACAGAACAGAACAGAACAGAACAGAAGCTGTAAGGGACCTTGGAGTCTTCTAGTCCAGCCCCCTGCTCGAGCAGAAGAACTATTTCAGACAAGTGGCTGTCTAGTCTCTTCCTAAAAACCTCCAGTGATGGAGTACCCATGATTTCTGAAGGCAAGCTGTTCCACTGGTTAATTGTCCTCACTGTTAGGAAGTTTCTCCTTAATTCCAGGTTGCTTCTCTCTTTCATCAGTTTCCAACCATTGTTTCTCATCCTGCCCCCTGGTATTTTGGAAAATAATTTGACCCCCTCTTCTTTGTGGCAGCCCCTCAAATACTGGAATATTGATATCATTTCACTCCTATTTCTTCTTTTCTTTGGACTAGCCAAACCCAACTCCTGCAGCCATTCTTCATATGTTTTATTCTCCAGGCCTTTCATCATTTTAGTTTAAGGCAAACAAGTGTGTGATATTTTAATGTCAATTAAACTATACTAGAATTAAAATAAAAAAAATAATTTCTGTGATCAGGGTCACAGAAGATCAGAGGCAAAATTTGTCCTTGGCTTGGACCCCTTTTCTTGGCCTGGGCCCCCTTTCCTTGGGGTCCAACTTGATTTCCCCCCCCAATCCTCAGAATATCATAGGTATGTAGAGATTATATAATGGCATGTCTGCAGAAGGTGTGTGCCGGGCGTCAATTTGAGAGTCCCCTTTTTGTGATAAATTTATTTATTTATTTATTGGTCAGAAATATGTAAAGACTTCCCATTGTTTACTTATTGACTCCACAGGAAAATAACCCACTGCCAAAAATTCCAGCCCCCCCATGCAAAAATGATCCAATTCCTGACACACTGAAATTAAGGTAGGGATATGGGAACTTTATGTATCTTGTGCAAGTTTGAAACTAGAAATCCAAGGTTAGTCCTTTGTTGCAGTTCTTCTTAATCACATGATCATTTACCTGCAGTGCCCAATGCCAAAACCCATAATCAATTTTATGTCATGATCTATTATTTGCGTAAATTCTTTGTATCCTTTTCTTACTATCTTTAAGCTTATACTTCTTTGCTATCCTTTCAGAATGTAAATGAATTATATTTTAAGAATATATTTTAATTTAAAAAGTGACACTAAAGAAAAAGTTTTGGCTTCGGTTGATTTTTTTTGCAGAGAAATGGATAATTCTTGGGGAAACTGTTATCTAAAGTACATCTTAAGACCATAATCTTTTCTATTCTATCGCTATCTCTTTTTATCAAGTGTATCAGAAATTCTATTGTCAATAATATCTGAGAAGTACAGAATATCACTTTTACTGTATGTCCAGAGAATTTTCACATCATTTTCATATATTCATCCTGCTTCTTTCTTTTTAAAATTGTACACTGATAGAAGTAGACTTGTCTCTGCTACTGGCACTATGAAGCAGCTGTAAAAATGGTAATAACTGTCAATCTTGTATCTAACTAGGTAAATCTAACAATGGCACATATTTCTTTTTTTATCCAATGAATAATAACCAGCAATTTCATGAATCTCATTTGTGTGTGCGTGTATGTGTGTACAATTTGTCTTCTTCTCTCCCACATCATCCTGAAAGATACTCTGATATTCAGGATTTTTGAAAACCACAAGGTGGAATTCTAATTATAAAGAATTAAGAGAGCTTTTAAGAAATAGGTTAGCCCTCTGATTTCCAATGGTAGTTTTTGTAGGCTTCTAAAACACTATGAGGGACAAGTAGACTGTGAAGTGAATAACATGACAAAAATAGATTGCATGAATTATATTCAAGCTTTTTTTGGATCCAAGTCATTACTATAATAACAATACATCATTGTACTACAACACCTGGAGCTTCCTAAATGAAAGAACATAAAAGTTGTTCACATTTTTTTTCACGATGCAATCGTTTTCGTAAAATAAAATCCTACCGATATTATTACTGTATGCTTATTCTATGAAATAAAATGAAATGAAAAGACTTCTGTGATGAATAAAGGAAAGCAACCTATTTTAAAATCTAAGGAATAATAATGTAAACAGGCTTTTTTGCATACCTAGCTAATGTGCAATTGCTTACATAATCTAGCTAATGTTGCACAGAATTGTCTTAGCTTTCTACTGATGTACAAATCACTCCCTGTTCAGTTGTTTAGTTGCTTGTGGTGATAAGAATGGTGTGTTACATTTATTTGTTCTGATTGGGGGGAAAATTAGTTCACAAAAATATAGATATTCCTTCACTGTTGTGAATGTTATCCCAACAGCAATATTATTTAGCTTTAAAATTAGAATTACAATGAATAACACCTTTGCCTTCATCATCATAGTTAATGTTTTTAATCAGCATTTTATCTTAAGTCATAATTGTCAAATTTATTGTTCTTGACAAGCCCACTGGGCAATTATCATTAGAATGCATAATAATGCTTTTCCAAAACAGCTTTATTCTAGAATATATCTGCAACTTTGCCACTGTGTAGAGGTCTGTTCAGAAAGTCTATCATGTTTTAATCCGATAATAAGCAGAGGAAGAGAGGGGGGGAAATGGAGTCAGTGACAGAATGGTCAAATAAAGGTCAAGTATGGTGGACCCAGTGAACAAAGATTATCCTTTGAACAAAACTTCAGTTGGGCAATATGATAATATCTACAGTGTTAATAAGTAAATGCAGGTATCGTCTCCATATCTTCATTACTTCTAGACCACAAGGGAGATATAATGTTTATTATCACAACTGAGTCCTGGAAGATCCAGAGTTAAATTTCCATTGGTTTTGAGCCAATCTCTCTGAGCATTTCAAAGCAACCAGATTTTCTATCATCCCAATTCCCTGATCACACAATAAGTAAGCAGGCTTTTGGGCAGGTTGCTTTGAATATTTAAGGTTAGCAGAATAGGCATGTTGAACTATCTTGCAAGAAAACAGTGCTGGTAGAAAACCAAAAATCAATCAAAATTTAGTCATTCACAAGGAAGGAAATTCCCATACATTTAAAAAGTCTTTTGTTTGCTCTGCTCCTCAAAGTATTCTATTTCTCAGGACTTTCATGATCAATATGCTGACAGAAGTTGTTATCACCATTGTATTAAATAGTTCTGAGAAATGCATATAATTATTTTTACAATTTAAGAACATGTTAAAACAAGGTTGCCAGCAGATACTGGAAATCCTGGGTGCTGCAGAGTGCAGAGGGAAAAATAATAATTATATTATTATAGTAAAATAATGTTGGAGCAGGAAGAATGGCTGCAGTGAACTGAAATTAAATAGAAAACAATATGGTTACTTTTAATGCATGTCAGGCTTATTTTAAGATGAACATTATTCAGTAGAGTATTGTGATTTCTAATATGTCTGCAGAAGTTACAGTGAAAGTAGTTTTAATATTGTCGCTATACTTAGCTTTGACATCAGATGCCCACATTGCCTGTAAAGAAGACTTAACAAAGAGAAGGCAAAATACCACTGTCCTCATTCCATACCTGTTCCTTATATTTTGCTTCTGTGACATTTGAGGGAAGAAAGGAACAATAAAAACTATCACTTTTCTCATTTTTATTAGCATTGCTAGGTTTCATGTTTACAAATACTATTTTTCTGAATAAGAAGCTTATATTCTGCAAGATCTAAAATTGTTAGAAGTTTGTTTTCTTCCTTTTGGGAGCTTTATGTTAGATCCTTCAACTCTTCTCTTCCTTGTATTCCATTATAAGCATATGAGTTTTACAACAGTCAGTTGTTGTCCCATTGTTCTCCATGAATACAAATGAGAATAAGGAACACTTCTTCAAGAATAATGGGATAATATCCATCTTATGTCTTTTTTTTAGATTTAGTTGGCTGAGCCTCTTTTTTGCCTCTATTAAAAAAAACTGGTTTCTGTTTGATCAGTCGCAGTGGCCACCAACAGTTTCTTTAAAAGGATATGTGGATTTAAAGAGGACAGATAGAGGCTCAGGGAAGGAAGATAGTGGATTGAACAATAAACCAGAAAAGCAGGAGGAGAAGGAGGCCACAGCTCCTAGTTAATTAATTGTTAACTAATTAATTTTCCTGGGTTAGACTCGAAAATGCTTTTTCAAAAGGCAACTGGACTTCGTTTTTTTCCTTGAGGAAGATGCTTCACTTTTCATCCAAGAAGCTTCTTCAGTTCTGACTGGATGGTGGGAGAAAGGGGAATGGAAGGATTTATATTCCTTTGCAGTCATCTGATCGTTAGCACTTTCTCTGAGAGCCATTGAAGCCATTTGGGGGTTTATCTCAGTGGCGAGATTCAGCTGGTTCGCAGAACTGGTAGCTTATTTTTTGTTGCCCAGGCCCAGAATGGACTTCTAGAAGTGGCATCCACACAGAGAACCAGTTGTTCACATATTTGAATCCCACCACTGGTTTATCTGTGCCTTCAAGGTCACCTGAATCAGAGTGCAAATGGGTGTGGAATCTTCTTGGAACTGCTGAAAGGACTGTGTAAACAGGAGATAGGTGGAGTTGTATTGCCTCTGTTGAGAGAGAGGGCTGCTCAGTTTTAACATAGATGGCCTCTTTTACCCCTCTTTCAAACCAGTGGTCCTCTCTATCCAGAATGTGGACCTCACTGTCTTCAAAAGAGTAACTGTTGTCTTTTAAATGCAGATCGATTCCTGATGGGTTTGTTTTTCCTATATTGTGCCATGCATTTGTGAAGTGGTTGTTTTGTTTTCCAATGTATAGATCTGCACATGTCTTACTGCACTGTATTGCATATATCACATTGGTCAGTTTGTGTCTGGGTGTTTTATCCTTGGGATGGACAAGCTTCTGCCTTAGTGTATTCTTGGGTTTAAAGTGTGCACATACGTTGTGTTGGCTGAATATCCTTCTGAGCATTCCAGATATTCTTGCAATATATGGAATGACCTCAATGACTGAGAATCTCATAGATGTCCTTGATTAGAGGCAGTAGGAAGTTGCCATCCACTAGTTGGAAATAGCTAGGTATAAATAAGTACATTTTTTTTATTTGAGCCAAGGCAAGTGAATCACCAAACCATGAAGAATCAACTTTATTCAAGTTAGATCATGGCTCATTTGGCAGTCAGACTTAAGAATACTCTTCAAAATACTAGCAGGAGGATTCTATGTCACATACTAGTCCATTCTGTCTGTTCTCAACTACTTAAATGCTTTATTTATTTATTTATGTATTTATTTATTTATGTATTTCATGAAGTAAGATAAAACAGGCAAAATAAAGTTACCTGCAACTTTTATTGTGGTTTAATCCTTAAGGTATTGTAAGAGAGGGTTATATTCTACTCCCAATTGAAGGGGAAAATTCAGATAGTTACACAGATAAAATCTTCAAAATTCAAGACAAACTTATTGTGCTATACCGTATCATGTTCAGGCTTCTCTTACAAATTACGTTTATTTCATATGAAAAATTATACTGCAAATTATTTATTGATTTTTTAAAAAGAAAGAGTCTGTTAATGTAGTCTTACACTAAAGTAGAATTAGCTCATCTAGTTGAGTTTCCTGTCTGGTTTACCTGAGAGCGCTGACAGGTAGAAAGTGATGTTGTCTTCTTTATTTGTGGGCTTCTTTGTACTTTAAATTTGTGTCATGAGAATTTGGAGCCAAATAGTTCCATAACCTAAAAAAGCAGATTCATGCCAATATATTATTTACCCTATTTGTAGTCACTTACATTCCACTTGTCCTTTATTCTCCCAGGAAAGTTGAAACAGTGGATATTCTGTCAGAATCCAAGCACAGTGACAATCTGTCTTTTTAGATGAGTTGGAGCATTGTCTGCTGTCTCAGAACTTTTTCACCCTCTTCCGTTTTGTTGCTCAATAGGTTTTACAAATAGAAGAGAGAAATGGAAATGAAGGAGAACTTTTTCCTCTAGGGTATGTTTAAACTGGAGACACAATTACATTGAAGCAGAAATTGACTTATTGACAGGTTCAGTAGCGAAGGTCAGGAAGCAGAAGCCTAAAGAATGGTTGGTTACAAGGCCCTCTTTATAGATTCTTGCAAATTATTTTTTCATTTAATTGGTTATATTACAGTTAATTAGCAACAATGCCACAGGGCATTACAATCATTGTGATTGAAAAGGTTAACCTTACTGATTGGATTAATTCATATACATATTAAAATATATAATGAGGAGTGGATAGAATTAGATCAGACTCCTTCTAAACAATGAAACCTTTAATTAAACAAAGGCTCTCAGAATCGGTAGCTAAATTGCTATTTTAGCTAAACCATTATCTACAAAGTGTTGATTCCCAGTGCTTAGTGTTAATGTTTGCCTGACACTCATTGTTAACCTTCATGGTTGCCATGTGTTTTTTCAGTTAACACTTTCCAGAAACTTACAGTTGTTAGCACCTTGTTACTTTAGGTGCAACTGAGAATTTCAAATGCCTGGTAGCTTTAAGTTGAATTTACAATACTGTTTATTAGAAAATACAAACTGGGCCTCAAATCAAACCACTCACATTTTCTCCCACAGAAATAAACAAGCATAATAACAATAGAAGACAGATGATAAAATAGGAAAGAGAGATAAGCAGGTCCTGATTGAAGAACCCCATCCAAAAGGTTGCCGGCAGTTCCCAAATTTCATATTGACTAAGCGTCCTGGTGCCAATTCAATTGGATTGAAGGTCCTGCTGCTAAATGCCAAATGTACACATCTTTTCTAATATATTGTGTTTATGTGCTTTTCTTCCTTAATATATATTTTGAAAACATTATTTTAGGGTGCAAACAGCATCACAACATTCAGAAATGTGCAGATATTGCTATATAATGCAGGTAATCCTCAACTTACCACAGTTTGTTAAGTGACCATTCAAAGTTACAACAGCACTGAAAAATGTGACTTATGACCATTTTTCACAGTTATGACCTTTGCAGCATCCTCATGGTCACGTGATTAAAATTCAGATGATTAGCAACTGGTTCATATTTATGAGCGTTGCTCTGTCCCAAGGTCATGTGATCACCTTTTATGATCTTCTAACAAGCAAAGTCAATGGAAAAGCCAGGTTCACTTCACAACTGGGTTACTAACTTATTAACTGCAGTGATTCACTTAACAAATGTAGCAAGAAAAGTTGTATAATGAGGCAAAACTCACTTAAGAAATGTCTCACTTAACAACAGAAATGTTGGGCTCAATTGTGGTCATACGCTGTGGACTACCCGTAATTTGGAGCTCACCTAGGGATTCAAGAACTGAGCATGAAGAAAGAGTTCAGCCTGGAAAAAATGTAGAAAGGCCCAACCAAAATGATCAGGAGGATCAAACACATCTGCATGAAAAAGCTAGGGCACTTTATCTTGGAAAAAAAGGCAACAGACAATGGACATAATTAAGATGTGTGAAGTCATGCATGACAAGGTCCGTATCTAAATTAGGCAGCTACAAGTTCAGACAATAATTTTTCATGCCAGCCCTTCACAATTTATTAATTTAGTAATCAAATCTATATGATCAACCGTTTACTAAAAGGAATTCTGGGTGATGAAATGGAAACTATTAAAATGGTAGTTTAAACAGGAGATGGCCAATGTATCTTTTAAACTGCTGTATTAATTCAACATAAAACAAACAAACAAAAACAAGTGCATTAAAAGTATACATTCAGAAGTATGTTCTAAATACAAGAATTCTTAGGGTTAAGAATGGAAATCTGTTAAAATCTTGTTATTCCAGAAGACTTTTGTGACGGAACTAAAGAGACAGAGAAATTAATTTTGTATCAGGATATAGTATTATATCCTATACTATATTATTGTTTTATTGCTTTACTGATTTCATGAAATAGAATGCTGTACTTGTGAACTACAGTTGAATGTGACTCAGGCATTCTAAAAGTCTCCAAAACAAACAGATAAATAAATAAAAATGGTTAAATTGAAACTCTAGCGAAATGCAGAGGTTTTTGAATGTAACACTCATGTGAAACACAAAAGAAAAAAAAGCACCATATAGAGAATGGCTCCTGAGCTGGATGGCAGTTTTGATAATAAAAACATTAGAAAAGCTACCGGTAGTTTAGTCAGAGAACAGAAGTCTTAAAGAGAAATAGGTTGATATCCCACTTGAGTGTGGTTGATAAAAAAATGAGTCTTTAGATTTTTAGGGTAATTGTAATCACCCCTAAAATGGTAAAGTTTTATAGCTAAAACAATTTTAAATCTTAATAAGTCAAGAGGCATCCCCTACATTTCTAAACTTATGGACCACATGTCTGCTTAGAATGGGGTTGATATAATATAACATTGTGCCTGGGGTCCTACTAAACTAAATAGAAATATGTTCATATAAAAATGCTAGGAGATATTTTCATCTGAAAACAACTAGAATTATGCACAGGAAGTTCTATTAAAAAGAAATTAACAGAAGACAAATTCTTCATTAGATGCCTAAACCCTAGCATTTTCCCATACAATTAAAGCTAGCATATAAATTCACATCTGGTACTGTTGTTTTGAAAGTCTGGATCCAATTCCATTAGGATTCTGTTTTTGCCTATACATATAATATCTGATCCATATCAGATGCACTCCAGGCTTTCTTTCTCTGAACAAGCAGGAAAAAATGTAAGATGTTTTGCTAAGTTGCAATGTGTATAACCAACCAGTTTTTATAAAAATTGGACTGAGTCAATAAAATCCCTGAAGCATGGTATGGAAAAAGTAGACAGGCAAAATGTTTCTCCTACTCTCATAATACTAAGATTAGGGGATATTTAACAAATGTGATTAACAATAGCAGCTACTTAGTTGTGGAACTGCAACTTGGATGTCCCAAAAGTGCTTTTTCAAGGCAACTGGACTTTGTTTTTCCTTGAAGACATTTCACTTCTCATCCAAGAAGCTTCTTTTCTTCTTCTACTGACAGAACTAAAGAAGCTTCTTGGATTAGAAGCAAAACGTCTTCAAGGAAAAATAAAGTCCAGTTGCCTTTTGAAAAAGCATCTTTGGGACAACCATGACCTGGATGACTGCAAATCTCCATAGACATCCAACTTAGATGGCTTTAAAAGGGTCTGATAAATTCATGGATGATAGGTCTGTCAAGATATTTGGTTTTGAGTTATACTCTTACTTCTAGGTACAGAGGACAATGGAGTGGAAGAAAAATGTCTCTGCTTGTGAGAATCCATATACATCTGACTGACCACAGAAAACATGGTGGACCTTGGCCTGATCTAGCAGATGTATTCTTAGGTTCCTTTATATAAAAGAGAAGGAACAACACAACAATACAAGCTTAATGCTTTCCCTTGCTCATCATTGAACAATCTATACTTCATAGCTACTTCAGTATCTTAATGAGAATGTTGAAAATACCCAGTAAAGACTACTTTAAAATGATTGGAGTTTCAGACAAAAAAGCTTTATGAAGTTTGGCAGTTCTTGGGTTTTAGTTTGATCAAATAATGTCCATTAAACTTAATTACAAAGAGAAACCTATTTTGGTTATACAAATAATATCCCCATGTAGCCTAATTTAAAATAATTGCCTACATCTCTTTTGTTCCAAAGGGAAAACACAGACTAGAAAACTGCTGACTGATTTAAAATGCCTTTAACTACATTATTGTGTTATCCTTTGCCTGAGATTCCCTCCCCCCAAAAATCTCTAGGTTACATATGTGATTATGGAGAATGTAGTTCCAGTGCATTTGTAAGTAACTTTCCATGCAAGGTTGAGTGGTCATTCATTTACCGAAAGACTAATGAGACTGCTCTCTCCCTGACCTCTTTTTCTTCCTTTTGACAATAACTGATGTTATGATCATTATTATTTTCTACCTGGAGATTGAATTCTCATCTATGATGGTTCAGAGGTTGGAGTAAAAGGCTATCAAAGCATCTGACAAGAAAGGAAAGATGCATTTGACTCAAAGGAGTTATTACTGTGACATGGAGTCTTACAACAATAGATGGAGATAAAGTTATTGTATTATTTGTGACAACATGTATTGAAACAAGTGGCTAGAAATGGCTAACTTATTTCAATTGTGTTCTGTTCTGTCACAAGTAATACAATAAAGTTCTTCTTTTTCTTTCTATGTCCAACAGGGTCTTGTCTTAAACCTCACAGCACACTCTTAGAACAACATTACTCACAGCTAAACATTTTATATAGTAATCTGATTGGAAAGACATTCTGAAAATTCTGAAAATCTCACATGGCTTCAACCATATTTTTCATCTAAACCAGGGGTTCTCAACCTTGGCAACTTTAAGACTTGTGGACTTCAACTCCCAGAATTCCTCAGCTGGGAGTTGAAGTCCACAAGTCTTAAAGTTGCCAAGGTTGAGAACCCCTGATCTAAACAAAATCTTAAGCAAAGATTTGTTTAAACAAATCTTAAACAAAATCTAAAACTAAGGAAATCCCAATGCTTAAGGTATGAAAAAAGACAATTTTAAAGAAAGAAATATTAACTCTCAGATGAAAAACATGGTTAGTAGTACTTATCTGAAGTGCATAGCATATTCTGTGGAAATGTTAATAAGTATTCAGACTAACAGAATAACAGTTGGAAGGAACCTTGGGGGATTTCTAGTTCAACCCCTGCTCAAGCAGGAAATCATATACCATTCCAAACAAGTGGCTGTCCAATCTATTCTTAAAAGCCTCCAGTGATGGAGCATCCACAACCTCTGAAGGCAAGCCGTTCCACTGGTTGATTGTTTTCACTATTAGAAAATTTCTCCTTAGTTCTAGGTTGCTTCTCTCCTTGAATACTTCCTATCCATTGCTTCTTGTCTTGCCTTCTTCTTTTTTTTAAAACAAGTTTTATTGGTTTTTTTCATTTTACAGACAAGTGTTTAAGAAACAACGTGGTGGCAGGGCAATCAATTATCCATGCAACAAAGTCGTACTCATAAAGTTCAGATTAAATCATTAAAAAAAACCCTCTCTTTTCCCTCTAATAACATATTATATTCAAATTAATATATTTCAATGCAACTAGATCAATCATATCAATCCTCAATAACCTTTCATCTAGATAGATCCACAAATCCAGATCCTGTATGAAACTTACTATTTCAATTACTATATTCCATATTTCTAATCTAAGTACATAGTTAACACTTCAGGAGTCTCCCCATTACCTTTTTCCTTAACATATTCAATAAACATTTATTAATATCATTTCTTCTTTTTCCCTATTCTTCTTCCATTACAAAGTGACTATCAGTTTTAATATATATGTATATAAATATATTAGTTCATATCAGAAAAGAAAAAGAACAAAGAAGAAAAAACAAAAACAAAACAGAAAAAAGTGAAAAAAACCTTTCTATTTCTATTATACTTTATAATCTAACAATCAATCCCTCAATATCTATATCACATTTCTTTAACTTCCTCAAAGCTACTATATCCAAAACATATTAATACATAGAAAAACACCTTATTATTAAGTTCAGACCTTTAATTAATTTTTATTCAATCTAACATCTTATTTAACTGTCTTGAGCCATAAATCAATCCATATCTAGTATGCCTTTTAAACTCATTACATAAAACCTTAAATCACATTCTTAAATCTTATTCTAGCTTTCCTTTTATGCCAAACAGGTTTCCATAATAATGCCACTATATCAATAAACAAGACATTTTTTATGTCTTGTAGTATCCTTTGAATCAAACAGAGACGTCTTCTTTTCTGTTTTAGAAGCCTAGCTCCTTTGTAAATAATCCCTTGTTGTTTGAAAAAGTCAAATCCCCATGTTTGAAACTGTTGAATGGCCGGCTCAATTATGTCCAGCTTTGTGGCTAATAGTTGTTTATCCAAGCTACCATAGTTCTCAGTTCGTTGGGCTTGTCTGTCCATTTCTGTTAGTTTTAGGTTGTAAGTGATTTAATTACAGTCCTTTTAAATCTCATCAGCCTGCGTATGAAATAAAATGGAATCTTTTTTATCTTTAGTTAATCCCGCTTCTGTTGTTTCTTGGTCCATAGAGTGCTCAGACAAAGTCTGGGAGTCAGTTTGTAAGTTCAAAGCAGAATTTCTGTTTTTTATTTCCATCATGAATTCTTTTATTTGCAAACATATTTCATCAGTAGCTTCATAAAGTTTTTCCAGTATAAGTTATAGTCAAGTTGAACCAAGGGTTGCTCCATTTAAAAGATAATTAAAAACAGTCTGTATCATTTAGTAGAGGTTGTGTTTAGAGAACATTTAATCACTGTCCACCCCCACCAGTACAGCTGTTACTGGTAATTTTCTTTGTATTTTCCCTGTTATGGTAATCTGAAAATCGAGGTCAATCCAATCCTCAAAAAAGAGAAAGTTGCAATTTTAACTTTTTCCACCAGGTGTCCTCAGTACAATGTAAAATCTTCTCCCAGAGACCAGGAATCTCATAAACAAGATCAGGAAACACAGAAAAAAGAGGAATTCAAGTCCAATAGTAGATTCAATATTCACAAAATTTTCCAAGACCCCAAAGTGAAAGAAAAAAAAATAAAAATAGAAAAAAATCACTTTAAATTAATTCAGCCCATTTAAGCTTCTTTTTCCCACACTCACAAAACCCGCCTTCTTAGAGTAGGGAAATCATTTCAAAAGTGCTCTTTACAGGCACAAAAGAAAAAAGAAACCCAAGAGAGGGAGAGAAAAAAAAGTCTCACCCGGTTCAGCCATGGTGGTTCCTGTGCTTAGATGTTCTTCTGATTTCTGGTTGCAGCGGCTAGGTGAACGGCATTTTACTGGCTGTTCTTTCCACCGTCGGCCCAAAGAAACTATCTCGGTCCTTGGAAGAAGCTGCAGCTCTCCCAAGGACAACGAGGACCTCCTCACTGGTAGCCGCCCCTCCAAGGCGGCTTTTCGACCCGATTAAGGGTCTACCGGCAGCAGAGAATCAGCTGGCGAGAAGAGCCATCTCACACAGCTGCGAGTGCCATGATCTGGAACTGGAAGTCCTTGTCTTGCCTTCTGATGTGACAGCCCCTCAAATATTGAAACACTTCTGTCATAATCCCTAGTCCTTCTTTTCATTATTTGGAAGGGATGCATATTTTTGAGATAGAAGAAATATAGCAGCACAATTCTAATTCAAACTAGTATATTATAGATAGAAAAAAATACTTTCCAATGTGTATATGAATGAATATACAGTACATATATCACATCATCCCAATATATGCAACCATTATTTTCTACTATATATTACTATTCATATTCTGCACCACTTAGTCATTCATAACTACAGTATATTAAGCTTCAATGTGCATATTCTGTATTATCTTTTCCTGATTAGACAACTCAAGATATTCACATGATGGCTGTAATCCAATCAAACTTACATGTTATAGATCAGTGATGTCAAACTTTTTAGAGACCGAGTGCCCAAACTGCAACCCAAAACCCACTTATGTACTGTCGGGTGCTGGGTGGGCATGGCCCATTGTGTGGGTTCGGCCCATTATGGGTGTGGCCAATTGGGTGGGTATGGCCCATTGGGTGGACATGGCTGTGGTGGTAACGGCACACTGGGTGGGACTAAAAAGTTCAGTCAATCAATTCCAACTTTGTGAGATCTTTTTTTTCCTGTGAGAAGTTGAAATAGATTAATTGAACCTTCTTTTTTTTGCACACGGCGGTGGAGGCCTAAAGCGAAAAGGTTTTATAAAACCTAGCTGAAGGCCTGGGACTGGGGCGATGACGTGCATGCCCACAGAGAGGACTTTGCATGCCACCTGTGGCACGCGTGCCATAGGTTCACTACCACGGTTATAGATGCTTACAATATGTGCTTCCTTACATTAGAGCAAAAATGTATGCTCTTGCCATGAATCAGTAACTCTTGTTCTGTGAACTAACTGACATAAATAATGAATCAAGTATTTCTTTGTTTGCTGTACATACATGCACACATATATTAGGTTAATAGTAACTATAGTTATTAGCTTATCTATATTCATATTGTGCTAATTCTTATGACTTTACATTATGCAGTAAACCAGCCTTATTTAATTTTTATCCTACCTTTATAAAGGCAGCATACCTACATAACACTTATGCCTCCAATTTTACCCAAATATGGCAGATGGTTTGGGCTAAAAGAAAATAATTGCTCTAAAGTCATCCAGCCAGTTTTCATGCTAAAGTGAAGACTAGAACAGCTTCTAACCCAGCCCTTTATTCATTTCACCAAAGCTCTCAGCTGCAAAATTATATCCTAACAAGTAAATCAATATGTATGGGTTTATTTATTTAATTATTAGATTAATTAGATTAATCTTTATTTTCTTGTCCATCAAAGCCTCATTTCAACAAACCATTTTTGGGGGGCGATATATGAATATAGACAATGATTGATCAATGTTGCCTAGTGAGCTTCATGATTGAAAAGACCTATGAAGAACTCACAATAGGCTACCTCTACTAGAAAATTTTATAATGTTATCTAATGTCACAGTACAAAATTATCCTCCAATTGTATTTTATGTCATTTGAGGTCTGTTGTTCATTTTTTTCTGTTCACTTCCTTACTGGTAAAAGACATACATATTTTCTTTGTTGGAATTTTAGAATAGCAAAGAGGCAAATTTTTCACTTTTCTGGACAGCATTTATTTCCAGTGCTGTAGTTTTGACAGGCGCACGTACAGGTGAATATGAAACCATAAAATTCTACAAGTGCTCATATTCTGGTATGACCATCTGGTTTTCTCCTGCAGATCTCTCAACATAATTTTTCAGACTCATGGAACATCATGGAAATACTGCATGGAAAACACACTATGAAAAAATAGAGACACCACAATCCAGAAGAGCATATTGGTGTTGGAAGCTATGTAAAACCTTATCCATGGGGGCATGATGTAATGCCATATTATTTGTATATAATCTGAGAGATTAAGGAAGGAAGACTACATCAGGGGTATCAAACTGCCGGCCCATGGGCTGGACGCGTCACCAGGAAACCGCACCTACCACATTGCTGGCAATAGAGAAAAAGCTCCGATACATCACACGACGTCACATGACATTGCGAGTTTGACATACCTGCTCTACATCATTCTGAGAGAATAAATGTTTTTTTATGTATCAAACCCTATTCTGTATTAGCATAAAGCTTAGAAACAGAACATTTGCTTATTTTTCTTTGGTATGCAAGCTTTCCTGTTCTCATTTTCTTTTGTTTTGATTTTAATTGAACGTTACTGTGTTCAGGCAGAAGATTAAAAAGAACAACTATTCACAGAGAGCAAAGGTGAAGAGCCTGTAACTTTCATCTAGTTGTAGCAAGGCACAACCATTTCAAAAGGAATGAAAAGTCTAGTTCATTTATTCAAACATCCTTTATCCTAAAATGAATGCCTAAACTCATGTGTTTAGAAATATGAATAGACTTAAGCAGGACCTCTATTAACAACGTTCAGGAAACTGGCCAATTTATCTGCCTATAGCAACAGTGCTCAAGACAATGATAAAGAGCTTCCTTTTGTAGCTCCTTGTATAACAATATTCCTTTTTAAACAGTGATTTCAAGTCATGTATCATGTAAAGGTCTGTGCCCCTTACAAGGAGTCTCCTGCTATAGTCTTGGGAATGCATTCTTTTCCCATTTCTCAGGAAAAGCCATTTCATGGAAAAGCTATTATCTTAGTGGTCTGGTTAGGCTTCCTAAGAGAGTGAATCTGTATTCTCATTGGTGGAGAGTCCAACTTACACATCTCCCAGCTTCTCACTCCAGTGCAGCAGGCTAGCAAGACCCATGTACATTAGTTCTGGCATGTCCTATACAGAGGAGGGAAGAATAAATATGCAGAAATGCCACAGACATATTTAATTTTCTTCTTTTTGAAAGACAGGGAAGGCAGATAGGTACAGGTACAACCTGACAGGTGACACATGTCTAACTGGAAGCAGAACATTTGAGCCTTCAATGGAAACGTGATATCCCAATGTTTATAGTTTCATAACAGGGCAATATTGTCTAAAACACACTAGGAAACTATGGAGGAAAAATGACAATTGCCTGTGAGATCTCTCTCTCTCTCTCTCTCTCTCTCTCTCTCTCTCTCTCTCTCTCTCTCTCTCTCTCTCTCTCTCTCTCTCTCTCTCTCTCTCTCTCTCTCTCTCTCTCTCTCTCTCTCTCTCCCGTTTCTCTCTTTCTCTCTCCCTCTCTTCCTGTTTTGCACATATACACGTGATAACTGCCATTTTTTTCTTTGCCAGTATTCTAATAGCTTAGCACAGTATCTTATTATACATTTAAGCATAAATATTTGTTGTGTGGTGACTGGAGGAGGGAGAAAAATAGGATTTGAGGGGGCCCACCTGTTCTTGGTATACTCAGATGAATAGACATGCAACAACAGGTGTTTATGTTTACTCCAGCTTTCTTGCTTCACTCTGTTTTATTTTATTTATTTAAGTATTTATGTTAAGAAGATAAGATGTGTTAATTCAAACTTTTAGCATGCTTGTTCTTATTGGTTGGTGAAGATTTAGGGATGGTTCGCCAGATCTGAATTGAAGGCAAAGCAATTCCTTTTTCATTATATCTTATAGCTAAGACTTCAATTCTAATTTTGAAAGATCTTAATTATGTCAGAAAAATAATAATATATACCTAATACATCATGGTAGTGATATTGATAGGTTATTCCCACCCTGTGGAGAGGATACCAAGTCAAATTAACTGATAAAGAAGTAAAGCATATATTGGCTGATTATATAAAAGACAGCTAACAATAAGAGTGTTTTATTCAATAGGATGTTAGAGTAAAGTTATGGTTATGGTTATGAAAGAAATAGAATTTTTTTACAGCAAATTAAATGTTATTTGCATGTAAGCTACAAATTGTGTTTTGGTGTCCTACTTTGACAACTAAAATAGGTTTAAGTATTGCCAACAAAAAAAATAAATAAATCTTAATTTATCTTCAGAGGAATGTCAGAATGCATCAATAAGTATATTTTGGCTAATTAAGCACTTTTTAAAAGTTGCCCATTTCTGGACACACATTCATGCAATCCTGTTTGAACTGGACTTTTTTCCCATTTGATTAAAATGATTGGGTTCAAAAGCACTTCAACATAAATCTATGGAGGAAAAAGGGAAGCTTTGAGAAGGTGACAGCTTTTACTTCAAAATGAAGGCTAATTTTTGCTAGCCTCTTCACTTGTTACTTACCAGGATCTTATCCATATCAGTTTGGAGTCTAGAATTGGGGCAGTTAATGAGATGTAAACACCACAAAAGCCTGTCCTTTTATTTTGGAGCCTTCTCAGCTTGTGGATAGGGTTGGTCAAAGTATGAAGAGATGAAAGCCATCACCTGCTTCCTTGTTCTTTGTTCTTCCTAGGAGGTTAAATCATTCAGAAATGCCTGACTTCCTGGCTAAGAAAACCGAACATTTATCCACAAAAGAGATAAATTGTCTCTCTTTAATGGAGACGATAATGAGTTTTAATTTTTAAAAAAGTAACCCATTGACCTAGGATCTATGTACAATGTTTAGTTATTCGTACATGTTATATTTCTATATGACTGAGATGATGAAAGCTTGCAGTAGAAGATTGTGAGTTCAATTATCACCTTAGGCATGAAAGTCAGCTAGATGACTTTGGGCCAGTTACTTTCTCTCAGCCCAATCCACCTCACAGGATTGTTGTTGTGGGAAAAAGAGAAGGAGGAAAGTGTATTGAATATGTTCACCACCTTGAATATTTATAAAAATAATAAAAGCAAGAGTAAATAAGTGTCTTCAAAGGGTTTGGAAAACCCTATATCTTTTGATATGTAAATATAAAAATGTAATGTAAATTTTTGCTTAGAAGTTCATATCTTTGTACTGTTTATCTCGGTCCTTTATCCTTTTCTGTCTTTTAATTTGCTAATATTAATAAACAATTTTTAATTTAATTTTAAATATTTTTTATATTTAACTGAGTGGTGTGTCTCTGCTTCCTCTGATCTGGATATAGGGATTAACTGGGAATCTGTTGGCAATTAAACTGAAAGTTACCGCCAGTAAGTTTCCAACAACATATCCTTTGGCAGGGAATAGCTGTTTATAAAAATAGCTGCTCAAGCCTTAATTTATGACATTTTGCCTCATGCTGGAACACTTTAAGTTGAGTTTATATTTTAAATTGGTCTATTTCCTAGATGTTCAAACTTAACTTCTTGTTGAATACACATATATAACAAAATTGTGGAGGTTAATTTCATCTTAACAAAGAAGTGTGTGTGGGGGGGTGGGGGAGGAAATATATATATTTGTCCTTATTTACTTATTTCTCCATGTTTGCTTATGCCTATGTGTGTGTGTATGTGTGTGTGTATATATGTGTGTGTATGTGTGTGTGTGTATATATATATATATACACATACATACATACATACATACATACATACATACATACATATATATATATATATATATATATATATATATATATATATATAAACACACATATATATATATACACACACACATATATATATAAACACACACACACACACACATATATATATATATATAAACACATACATATATATATATATAAACACACACATATAT